>JAZHEH010000588.1:0-567398 GCA_036589455.1 Ateles fusciceps
TAGCAATACGCACCTAGTCAAGGCCACAAAACATAACACGGCGCATGGTAATTAAAGGGTTAGCAGTAGACAGGAATTTCCTTGGTATATATTCCATGCCCCCAGCAAATCCTGCCTCTTTCCACCCCAACTCAGGTGCAGTCATGATTTATCTGGTACTCAGGAGGATACATTTGCACTCCCAAGAAGGTTTGAATGACTTTACGCAGCCATAGTTTATTGCCAGTGTTCTGGGCCCAGGGAGTGTTTATCTAGGAGAACTCGGCCCTCTCCCCTTAGGTGATGATGGGAGTGGGAGCCAGTCCATGCCCTTGTATCCTATCTGAGCAGGCTTAGTGGCTTTTAGTTAGTTTGCTTGCACACACCCCAAAAGTCCCTATATTATGTCAGCACTGGAAATATAACCTCCTCCCTAATCTCTCTGCTCCTAAGCTCAGCTTTTATGTACTTTGTATGCCTTACAATGCTTTTACCAACATATGAGAATGTAGCTGGTGCTTGTATACTCATGGACTTTGCCTTAGCTTCCTCTCCTCCTTTTGGTACAGCGCCTTAACGTTATTGTTGGGGAGCAAAGACCAACTGAACGAGTTACACATAACACTCCCCATCTAGGCAACATGTCCATTTTATTTATAAGCTTTAAGTAAAGTAAGATTTCAAGCACTGAGCAGTATCAGGTCTAGGAAGAAGGTGCTTCACAAAAAAACTGCCAAAACCTCCATACATGAAGCAAGCAGGTAGAATGAAAAGTACACACTGGCTTTAGAGTCACACAGGCCTGGGTTAAAATCTCAGTTCTTCCCCTTGCTAGTTACATGATCTGGAAAAAGTTACGTTATCCCTATGAGACTGTCTATAAAATAAAACTGGAGTTGCCATGAGAGGTACCTAACACAGAAAGCACTTAGTTTATTGCCTTCTCCTCTTTCTTTCTTCTTTCCATTACAAGACATCATCCAGCAATACTGCATTCTTATACAACCAACATCAACTCCCTTCCATTCATTCTTCCCATCTTCTCAACGTTTTCTGCAACCATGCAACCTTGCCCTAGGGTATCACTTCAGGAATGACAAAGTGAAAGTAACATGTATGTGCTGTCTTTGTTCACTATTCCTAGATTCTAACCGATGAATTTTAAAACTACCAGAGGCTTTACAAATAAAATGCTGAATTCAAAGGAAAAGATGTTTAGTGCCCAAAGTTAAAATGTACCAAAGTTCCTATCACAAGATAACCAATTCCTATTTTAAAAAGTATAGTGTGTTCCCTGGTAGCTATCCCACATTAAAAAATAAATAAATGAAAAAAGATTTTGAAAATTATTATTACCCCAAGCTTTGGCATGTTGGATCGCTTTCAGTCGACCTATCTTGGACCAGTGAGGAGCTTTGCACACATTAATTCTCTGCAGTAGTACTTCCAGTTCAAACCCATAAATATTATGACCCTAGTCAGAAAAAGAAGGCAGCTGATAACGTTATAACAAATGCAAATTAGAGGATTTATCTTCATTCGCACAGAATTTCTTTGCCCCTTCTTTTTGGTGTCTAATTGAAGACATCATGCACTTACCTCCGATTGGGGGGTCCTTTCTTCTTCAGGAATTTATTCATCAGCAGCATTCATTAGCCTTGACATTAACAAGGCTGCTAGCAGATTGCTGGAATAAACTTTATTTCATCCTAATTGATGCAAGGCTCATATGATGTCTTTTAATTTGCAGCTCATGCCTCACAGTCTCAGAGGCAAATGCAAATTTAATGTCCCATACTTTTTATGTGATCGGTAAAAGCTAAATTCAAATAATTCCATACTCCTTCCTTAAAAACAAAGAGCCTGCCTGTGCTGTATATCAGTTTACATAAGACTTCTTCAAAAACTCAGGAACTGCCTTTAGTTTCTTTTATAAAACTTGAGTTCAAACACTACTGATTTAGACCCATAATTGATATGCAACAAGATAAATACATACCACTAAATAGCGCAAATAAGAAACTTGTTAAAAACAAAGAAACAAAACTATATAGAGTAGAAATTATCTCAAATATGCAACTAGATTTTTCACTTCCATAATAATTTCCAACATGTGAACATGATTCACTTGCCTCTGTTTATCAAAAAAACAATTCAGATCAACAAATAATACTTGTTATTAAACTTAATTAAAAATATATGCCACTACTTAGAGTATTCAAAATCATAGAATCAAAAAGTAGAATGGTGGTTGCCAAGGGCTGGGGGAATGGGAAGTTAATGAGTACAGTGTTTCAGTTTTACAAGATGAAAAGACTTACAGAGATGGATGGTGTGATGGTTGTGTAACATTATTAATGTAGTTAATACCACTGAACTATATACTATAAAATGGTCAACACAGTTAATTTTATGTTATGTGTATTTTACCACTAGATATTCATAGCAGTTTTGCCTATTAAATTATAAGACCAAAGGCCTTAAGGAAGTCTCACTTACAAATCATCAAACCTAGAATCAGGGACCCAAAATCATGTCAGAATTCCATCTTACATCCAGATTTCTCACACATAGACTTGTCTCTAACACCCAAAGCCAGGCCAGGTTTCCCAGGCTTCACGGCATTTCCTTGGGGTCCAAGATACTGTTGTTATTGGAGACTGACTGGGGGCCTGGTGCTGAGACAGAATGTCACAGTACAACACTGTGGACAGAATCTTCCTGGAACTTTAAAGGCAGGTCTTGAAATATCATAAGGGAAGTGGGTGCAGAGATATTGCTTCCAATCCACAGAAACTCAGGATGCTAGCTAGCTATACAGTTGCCGGATAAGGTATCTAAGAGTAAAAATGAATGTAGAGAAGAATATAGGAAAAATTTTTGCAAGACTTCCATACACCCAAATTACTCATATCACATTAAATATATAGGCATTTATAGCCTACACTCCTCTGGAAAAAAAAAAAAAACAATATAATTTGATTGATCCATTAACCCAGAAAAAAAGACAAATGAAGGAATTCATTCCATATTCTCCAAACTAGGAAGGTCAGAGGACATATAAAGCAAAATGTTGCTTTATGACTCTTAGGAATTAGGGCAAAAAATAGCTCAATGAATTATTAGCTCAAGCTGTCTAGCAGGGGCATACTGGATCATCAACAGAAAAAAAAAAATTCCGAGCCTTGAGTTTTCAAAGGTATATGTCATAGAAATTCACTGAGTTCATAAAATTAAAATACTTAGTTTTGTGATTTGCACCAAACCAAGTGAATTAATAAACTCCTGTGACCACTATACAATTGGGCTACTAAAGCAAAATTTTGGCAAACTCAGGTTGCGCCAATTCTACTTACTTATGTGCTGGTCTCTAAGCATAAATAGCCAAGAATCCCTAACTTCAACACTAAGTCATGGGTTGCTTTTATATTAGAGGAAAAAAACTACCTTGCAGTGGGCTTGTTATTTTTTTCTCCTACTAGCAGCAAGTATAGCAATTCCCACCAGTCCATAGAATCATTTCACTCTGAAAGATTATTCGCTGCTCAAAAGCACCAATAAAGTCACACTGAAAATAACTAAGAAATGAAGAGCTTCTCTTTAAGTAGCTACCTAAGTACAAAAATGAAAAAAAAAAAAAAAAAAAAGAGCTTCTCCATGACATGATCAAACGTCTACTCACCACAATGATATCAGGATCAATTTTGTGAACCTTTGCAAGGAAAAAACCTAGCAGTGTTCTTTCTGTTGCAGCAACCTCAACCTTCACATTCTGTTAGATAAAAACACACAAGTCACTGACAACTCTTTACTGTCAACAAGTACTGTACCTTGGCTTCTTGTTCAACTACAGTAAGATTTCTTAGGGTTAAAAGAAACCATCCATTTCAAAACTAAATGTAACAATGAAATTCCTGATTCTAGGTTTCATAGTAATAACTGCAAAGTCTCTAAGGAGCTCATTCTAGTAATAAGCATGTGAATAAAGCAAAATTTTAAGTGCTGAGCAACATAAAATACAGAAATGTCCCTCCACAGGGACATGTTTGTGCATCTGGATACATTTTAGAGCATATGAATCAGAGTACCTATCAAAACTATTACTTTCCTATATAATCCCTGGTAGACTTCACTGTTTATGTGTTTACCAGGCAAAGAAATCCCAAGGATTGTATAAACTAATCCCAAATGGTAAGGTAAGAACTGACAAATAAGAAACCAGACTAAAAACAAACACATTTCAGAATTATAATTGGCCGAGCACAGTGGCTCATACCTGTAATCCCAGCACTTTGGAAGGCCGAGGTGGGTGGATCACCTGAGGTCCGGAGTTCAACACCAGCCTGACCAACATGGTAAAACCCCGCCTCTACTAAAAATACAAAATTAGCTGGGCATGGTGGCACATGCCTGTAATCCCAGCTACTTGGAAGGTTAAGGCAGAAGAATGGCTTGAAGATGGGAGGTGGATGTTGCAGTGAGCAGAGCAAAACTCCGTCTCAAAAAAAAAAAAAGAATTATAAGTGTTTTAACTATAAACAAAACCTATCTCCACACAAAAAGGCTTCTACTTGGATTACTAAATATAAATCAGGTATTCAAAAGATCCACTCATTAAAAATCTCTAAAAATGGAAGTTGATGGTTATGTTTTCTACAATTAGGTTAGTTAAAAAACGTCAGTTTGGCCGGGCACAGTGTTTCAGGCCTGTAATCCCAGCACTTTGGGAGGCCAAGGCGGGTGGATCACTTGAGGTCAGGAGTTCCAGACCAGCCTGGCCAACATGGTGAAACCCCATCTCTACTAAAAATACAAAAATTAGCCGGACGTGGTGGCACGAGCCTGTAATCCCAGCTACCCAGGAGGCTGAGGCACGAGAATCACTTGAACCAGGAAATGGAGGCTGCAGTGAACTGATACCATGCCACTGCACTCCAGTCTGGGCAACAGAGTGGGATCTCGTCTCAAAAAAAAAAGTCAGTTTGACTCTAATGGAATTTTCCTAGGTCATTTTACTTGGTTAGGTAATTCAGGGCACTTTACAAATAACTGCCTAATCTAATAGTACCTCCAACTATTGGACTTCTCAAGCCAATTAAATAAAATAAGTGGAACTGACAAGGTTGCTTACTTTTAAATTTTGTCAAGTGAAAACATTAAAAAACCAAAAAATTTATCAATACCATCACTTCGTAAAAGAACATACTCTCCCGTAAAATTCTTTTGATTGAATACATTTATGAAAAATTCATTACATTATACTACTTCCCATTCCTCCCCATTTTATTAAGGACCCATGAAAACTTCTTCATGGAGCACACTGGAATTCAGAGATCACTGATCAAGTTTTGGCCAGCCCATGTCAACTTTGCCAACACATGGCCCTTTAACATCCACAGTATTTCCAACTTAGCTGAGGAGGGACTCTACCCAACACCTTCCCAAAATAGTAATTATATGATCACAGGCATTTTAGAAAAGCTTCTAATTAAGCTATTGAAGGGGGATTTGAGCCTATCGATCTACCAATAAAGAATCCCATTATTTTCACAGAGTAAAACATTTAAACATTGTTAAATAATGCTTCTAGGTGTATATGTCTAATACATTTTAATGGGCTGATGTCATAATCCAATCTGGCAGGACTGAATCTAATAAATTAAAATATAAAACAGCTTCCTTCTACTAGTCCCTACCACCCCCTTTTCTTTCTATCTCCAAACAAACAGGTGCTTCATATAATGAGCTCTTTACCTTTTTCTCAATCTCTTCCTTACCTTTTTCTCAATCTCTTCTTTTAAAGCATATGGAAAAATACAGTCCTTTGGTTTAGACACAACTGTAGAAAGGAAAAAATAAAGACTTCAACACCCATCTTACTCGATTTCAGGTAATCATATAGTACACATTTCCAAATGAAACTGTCTTATATTCCCCCCCATCCCTAAAGAATTAGGAGGATCATCAAATACTTCCACTAGTCATGTTGACTGACCTCAAAAGAATAATCAAGCACAGAACCTTAAGTCCCTGCAGTCATTAAAACTGCTTGGTTAAACGTTTGCTATCTATGCATTCAAGACAGAATGGAAGATTTTAGCAGTCTTCCTCAAAGGAAATATCACCACCACCAATGCCCCAAGCAGCATACAGTGGAGGAACTCAGTTCAACCTTCTCAAAAAGTAACGTTGACCAAAGCTTCCCCTATTACACACTATAAGTTCCTTACCATACACAACAGCTGTTCACATAGTGACATACATGGAGGAAGTGGATAAATAGGTGTTGAAATGAGTTCGTAACTGGTTTCTTCAATGTATTTTCCACACTGTTCTCATCATCATTTTGTTCCATGTGTTCCACCCACTTAAGGGGTAAAACTTCACAACAATCATACCTCATACTCCCTTCTCTGCATGTTTTAGTCCTATTTTCCTAATACCCAAGAAAACCAGACAAGAGAAGCTGGCCAAGTTAATCTCTGGTTCTGGGCTGGAAAAGATCCCAGGAAATATAATAGATCAATAGTATTATTCCCTTTTTTAAAAAGAAGCAAAATGATGAGGTAACTGGCCAAGCTCTCAACATGGAATATATCCGAATCCTCTGTAGAGACTGACTCATAAAACACATATGCAGAATTCAGTGGAATTGTTTCATTCACTGAATTTTATGCACAGCACAACACAACTCCAATTGATATCACTATAACTCCTCCCAAAATAGGTAAATATTTATTCCTTGGCATCTTGCCTCATCACACAGAAAACTTTGATCAGGCTTCTATGATGGGCTATTAGAATGACATCAGAAAATAGTTAAAGCCTAATTTCAACCCAGAAAAGAACTTCTCAGCCTCAATACAGCAACCACTGGAACAAAAAAGATATCAAATAAGACTCCAGACTTCTGCTCCTAGAAAAAAATGAACCAGTTAAATAGGAGGAAACCAATCCAATAAAACTTGGTTTCCATGAATAAAAAAAAAGAAAACCCTCTTTAACAATACGCACTAACTGTTCTTGAAAACAATTTTTGAAAAACAAGTTAGTAATCCAATAGCTGGAGAAAAAATAAGGAACTCAAAGCAAGCTGTTAGTAAATCAGCTTTAAAAATACATACCACAGAAGTGTGACTGAAAGGGAGGCTGTGGGGCTGCTTTATCTAATGCAAAACTGTGATGGACCAAAGCTGCGATAGCAATAATCTGCAAAGAAAGGAGGAAAAAAACCCACTTATCAAACCGCTACTATATATTCTGCATTCTCACCAAGACTACCAAGAATATTCAAAGATACACATTTAAATACATACGAAAATTTGGGCTGGGCGTGGGGCTCACGCCTGTAATTCCAACACTCTGAGAGGATGAGGTGGGTGGATCACTTCAGTTCAGGAGTTCGAGACCAGCCTGACCAAAACTGTGAAACCCCGACTCCACTAAAAATACAAAACTTAGCTGGGCATGGTGGCACATGCCTGTAATCCCAGCTACTCGGGAGGGTGAGGCAGAAGAATCACTTGAACCCAGGAGGTGGAGGCTGCAGTGAACTGAGATCCCGCCACTGCACTCCAGCCTGGGTGACAGAGACTCCATCTCAAAAAATAAGAAATAAAGACTTTAAACTTTTTATTATAAAAATATATAAATACATTAAAAAAGACAAAATAATAAAATTAACTCCTATATTAGCCATAATCCATTTTCAATTATCAACTCATCTATATAGAACCCTACCTACTCCCTTCCTCTCCATAGATTATTTTGAAGCAAAACCCAAAACCTATCATTTTATCTGGGAAGATTTCAGCATCAACCTCTAAAACTGGGTTTCTCAATCTTGGAACTATTGACATCTTGGGCCAAATAATTCTTTATTGTGGGGGCTGTCCTGTGAGCTGTAGGATGTTAGCAGCATCCCTAGCATCTCCCTACTAGTTGCCAGTATTACCATTCCCAGACCCCGAGTTGTGATAGCCAAAAATGTCTCCAGACATTGCCAAATGTCCCCTTAGAGGCAAAATCTCACCCCAGCTGAGCACCACCACTCTGAAAGATAAGATGTTTGAAAAAATTGAACCTCACCCAGCTGAGCACCACCACTCTGAAAGATAAGATGTTTGAAAAATATAATCACAATACAATTATCTCACCTAATACAATTACATTAATAGTAATTTCTTAAAACTATTAATTATCCAGGCAGAATTTAAATTTTCATATTTTCCAATTATCTCAATTTTATTTACCACATAAGGGCCATATTTTGTAAACGGTTGATATGTAGAACTACAGGTACAACCCCATCCCATCTGTCATTCCCCTGTAATTTATCTGTTAAACTAGGTTGTTTGTCCTATAGAGTGCCCCATAGTATGGATTCCACTGCTTGTGTCCCAATAATGTCATTTAACATGTTTTTCCTATCTCCATACTGTCTACAAATTCATAGTTACGTCTAAAAGCTTAATCAAAATCAGGTTCATCTCTACCTTAATGATATTAGTACCCGCTGGTGATCACTTCCTAGATCCATTATTTCACTGGCAATTAGAAAGTAGTACTATTCCATTTTTCCTTCATTTATTAGCTGGAAACCTTCTATGAAGAGAAACTTCCCCCTCATCAATTATTTGCTTGCCTGAGGTATGTGTTCAGAAAAGTAAAAAAAAAAAAAAATGCTTTATTCAATCCCTTTACCAGTTTTCAAAATAATGAGTTGGTTCCCTGGCTTCCTTCACAAGTGACCAATGCAGTGTCATTGCTGACAATATCATTATGAACACATGGATCTGATGTGTTTCAATCTGTTACACATATTCTTACTCTCACAGTGTCCCATTTTTGGTCAGTAGAAAACTCTTCAAGTTGATTACTGAGTCCAAGTTGAATTACTGAATCCTTTTAACATATCTTCAGTAGATTTTACTATTGTCCTTGCTCTCTGGTATCATAAGATGTTCCAGATATCTCCTTCCCTGAATCAGCCATTACTTCACAGAGCTCAGTTTCCTTTTATTAGAAAATGGGGCCAGGCACACCAGCTCACGCCTATAACCTCAGCACTTTGGGAGACCAAGGTGAGCAGATCACTTAAGGTCAGGAGTTCAAGACCAGACTGGACAACATGGTGAAACCCCATCTCTACTAAAAATACAAAGAAATTAACCGGGCATAGTGGCGCAAACCTGTAATCCCAGCTACTCAGGAAACTGAGGCAGGACAATCACTTGAACCTGGAAGGCAGAGGCTGCAGTGAGCCAAGATCGTACTCCACTCCAACCTGGGCAACAGAGCAAGACTCCATCTCAAAAAAAAAAAAAAAAAAAATGGAACGTGGGAACCTCATTCTGGACACTAGAGGTGAATACTTTTTTTTAACTAACTACTAATTAAACTTCTCCCAAACACTTAACTATGAACTATGGCCATCTACTGTATTAACTATTATTAAAAGGTCAGACGTTAAGAAAAAAGAACGTTAGATGTGAAAAAAAAAAAAGATCAGGCCGGGTGGAGTGTTTCACGCCTGTAATCCCAGCACTTTGGGAGGCTAGGAAGGGCAGATCACTTGAGGTCAGGAGTTCGAGACCAGCCTAGGCAATATGGTGAAACCCCGTCTCTATTAAAAAAGGATGAGTTCGTGTCCTTTGTAGGGACATGGATGAACCTGGGAAACCATCATTCTCAGCAAACTGACACAAGAACAGAAAATCAAACACCGCATGTTCTCACTCATAGGCGGGTGTTGAACAATGCGAACACATGGACACAGGGAGGGGAGTATCACACACTGGGGTCTGTCAGGGGGAAAAAGGGGAGGGATAGTGGGGGGTGGGGAGTTGGGGAGGGATAGCACGGGGAGAAATGCCAGATATAGGTGATGGGGGAGGAAGGCAGCAAATCACACTGCCATGTGTGTACCTATGCAACAATCTTCCATGTTCTTCACATGTACCCCCAAACCTAAAATGCAATAAAAAAAAAAAAAAAAAATACAAAAATTAACTGGGTGTGGTGGCCCGCACCTGTAATCCCAGTTACTCGGGAGGCTGAGGCAGGAGAATCACTTGAACCTGGGAGGTGGAGGCCACAGTGAGCTGAGTGACTGCGCCACTGCATTCCAGCCTGGGCAACAAAGTGAGACTCTGTCTTAAAAAAAAAAAAAGATCAAATTACATACTAAAACAAAAAATCAGAGTGAAAATACTGCCAAAATGCTGTTAAAAAAGGTCCCTATCAATGTCAAAAGGACTTAGAAAGTTAAAACGTAACAACAAAAATAAATAAGTAAACAAATAAAGCATCGGTCACCACTGCATGTAATGTAGGTGTCAACTTCCTACTAGGAAAATTGGCAATTAAAGAGAAAGAAGTAAGCATTCATCCTGTCTTTCCTGTATAAACCATTATGACATAACCAAATAATACTGGCTAAAGAAGAAAATTTAATTTTATAGAAAAATTTAACTAATAAACATGGACAAAATTTTTTAAAACCACCATTTTGGCCAGGCGCAGTGGCTCACGCCTGTAATCCCAACACTTTGGGAGGCTGAGGTGGCAGATGACGAGGTCAGAAGTTCAACACCAGCCTAGTCAATATGGTGAAATCCCGTCTCTACTAAAAAATACAAAAAATTAGCCAGGCATGGTGGCATGCACCTGTAGTCCCAGCTACTCAGGAGGCTGAAGCAGGAGAATCACTTGAACCCAGGAGGCAGAGGTTGCAGTGAGTCAAGATCATGCCACTACACTCCAGCCTGGCTGACAGAGTGAAACTCTGTCTCAAAAAAAAAAAAAAAAAAAAAACCATATTACAACTCTTAATGAAATAACTAATTCAGGCAAAAATGACTAATAAATGAAGCTATTAGCTCAGTGGTTCTCAACTGGGGATAATTTTATACACACATACACATGTCCCGTCCCCCAGGACATGTGGTGATGTGTTTGTAGGCATTTTTTGGCTGTCACAACTAAAGGGGAGGGATGCTACTGGCACCTAGAAGGTAAAGGCCAGGGATGCTGTTAAACATCCTACAATGCCCAAGACAGTACCCCACAAAAGAATTACCTGGCCCAAAATACCTGTAGTGTCAAGGTTAAAAAACCTTACATTAGATGAAAAGCTGATGGAAAATTACAATAGTTATCATTAATTTAACCACTAATCAAACACAGACTCACTAATAGTAGGGTTTTTTCCCCCTTGATGCCAGCCTTTGTCAACTAATAGCAACTTAACCAGACATTGTGCCTTTTGATATGATACAATATGAAGTACACTGCATCACCTATAAAGCATTTTGGCTAAAAGCTGAACCTGAATCTAATTTGATCATTTAGAGCTAACTTACTGTATACAGAAATATGAAGGATAAGGCAGGGTCAGCACATTTTTTCTTTCAAGGGTCAGATAGTAAATATTTTAGGTTTTGCAGGCCATATGGTCTCCGTTACTACTCAACTCTCCTGTCATAGTGCAAAAGCAGCTGTATGCATGCTGTCTTCCAATGAAACTTGATTTACAAAAATAGGTAGCAGGCTGGATTTGGCTCACAGACCATTCATTGCCTGCCAACCCCTGGTATAGAGGAAAAGCCCAGTGACACCATAACAAAGCAAATAAATGGAGAAAACAGGATATTCTATGACACGAGCAACAATATTTCTTTAATTATTCAATGTCATTTAAAAAACTGGAGAGTGGGAGTGAGTTCTTCCTATTTAAAAGAGGTTCAAGAGGCGCAGGGATTAAATAGCATCTGTCAATCCTGTGTGAATCCTGATTCGAACTGAGCACTAAAAGACATCTTAAGAAACAGGGTCATGTAAGTATGGACTGGGTATTTTAGATTATACCAAGGAATCACCACTGTTAATGTTAGTGGGTGTGCTAACGGTATTATATAAGAAAGTGTGCATGTTTTGAGAGAAGCATATCAAGGTTCACAGAGGTAAAATGACACAATGTCTGAGACCAGCTTTAAAATACTTCAAGAGAGAAAAAAGGGAGAGAAATAAATAAGTGTGACAAAATCTTGCTAACTGCTGAATATGAGTGATTGGTATATGGATTCCATTTTATTACTCTCTCTGTATCTATTTGAAGTTCTACATAAAAAATTTAATAGACAAAAAATAAAAATAAGTTCAGCAATTTAAGTCTTTAAGACAAAACTCCAACACTAGACAAATTCAATTCATTCTCTATAATAAGAGTTTAGTAGCAAATTAGTATTCTTTCACCTCCAAAAAGAACAACTTTCTCTTAAAGCAAAGCTGTGCAAGTTCAGTCAAGTATCGCATCTAAGGCATGGGTACAAAATCTGTCCTATTTTTTTAACCTCATTTTGATGGTTCTTGGCATTCTGCATTGTCTTCATGCTGAAAGCCATCACGACAAGTGGAGGAGGACTGACATCCTTAATTACATTCACCAGGTCTGGTTTCAAAGCCATTGCCTCAACTTTACACCAACTGATTGGCTGATTCAAGAGCTCTGAAAGAGAATAGATACAACAGATCAATAGCTATTTACTGAAAGAGAAAAACTACTATAATTAAGACATTGTCATTAACTGGGATATTCTTCAATCCTGCCTTCTAATAAGAATGACATATTATAACATCTAACTAAAAATAAGCCACATTATAGGGTTGTATGCAAATCCTCATGTGTGTGTATACATGTTCATTTTCCTGGGAAAGAGGTCCATAGCTTTCATTAGATTCTCCAAAGAATCCAGGACCCAAAATAGGCTTTAAAAAAACTGAAACACTGCCTTGGAGGAATCATGAAACATTTTTAAGAGCTTCACGAAGACAAAGCAGACTATCATAGAAGCAATTACTGAAAAACATCAGGTAACAGGCCAAACATGCACTATCCATATTGAATACCGATTCTCCTCTACTTCAAAGATCAGCAGTTCACTATGGAGAACAGCTGGGCCACATCAGCCAGGTCAGAAGTACATGTGAATAACAGCATAATGAGGGATGCACCCCAAACTAAGGCCTCCCTCAGACTAAACTGCCAGGCATTACAGAGATAAGCTGATTCCAAATATACTCCCTATACTCACTCAAGGAAAACTGTGAAGAAACAAACAGAAAAGGAAGTGGATACATTAAAATAAATATATCAATTTCCTAACTTCCCTTTTAAAAACCACATCTATCAGCAATCTATTCAGTATTCTGAGCATATATTTTTCCTTACGTGGACTTTTTACTTCAAGCCAACAAGGTCCTTTGATCTTTCTATTCATCAAGAACAGTTCCAGGCTAGATGTATTGGTCCCAAATACATGAGAAAAAGTTTCTCCTTTCAAATCTTGAGGAAGCTGTGCCATTTCAGCCTGAAAAAGGCAAAAAAAAAAAAAAAAAAATCTTTTTGTTTAAAACTATTACTTTGCATTTTCCAAAGTCTATATTTGAAATAAACAAAAGCCTCTCTATGAAGCACAGAAGAAACCTCTTTGATATATATGAAATGTAATTTGCCACAAATGAAATCCAAAACAATTCACAGTAGGAAACAAAACCAATTCACGACAAAATAATGCATCTTGATGGCACCCATTAGAAGAAAAATAGGCCAAGAAGCTCCCCCAAAAGAGAATTTCTGTCCAGAGCTGTACATGCTTTACTGATAAAGAATAACCAAATAAGTACTACTCCATTAGAAGAATGAAAGCAATAGAGTGGAACTCATTGAAAATACTTTTCATCACCACTGTCAGAAATATTTCTTAAAAGTTTTCCTTTTCCAACATTGTAGGAACGAAACACTAGAACAGAGGTAAGAAGAGGTTAAGGTCTAGTTAATTAATATCCTGCCTGTCACAGGAGCAAGAGTAGCACTATAGCAATGCTACTGACACTCCTCTCTCACCTTTCCACTGCTCATAAGGGACACTTCAACAGACTAATGATGTCCAACTCCATCATGTGGCATTCATTCAGCTTGACAAAGAGTTGTGCTGTTTCAACTTACTTATTTAAAGATGCATACTCGAAAGCAGAGAAAGGCAGTGTAACCTGTAGTCTATATACTTAAATTAATTTTATCCATTTCAATTATTCATTACTATAAATCCACCTCAGTGAAGTGTGGGCTTGAGGATCCCTGCCAATACTCCTAACTAAAAGTCAGCTGAAAGTTCAAAAACAGAAAAATGGCATTCACAAGTAAAACCTAGTAATTGTGTTTGACTTACCGAGTATTTAACTTCCAAGTACTCAGATTTTTCTGGAACATCAGGTATCTCAAAAGCATAGTTCTTTTCCACTGGCTGAGTAAGTAGATATTTTAAAAAAATCCTTAAGACAAAAACTTTTCACAAACTGACCAGTATTACATATACAATACATGCTCTTGTATTTAATCATCGAGAATCCTTACGGAACACAAAGGTAAATAAAGCCAAAAAGGTACCTTTTCCTCTTCCGATTGGAACTAAAACACCCAGTGTCAAAAATGCTAAAAGGACTTATCTTGGACACTACAGAACTCAAAAATATTTATATTCAAGAGGGGCAATAAAAGATGAAAATTTTTGACCGGGTGCAATGGCTCACGCCTGTAATCCCAACACTTTGGGAGCCCGAGGTGGGTGGATCATGAGATCAGGAGATCAAGACCAGACTGACCAACATGGTGAAACCCCGTCTCTACTAAAAATACAAAAATTAGCTGGGCATGGTGGCACGCGCCTGTAGTCTCAGCTACTTGGGAGGCCGAGGCAGGAGAATCGCTTGAACCTGGGAGGCAGAAGTTGCAGTGAGCCGAGATTGTGCCACTACACTCCAGACTGGCAACAGAGCGAGACTCCATCTCAAAAAAAAAAAAAAAAGATTAATTTTTTACAATGTTAATGTGTTAATGCACTAAATGACTTGCTACTATTTGATTATTAAGCAACTCCTTCTTGCTAGAATAATAAATAATTAGCATTAAAATTATAGCTTATATTTACTGAGTATTAGCTATCTGGCAAGGACTGTTCTAACCATCTAATATGAATTAATTGATTTAACCCTTTCGGCAACTCTTGAAATAGGGCCCTATTTCTCAGATGAAGAAACAGGCACAGAGAAGTTATGCAGCACTTGTCCAAGGTTACACACTAGTAAGCAGTAGGCTAGGACTTAAAGCACAAGCAGTCTGGCCTTGGCACCTATACTCTTTACCAGTATATCACAATTGCTTCTAGAATTTTAAAGACTTGAACCATCAGCCACAATTCAAAACTCAAATAGTTAATACTATTAGCCTTATCTTCAGTAACTCAATCCTCCGTGATCATTCTTAATAGCCAGTATTTTGAGCAGGTTATATAGTCCCCCACAGTTATAGCCAAAGGCATCAATAGCTCACTAAATCAAGACAATTCATCATAACTAGCACAAAGATGTTCATTCTATCAGACTGTATCATAGTCCCTAATTTTTAAAAATAAAACGTTACTTAACTTTCTAACCAAAACATCTTGGCAATAACTAATACAAATGAGATGAGAGCAGTTTCTTCTCCACTTGGGAATAAGAGCACAAGACATGTTGTAAGCACTGGAGGCAATTAATTTGCTATGAGTTAACTTTCCATTCAAATTAATAAACAATTATTTTGTAAGCAGTTTAAAAAGAAAAATATTTTTACAAATCTAATATATTGTCTTTACATTCACACCTATGAAATTTCCATTCAACAAATTATAGCCATACAGAAGGTATCCTGCACAAAGAAAATATGCAATAACTATTTGCTAAATCAGAAAATAAACAACAAACATAGCTGGAAAAAAATCATCACCAAATACAAACCTTAGACTTGAACTTCATAATTTTATATTTTGTTGCTATTTTCTCATCAAATTCCTCATAAACATCCTTCATTGAAACTGGAGTTCCTGTTTCTTTCCCTGTATTTAGATCAATTTTCTGTTACCCCAGAAAGGGGGGCAGAAGGGGAAAAAAAAGTATCTGTACATAAGATCTTCTCAGCCACCAGAAACCCAAGTCTGTATCAATTTTCATCCTTACCCATTTAAATATTTAATAGCAGTCTTACAGATAAGTTCAAAGATCCAAACAGACCCAAAAAATGTACTAAACCAAATGCCCAATTCCTCCCAATGGCATCATAAAAACAAATCAGTGATAAAGATGATCAAGTCTACAAAATGAAAGAATAAGCGTTGTAAATCCTGACCAAGAGACTCCACAGTTCAACTGACATGGGGAGGGGCTGAGAGGGAAATGGGGATGTTAAGTCCCAATAAAAAAGAAGAAGCAAATAGAATTGAACTTGTTAATAAATGGCAATGGAGGGGGAGCATCACTGCTGCCTATGCAGCAAAACTATGAAAACTGGGCCAAATACCATGTCACATTTTAGAACCTTATAGTTCCAACCCTGATTATTATGGAAATGAGGGGTGAGGGGAAAGAAAGCATTATATACTAAAACTCAGAAATGTTTATACTCTAACAAATTGAAAAACTGAGTTCTATTTTATTTTTCTACTTTTCCCAACCCCTAATAGAATTGCTGACAATCAGTGGTCACTAGGCGAGCAGCAAGAAGAAGCATCAGGATTGTGGAGAACTCGTAGCCCTATTGAAGGACAGAGCTGGCAGCAGAACACAGAATGTATGGCAGATACCAACTACTGAGAACTAAGCTAATCACTAATGTTTACCATTTCACGGGGAAGGAAGTAGAGTGTTCGTTCGATATTTTTCACCATGACACAACAGCTCACATGGGTTTCAGCCGATTCAATCCAAACTTTGCCAAACAGAAATACCACACCTGAAAGAATAAGTGAAAATCATGAGAAAAGAAACATTTCATCTAATTAAAGAAGCAATATAGAGGCTCACTGAATGTGTCTGCACATTTATACCTTCACGATAATTCATTCTGACAGCAAATTTGTAACCATTTCCCAACTCTCCAAGACCAGCTCTTTACTCAGTATTGATGCCATACGACACTAACACAATGGCACAATGTATGACTACGGAGAGGACAGGGGACAGAATGATTCTCTAACTTAGCATAAACATTTTCCCCATAACCAGGATTACACAGATTAAGTGAAACAAAACAGGCCAAGCACAGTGGCTCATGTCTGTAATCTCAGCACTTCAGAAGGCCAAGGTGGGCAGATTGCTTGAGCTCAGGAGTTTGAGACCAGCATGGTCAACACCGCAAAACCCTGTCTCAAAATAAAAAGAAACAAAAACAAGCAAAGTATCTTCCAACAAATCTCATAATTAAGCCTCTTGTGAGAACTTACAGATCTGAGAATGTAATTCTAATTTTTTAGCACTTGTATTTACTAATAAAAAACAATATTCATGTATCAGGATAACTAACATATCAGTATTTTTCTATATGTAAAACTGTGTTTAGGAAAAATGTAATTTACCTCATATTTCTTATTCCATATAATAATAAATATCTGATAATAGGGACTACTATTATCTTCAATTTCACCCCTTCTGCCTCACAGCTACTTAGGATGTCTAATTAGGTAGGGTTTATAATGTTCCTTCCTCTTCTATTTCAGTTTAACAAATGGTTTAGTAACCAAATCAGTAGAAGCTCTCCTGTTGAGATCCCTAATTAATGAATATTATTATAAAGTAAAACCATACCTTTTTAGACATCAAATCATTGTTTATGAAAAACTGGCCATGAAGGACAGACTGCAAACATCTGTTAGTCAACCCAGGAGATGGTCACTGTGCAAAATCTTGGGCACCATGAATAATCAGACAGCAGTAATCCATCAACAAAGCCACTCAACACAGACACTTAATCTGAGACACTAAGAAAATTCTGGCCTAGGCGCAGTGGCTCACACCTGTAATTCCAGCACTTTGGGAGCCCAAGGCAGGTGGATCACCTGAGGTCAGGAGTTCGAGACCAGCCTGACCAACATGGAGAAACGCCGTCTCTACTGAAAATACAAAAAAAAAAAAAAAAAAAAAAAAATTAGCCGGGCACGGTGGCGCATGCCTAGAATCCCAGCTACTCGGGAGGCTGAGGCAGGAGAATTGCTTGAATCCAGGAGGCAGAGGTTACAGTGAGCAGGAGATCGCGCCATGGCACCCCCGCCTGGGTAACAAGAGTGAAACTCCATCAAGAAAGAAAAGAAAGAAAGAAGGGGAAGGAAGAAAGGGAAGAAGGGAAAGGAGGAAGGGAAGAAAGGGAAAGAAGGAAGGGAAGGAAGGAAGGGAAGGGAGGGAATGGAGGGAGGGGAGAAAGAAAAGAAAATGAGGAGGCGGAGGGGAGGGGAGGGAAGGGAGAAGAGAAAGAAAAAGAAAAGAAAAGAAAGAAAGAAAATAAATAAATAAAATAAAATAAATTCTGGCACATACAAAGGCTACTGTTTACAAGGTCAATTACCCCAGTTTCACAAGACTGCTCATCAGTGACTCCTTTTGTCACACATCCTGGTAGAAATAAGACGATCTAAGAATTTTCACTTCTGCAGATGATTAAAATTCTTACAAGAGTTATGAGACTTTTTCAGCTTAGGGGAGTAACAGGGAGGGTAGACAGGGGAGAGAAAGAGAAGGAAGGACTATGGGATGATTAAAAAAGAAAAAAAAAAATCACAGTAGCTCAGAAAATTAAAGTCATCCTCACAACAGTTAAAGATGGAAAAACAAAATGCTATGCAAAGAAAAATAAAGACCCTAATATTGGATTCAAAGATTCAAATAGCTCATTTTACAGTCAAGCTAATATCACACTTCATGCAACACATTTGACACTGTTTATGCCTCATTTGCCACAAAAAGATCATGGTAAACAAAGATTACATTCCCCCTCAAAGTTACTAACTGAAACCAGGTGCAGTCAGGATTATTCAACCTTGAAAAAGTCATAATGAAGACAGGATATCTTCCCATATGCAAAGAATAAGATTCTTTTCATAATTATGGAGCATTCAGCAACAACTGACTTACTTAGAATCTGTAAGAAAGTGAGAGACAATAACAGGGTCGTTGGGAGTACTTCATTTTTATTAGCAGCATTGATTTCACCAAAGCTCAGTGATCATTACCTGCTATCATGATGGAAACTGTTCAACCCTCTGAGATTAAAGGAGTTTTTTTAAGCTATCTTATTTAACCCATTGGCATCAATAACAGAGAAAGATGTGCCATAGAAGAGAACACAGCTTGAGAAGTACCACGGGAACCAGAACAGGAGAGTGGACTGAGGGTGAGAAGTCCAAGCTTCTACCACTAAAGAGCTATTATATCTTTTGGAACCTCAGTTTCCTAAGTGCATAACTAGACTGGATAATCTCCTGAGGCCTTCTCCAGCACTAGAGATTTCATTCTGCCTTAGCATTTGGATGACAGAGCAATAGCAAATCGGTATCTCTTTCAATGGCAAAATATTTTTCAGTATTGGCTGAAAAAGCCTATCCATGACTATGGTCAGTACCAGGAATTCAACACCACCACATACCATAAATTGGTTGCTTTGCAAATACAGCTGTGCTTCAATGCTTCAATCTTCCAACACCTGTCACTACAGACCAGCACTAGTTGAAATAAATTTCTGTGATGATGAAATTGTTGTTTCTGAACCATCCCATATGGGTAGCTACTGGCCACAGTTGCTATTGAGCACCTGAAATGTGGCTGGCGACTGAAAAACTAAATTTTAATTTGTATTTAATTAATTTAAAGAGCTACAGGTGGCCAGTGGCTGCCATAGTGGACAATGCAGCTCTAGATCCTTACCCTGCAAAACAATGCTCTGTTTACTAGGAGTGGCAGCCAGTAAACAAAATGTAGAAATAATCAACTCATTTTCACAAAGGAAAGAAAGAAGGTTGTTGCTTCTTAAGGTTCTAATCCTTGGCAACTTACACTGCCAATATGGTGCTTTATGGGTGTATTTAATTTGTGGGGTTGTGGGGGAGTGGGGAACCATTTGCTTTTGTGTTATGCATTCTCATACCCCACAAAGCTACAAGGCTTTAAGATGCAAACTCAGTAATAGTAGCAAATGCAACACTGGTCTCTGAAATGTTTCATCTGAATCTACAGGACTGTCAGTCACTGTGCAGTCTATTTCAACAACTATTTATTAAACACCTACTATGTGCTAGGCATTGTTGCTGCATGTCGGAAATAAAAGATCCCAGCCCTCCAGGAGCTTACAGGCTTTGTGGGAAAGAAAAACACAGACTCAGATCATTTCAAAATAATAGGACAAATGCTACAATGGGAAAGGCTATGATGTAGTCACAAGGAGAAAGAGCTCCCAGACCCGTCTGGAGGTTTAGGTAAACTCCCAGGAGGTAACATCTGGGCTGAAATTTGGAAGAATGAGTCAGATGAGGGCATTCCAATCAGACAAAACACCAGTAAAGGAACACTGGTATAAAGAGCAGCAAAGTACATACAGAGAACTACTTTCTAGGGCACAAAATTCATAGACAGCAGGCATTAGAAGCCTTGCTAAGGAGTTTGGACTTTATGTTATAGGCAGGAGCCACTGAGAATTTTTTTTAAATGAGGAAATGACATGGTCAGAACCGCCATTCTGATCAATCCCTCTAGCAGTGATGTGGAGGACAATAGCTACAGAGATCAATTAGGAGGCTGGTGGAATTGTTTCAGTGGGCAAGAAGGGATCAGGGGCGGTAGGCATAAGAAGAAAGAGAAGGTAAGCTGTCCATTTTTAGGCAGAGAAAACTAACTAGACTTGGAAAGGGAAGTGAGGAAAAGGACAGAATCAAGAATGGCTCCCAGGTTTCTGGTTTTGATGGGACCATTAACCAAGATAGGGAATGAAATGCAGCACTGAGCAGGTGCAGCAAAGCACCGGGAGTAATATTGGGATAGCCAGGCCACTGTGCTGCCGAGCTTCAAGGGAGCACCAGTCACACTGCTATGCTCCAGGAAAGTCACGTGAAACTGGTATTCCCTGAGGTTGTACAATTGTGCAGCCCTGGGTTTTGGCAATGGATGGGAAATCATCTGCTCAGCCTCATGTAATCATACTTGCCAGCCGTCCAGCAGGAGTAACAAAGTAGTCAAAGAGGTGAGGGGGTCTAATCAAATCATTTTTGTCCTAGCTAAAGTAGATTAAGATATCATTTCTAAAATTGATTTTATCTTCTCCTAAGAAACTAATACATGGCAGTATGCCACTCAAGGTGGCTCAAGAGTTTATATATATTTGATAAGCTGAAGCATATTAATGCTTCTAACTGCCCCCACCCCTGCCTGAGATCATTAACATTTTTCCAGTTAAAGTCGATGCCTTGATTATCTTTAAGGTAAATATGACCTTCAATTTACTCATATGCTTGCTTTGCTGTCATCTAGGTACTCCTCTCTCTTTCACCAGACACAGCCTCCAGGAAACTGCTTTGAAAAATATACTATTGGCATGTACCACAGATCCAAAAAGGATCTAAATAAGAAGACGACTGTTTAGGGGGCATACTGTATTTTACGTTAATCCAACAGATCTTGTATTGCACAGTCCCACAATGAAGAAGGGCTCAAAGAGGCACAAAAAGAATACTGAACAGCCTCTGAGCTTTTTGTGAGTCAAGAATTCATAGTATTAGCTCATTAGGATGACCTGGACATCACCCTTGATTCCTCCTCTCTGTCACATCCCCTTTCCAATCCATTAACAAGTTTGTGTCAAAGACGTGTCAAATGCCTTTACTTCTCTCCTCTCTCCAGCCACCAGGGTCCAAGTAACTAGCAGCCCTGCCCTGGACTGACTGATCTCCAGGGCTTCCCACAGTTCCCCCATTACCCCACACCAGCCCATCCCTCCACATGTGTGTGTGCACACACACACACGCACCACAAACCACTGTTCCTATTAAAATGTAAACCCAATTATGTGACCACTACCTCCTGTAACTTAAAACTCTCCAATGCCTCCTCATTGCTCTTAGAAGATTCAAACTCCTTAACGTGGCTTTCGAAGTCCTACATTATTTGGCCTTTGTCTTTATCTCCAGCTTCATTTTATACCAATCTTGTCACTTGATTACTATGCTACAACCACACAGGCCTCCTCCTTCCTCTCTCTAGGCCTTTGCTAGTACTGGCTTGCTAAGCTGAAATGCCCTTTCCTCAGCTCTGCAAATACCTCAAACCTCAGCCCAGTGGTCATTTCCTCAGACAGGCCTCCCCTGGCCATCGCCCAACTAATTTTCTTTACATCACTTACCAATTTATCTCATTACTGCTAATGTGCCCCACCCTCCCACCCCCCTAGAATGTAAAGCTCCATTATAGTGTAGGGAATTTGTCCAGCTTATTCATCCCATCTCAGTGCCTAGCACACAACAGGCATTCAAAATTACTGAAGAAACAGACAAATTAATGACTGATTCCATTTAAATTGAAGTGCATTCCTGTAATTTCAGATACATCAATAGTGAACTACAAACACACATTTCAAAACCGCATGTAACTGATTTTTGGAATAAGCATCTTTAAGGATTATTCACACCATAGCTCCTCTCCATTAGGGTGGCGCATTCACTTTACAATGAATGAGTGCCACTCTCTTACAATACATGTTAAGTGAGGGCAGGGCCTGACCTGAGCCAATTACAATGACTCAAGTATTTAAAAGACAAAGGAAAAAAAAAACAAAAAACAAAAATAAATAAATAGGTTAAAGAAAATAAAAAGACAAAACACACACACACACACACACACACACACACACACACACACACACAAAATACTTAAGGGAAAGGTCCTACTCTTAGTTAAAGGCATGTAGTTACCTGGTTGGTTGTACTGATCTTCATAAGCATCCAACCAATAAAAGTGGAATACTTGCTCCTCATCTGCCCCTTTTACCAACGGGAGATGACTGGAATCCACTTGAACTTCCTGCACTGAGAAACTGGTATCACCTTCTTGATCAACGTCCCAACAAGAGACATCCCGGGAGAACACTCCCTCTGCAGAAATCACATTTTTCAAAAACTTTTCAAAATTCAACAGCAAACTGCCAGTCCTATTTGCCAGAAAAGTCATAAAATGCTCTCTAGCAAGTAGGACATGGTCCCTTTCCCAGGATCCACCTCTTGTTTCACTTCCTCTGCTGGCTCACTCTCTTGGTCCCAAGTCTTGGCAGCCACTAGGCTCCAGGTCCACCTCTTCAGCTTCCATGGGCTCATCAAAGTCACCATCTTCAAACTCCATTGGCCCTGACTCCTGCTCTTCTTCTGTACTCTCCGCCTGTACCGGCTCGCCTGTAGGCATCATCACCCATTCTTGTCATGTGCCAGTGCCATTGGGCCAAAGGAGCATCCAACACTAAAATAGCAGCTTGTCCCTTTTCTATACTATGTGTGCATTTCTCTTTAATCTCCAAATTGGGTGTTTCCAACTTTTTACTGCTATGAATTCAAATCTTCACATTTAAACTTACCATCCACAACACCTTCAAATCACCTCTACCTCCTCCATCGTGGGGCCAACATTTTTGACAGAAACCACTCAACACTCTTGCAGTTCTGCCTGACATCAGACTTACCAGCAAATTCAGCACGTTTAAGAGGAACAGGAGTTAATGGAGGCTCCTTTCTGGAGACAGGGAAAGCAATTTTTCCTGAAGGAACTGCCTGTAAACGTTTTTAAATATTTAGTCAGTTAGCCCTACATAGTAAAAATATGCAACTGTCCTACCCTGACCAAAGATAATGACAGTTCCCTTTATAAAAAGATTTTATGTATTATTAACGTAACAGCTCCAATTATTTTACTGTTACCTAGGTTTACAAAAAGATACTTGCTTATGGAAGGAAAATTATTGCATTTACCACAGTTGTAATACCTATAATAAACACATACTAGTTACTGCAAATTTACTATGAAAAAAGCAGGCACATACTATTTTTGAAATACATGAAACTATATATTGAATGAGAGTCCTAATTTAAAACAAAAATCAAAAACAAATTTAAAGGTTATTTCCTCACACATGAAAAGCAATAAAATAAGTTTAAAGCAATACTATAAATCAAGATTGAAGGTATCTCTACACACTTTACCATTGGGGTGTGCACAGAGAAAGGATTCGGTGAAGCTCCAATGGATGTTCTCTTCTTCAGTATCATTACAGGTGGTGGAGTTATTATTGAGGTGTCTAAAAGGAAAGGTAAGACATATTCACTGCCATGCTTGGTTTACCACAGACAGAAAAAGTATACTTCTTCACTCATTGAAGCCCAATAAGCAAAGCTTTCTTTTCTTTCCCTTTCCCCCTCCCCCCACCCCCCTCCCATCTATGTTAATACACTGTGGTTACTATAGCAACAATACTATAGAAATCACAAGAAAACTAAAATAGGTATTAAATCTACCCCCTCACCAATTTTTTCTTTTTAAAATTTAATGCACTTTCACTTAACCTTTGGAGAATATTACATTTAAAAATTGTCAAGATAGAACTACATGGTGTTGATGTTAAGTCATTTTAATCAATGGTCACTTCAAAAGAAGTACACTTCTAAATGAGAGCTTAGTCTTTATGGTAAATGGCCAAATTTCAAATTTGCAGTGCAGTTAATCCTGTTCGAGATTTATCGGGATAGTTCACTCACTCATCCTTCATTCCCACTCAGAATTCGAGACGAGGCTCTTATACCTGATTGTGCAGACTGACAGGCTTCAATCTATTTAGGAACATACACCACAGCAACTCAACACAAGCAGTGAGCACTAACAGAACTGACTCCTGGGTATATTCTTACTACTTCAAACACACACACCCACAACCCTACCTACATAATCACACAGCTCTAACAGCTGGAAATACGCACCTAAAATGGTGGAGAAAAGAAACCAACCTCAAGGGGCTTTTTTGTGGGGTGTTTTTGTTGGTGTTGTCCTTACATTTTAAAAAATTCTGGCAATAGGCCAGGCACAGTGGCCCACACCTGTAATCCCAGCACTTTGGGAGGCCTAGGTGGGCAGATCATGAGGTCAAGAAGTTCGAGACCAGCCTGGCCAACATAGCGAAACCCCGTCTCTACTAAAACTACAAAAAAAAATTAACCGGGCGTGGTGGTAGGTGCCTATAATCCTAGCTACTCAGGAGGCTGAGGCAGGAGAATCACTTGAACCTGGGAGGCGGAGGTTGCAGCAAGCCGAGATCGCGTCACTACACACCAGCCCAGGCGACCATACAAAAAATTTTTTTAAATTCTGGCAATAGTCTGTTTTGTATAATTACTAGAGTGTTTCTTCAGTCTATGTCGCTTGCATATTTTACAACTCCTGGAGATTCATTTACCTCAGTGTTAAGATCCTGTAGAATGTCACCTAGCAGATCATCCTTGGACAAGTCTACAGCTTTCTGGAAATGATAAGAAAGGTAGCATGAGAAAGTCTTGCACTTGAATTTTTTTACCAAACTACACACATGTGTATGAAAGGAAGAGTCCTGCCTCTTCATTCCTCACTCTGAGGGCTCATCTACATTCACAGATTTTAACAATTCACCTGTGTATATATAATTCTGCATCTACAGCTCCTGTCCTCTGCGTTGATCCCTTACTCCAGGATCTTCTTGCTACTCACTAAAATTAAACACACTCTCAATTCAGCTTTTCTGTTCAATTTCTTTTCCATTTCCCAAGTTCCAATGAGGTACCTTAATTCACTTAGAAATCTACATCCAACTTAGTGAGTGAAACTGGAAAAATGTTACTCAAATATATACTGAGCAACTATTATCTGTATGATCAAATATTAAATTCACCTCACAAAGGAAAATACAAAATATACAGAAACCATGAAACTTACATCTGCAGTTTTTTTCCAGCACAAGCAATGAACATTGACTTAATATTGTCGGTTTTGTCACTGCAGGCTTCTTTAAATTCCTCTTGTCTTTGTTGCGTGCTTTACCATCTTTTCCTGTTGGAATATAAATTATTTAGAAACATGCATCAGCAAAAATCAAAATGGAAAGTTAAGCCTACTCACTTAATCTCTGTATATGTGAACTGGGAAGAAAAATGTTAAGAATTAAAAACACAAAACTATGAGATTTTATACAAGGTATGTAGGAAAAAATATTTTAAATGAGCTTAATCTCAAGAAAACCTGGGTTAAATGTTATTACTGAAACTAATAAGATACCAGTTAAATATCAGGATGAGTTAAGTGTGACTGCTTAATTGCTACTGTTAATGTGAATAAAAAGCTTTTCAAAAGTGAAAATTTTGGGTTTTTTGTTTCCCCACAGAAATAAAAAGATAAAGCTAATCTTGAACCAAGGAATTAGCCTAGAAGTCTTCATGATATCATCTCTTTAGCTCTACACTGAATCTGATAGGAAAATTTAACTATGAAGAAATGGGATTACCAGTTATGATATGGTGGCATCCCTAATTTCCATTTTATGAGGAATAGCAACCAGACACATAGTATATCATATCAACACTAAACAGCACTCCTGCCTCGGCGACAAAGCGAGACTCAGTCTCAAAAAAAAAGAAAAGAAATGCAAATGAAAACCACACTGACACGCCACTTCTCACATATCAGAGTGGTGAAAATTCAAAAGCTTGACAACACTATTAGTAAGGCTGTAGGAAACAGATATTCATACGTTGTTCATGAGAGTATAAAATGGGATAGCTCCTACGAAGAATTAGGCAGCAGCTAATAAAATTTTATGTGTAGCAGGCCAGGCACAGTGGCTCACGCCTGTAATCCCAGCACTTTGGGAGGCCAAGGCAGATGGACCACCTGAGGACAGGAGTTTGAGACCAGCCTGGCCGACATGGTAAAACCCCGTTTCTACTAAAAATACAAAAATTAGCTGGGCATGGTGGCGGGCACCTGTAATCCCAGCTACTCAGGAGGCTGAGGCAAGAGAATCACTGGAACCTGGGAGGCAGAGGTTGCAGTGATCCGAGATCACACCATTGTACTCCAGCCTGGGTGACAAGAGCATCTCAAAGAAATGAAAATAAAAATTTTACGTGTAGCTATTCTTTGAGCCAGCCATCCACTTCTGGGAATTTTCCCTAGGAAAACATCATATGCACAGAGTTATTGAATGTGGCATTATTTGTAATAGCAAACTACTCAAAATAATCAGAATGTTCTTCCAAGGAAACCATTTGAATAAACTATGGTACAATCCCTATCATGGAATACTAGGCACCTACATGGAAATAAGTAATTTTAAAAAGCTTTCTATGTTCTAATATGGAGTGATTTTCAAGACATCTTGCTACATGAAAAAAGCAAAGTACAAAACTTCTCACAACATTATCTTTTTTATTTATTTATTTATTTTCTTTTTGAGACAGAGTCTTGCTCTGTCACCAGCCTGGAGTGCAGTGACACGATCTCGGCTCACTGCAACCTCCGACTCCCTGGTTCACACCATTCTCCTGCCTCAGCCTCACGAGTAGCTGGGATTACAGGCATGCACCACCATGCCCAGCTAAGTTTTATATTTTTAGTAGAGACGGAGTTTTACCATATTGGCCAGGATGGTCTCAATCTACTGACCTTGTGATCCTCCCACCTCGGCCTCCCAAAGTGCTGGGATTACAGGCACGAGCAACCGCACCTGGCCAATATTGTCTTTTTGTTTAAGAAAGAAAAGGGACTGGGCACCGTGGCTCATGCCTGTAATCCCAACACTTTCCGGGGCCAGAGTGGGTGGACTGCTTGAGCCCAGGAGTTTGAGACCAGCCTGGGCAACATGGCAAAACCCTGTCTCTACTAAAAATACAAAAAATTAGCTGAGCATAGTGAGATGCACCTGTATTCCTGGCTATTTGGGACACTGAGGTGGGAGGCTACATTGAGCCCAGGAGGCAGTGGCTGCAGTGAGCTGAGATGGCACCACTGCACTCCAGCCTACACAAGAGAGCAAGAACCAGTCTCAAAAAAAAAAAAAAAAAAGAAAGAAAGAAAAGGAAATAAAAACACATATGCACAATTCCACTCCTGAGTCAGTACGCTAAAAAATTTGAAACCAGGCATTCAAACAAAACGTGTACACAAATGTTCATAGTAGCACTATGTACAACAGTCAAAGGTAGAAACAATCCAAATGTCCATCAACTAATGAATAAACAAAATGTAGTACATCCACACAGTAGAATATTATTCAACAATAAAAAGGAATGAAGTATTGATACATGCTATAACACGAGTGAAACTTGAAAATCTTACGCTAAGTCAAAGAAGTCAGATACAAAAGATCACATATCGCATGATTCATTTGTATCAAAATGTGAAATGTCAAGAATAGGCAAATCATAAAGATAGAAAGCAGATTAATGGTTGTCAGGCTCTGGGGGAAGAGAGATTGGAGAGTGACTGCTAATGGATATGGGGCTTCCATTTGGGATGACAAAAATGTTCTAGAACAAGATGATGGTGATGGTTGCAAACATTGTGAATATATTAAATGTCATTTGTGGTAAGTTTTTATGTTATGCACATTTTACTACAGTAAAAAAAATTATTTTCACGTGCCTAAAATTGTGAAAAGGTTTGTAGGATATTTGTCAAAAATGTGAGACAGGAGATCTGTATCACCTGTAGCACTTTGAAAGCAAAATATAATTAATAGTCAAAATGTTAAATTAATAAAAATCAGGTCTTAACAGTGTATGAAAAAGAGGAGGTCAACAGAAGGTAGAATAGCAAGGAAGGCTTCATGAGAAGGCTTTAATCTCACCACTGTAAGTTAGTAGGATTCAGACAGAAAGATAAAAAGATGTACACAAGTAAACATTTGAGGTGAAATTCTTCCACAATTTAGTGTTTCTGTTTTATTGCATTTTCCTGCTGATTTTTCTTCATTGGGACTTGGCTGATATTTTTCTGTTTTTTTTGGTTTTATTTCCTGTCACCCAGGCTGGAGTGCAGTGGTGTGATCTCGGCTCACTGCAACCTCCGCCTCCCAGGTTCAAGAGATTCTCCTACCTCAGCCTCTCGAGTAGCTGGGATTACAGATGTCTCCACCACACTCAACTAATTTTTTGTATTTTTAGTAGAGACAGGGTTTCACCATGTTGGCCAGGCTGATCTTTAACTTTTGACTTCAGGTGATCCACCTACCTTGGCCTCCCAAAGTGCTGGGATTACAGGCATGAGCCACCACACCCAGCCATTTTTCTCTGAAAACAACATGCCAGGAATTAAATCCACACCATAGAGTTGACTTTTTACTTCTAAGAAAATTCAGCAATTTCTTATAAGTCTTAAAGTGCATTGCAGAAGTCCGTTCTCCTTCCTAAGTCTTGTGACCTTACTGGGCTCCAAGTGAGGGACACTGAATCAGTGGGGACTTACGGGTGAATGGTGGTGGCAAAACACAAAATAAAAATTTCTAAGACTACCTCTCTTCTGGATTAAACCATTCTCTTCACTAATGTATTACTGGAAGAGATACTATGATGACTAGAGAAACACAGAGATGGCTCGTTTATTCAACAAAACCATATGCTTTATTTGTGTCCACTACTGTGATTAGCACTGAGATTACCAGGACATGAGTCCTTTCTTTGAGAAGCTCACTATCCAGTCCAACCTCGTAATTTACAGCTAACAAAAACCCAAGTCCAGACAGGTAATGGGATTAGTTCAAGATGACACAGACAATTAACAACAGAACCATAACTCTTAACACAGGCCTCCTCAGTTCACGGAGATGAAAGTAGAACATGAGCTCATTTCTCTTCTTCATGGACTCACACAAACTAGAAATACATAATTAACCACAACGCCACCAAATGGTACCAGTTTAATGCTACCAAATGGTACCACATTATTCAGGTTGGCAGAACCAGAAGATGGTTCACATATTCTAATTTAACTAACAAATGAATGAATGAATAACATCCCACATAGAAAAAATACACATACGCTTATTTTTGTAATAAACCAGAAACTAATTTAAAAAAGGTTACTCATTTTGATTTTTAAATAATATAAATGTTTTTGCAATATTCGGAGTAAAAAAGGATTTTTAAAAACTGAAATTTGAATACAAACAAAAAATGAACCTATGTAGTAAATTAATACAACACACACTAAAAAATTACTTTACAATAGCTTCTGAACACAATACTGTGACTATAGACCCTTAGGAAAAATACCAAGAACAAATAAAACTGTAGAGAAATCATAAACTTTACTTGAAAGATTGTTAATAGACATATTCATTTAGTGATTCTGATAATATTTTGTGTATATTTTAGAAGACAAGGGTTTTCATTGAGAGTGAAGGCAGATACAAATATAGAATTGGTAAGATAAAGAACCCAGTCATGTTGGATTTGAACCAAATATATCCGTATGAACTCATAACATATATATAACCTCCTTGTTCCGTTCACTGAAAGGGCCTAGAAGCCATTATAACCTAATAGCAATGAGCACATCCATCTCCCATATCTGGATACCATTCCCCCACTAAAAGGAACCAGGATTCTTGGGAGAAATGGTTGGTTCCAGGTGTAGGACAGGAGAGAATACAAGCTAAACCTGGAACATCTTATCCTTTTGGCCCAGAAAGCAAGGAAATGCTCAAAGACTGATGGAGCCATGTCAAAAGAACACAGGAGCCGGCTTAAAGGGGCTCCCACCAGCCACATCTGCAATAATTTGAACGTAAAAAAGGAAAAATGATAATAATGGTTAATGAATTATAACAGTAAATCTTTTTGAAATCCATGAGTCTGAAGCAATAACTTTTAAAAGAAGGGAAAGGATCGCCAATAGATGCTAAAAGCAGTGGGTAAAAATTCATGGGGAAATGAGATATACACATGGTCTCAAATTATCACCCTCTATTTTGCATTAATTACAAAAGGGAAAAAAGAAGCTTTATAAGGAAGAAATCTGACAAACATAATCTTAACCAAAAGATCAAACTTAGTATCAACAATAATGGTACAAGTGACATTATATGCCCGTTATGATCAGTGGGAAGGACAGAACTTTATTTATATTGTAGGTGTTGACAAAACTTATTTTAAACACATAAATAGATATTTATAGGCTGGGTGCAGTGGCTCACTCCTGTAATCCCAGCACTTTGGGAAGCCAAGGCAGGTAGATCACAAGGTCAAGAGATCAAGACCATCCTGCCTAACACGGTGAAACCCTGTCTCTACTAAAAATACAAAAAATTCGCCGGGCGCAATGGCACATGCCTGTAGTCCCAGCTACTCGGGAGGCTGAGGCAGGAGAATCGCTTGAACCCAGGAGGCAGAGGTTATAGTGAGCCAAGATTGTGCCACTGCACTCCAGCTTGGGCGACAGAGTGAGACTCCATCTCAAAAAATAAATAAGTATTTATTGTTGCCAAAATATTTAACCAAATCTAAGCACAACGAAGCAGTCAGGCAAAGCTCAGATTGTGGGACGTTCAACAAAACAAACAGCTTGATCCCTTTAAAAATCAATGTCATGAAACACAAAAAGAGACTGGGGGCGGAGGGAGGTGTTGCTGTTCTACACTAAAAAAAGACTAAAGAGACTTCAAAACTAAAATCAATTCTGCATTTCTTAAAAATAGCTTTAAAAGACACTATCGGGCTAATTGGAGACCTTTTAATATAGACAATATATTAGATAATACCATGATAATATTATTATGGTTAAGTAGTCAAGTATCCTTATTCTTAGGAGGTCACTGCTAAAGTTCAAAAAGTTCACTGAGCAAAAAGTCTCTGTGTATGTGGTTGGAAGGAGAGAGAAAACTAATGCTGCAAAATGTTATTCTGCAAATGAAGATCCAAACAGGCTTTTGGTCACATAAATTTCTCTTACACTGCTACATATTCTTTGCATTTTTTTTATATTTTTAAAATATCCTTTAAAAATGTAAAAACCATTCTTAGCTCGAGGGCCACACAAAAACAGGCATGATTTCCTTTTTGGGTAACAAAAATGTTCTAAAATTGATTGTGGTTATGGCTGTACAACTGTGACTACATTAAAAGCCACTGAATTGCATATTTTAAATGTGAATTATATCTCGACAAAATGTTTTTTTAAAAAACTGGTTGTGAGTGGGCCATAGTTTGCTGACCCCCAATCTACCACTTGGTAGTAGAAGACTAATTAACAAAGTAAACAAAAAAAAAAAATACTGAAGATAATTTTCCATTCTCATTTTACAGGAACTAAATCAGGCTTGTTTACTCAAGAAAAAAAAATTGTCAATGATTGTACAGCTAAGACAATCTGACGCATTCATCCACAGTATTTTAAATTTCAATTATACAAAGCAAGTTGATTACTCCAGTTCTAAACCTTGTTACTGTGCTATACAATTATCAAAGAGCTAAAACTCTAAGTACATCACTTCAGCAGGAATTAAAAGAGATCACTGCTGCAGCCCTCAAAATCAGCAACTTTTAAATGACCACAGGACTGAAAACTTCAAAATAAGTGAAGACCAAACTCCTTGAATAATAGAGACATAAAACTTCATTTCCTGGTGTTGTTTTTGCTTTTGATGTTTAATTTTCCACATAACTATGCTTCTCTCCATATTAGAACATATTCTGTACCTAAAAATAATGGTAGTAGGTCCTTCTCTTAAAGGGAAACTATCAGGGAACCAAGTTGTCTCTAATTTTAAAGAATTATTTAAATCTCAAAACAACACCATGGAAAACAAAAGGTAGGTACCTTTCTCACCAGCGCCAAGGGCATCATCTTCAAGGTCATCATCAAAAATCTCTCGGCCATCTTCCACATAGCCAATACCATCTGCAGGGACGAAATTTAATACTGGGATCAAATTTCTGAAAGTGGCCAATAATATTTTAGCCATGACGAAAAAAACCTTTTATACCTGCTCAGATGTTTTCCTGGCCTGTGCTATTTTTAAGTGTAGCAGAATTCTGTTCACACAGGTGTCAGACAATGCACAGCATCCACACAGCAGGTATGGAGTCAAAAACTAAAGGATATATATTATACCTAGCTGGGTGACCTTAGGAACGATTTGGCCCATAGATCAAAGTCTGCCACAATAGGATGCTTTACAGCAGTTTTACTCTACCAGAAGAATAAAAAGTTAAAGAATCAAGATTACCACAAGCCCAGAGACATCCCAGTCTACAAGGGAAAACTGACCATATAGCTGAATTCAATTTCAGAAGTAGGAACATAAATAGTCACAGGCACAATCTATATGCTCCCTGTGGTCAGCATTCACATGGCCAAGAAGTCAGACCCTACAAGTGAGAACCACTGAGCTTTCAGAAGGGGCACAGGAACATTAGGACCAGCCTTTGTATGGTGCTTTCTACTGACCAAGTTCATTTTCATACCTAGAACCTCATACACTCTTCACAGCAGCTCCGGGAGAAGGTAGTTTTCCTATCCCCATATTACAGATGAAGAATCTGAGGCACAGAGATCAAGTGACTTGTCCAAGGTCATAGGATTAGAAGCAGGAAGATGGATCCTGAACCGGCATCCCTCAATTCCAAGTGTGGTGCATTGGCCCCACAGACAAGGAGCTCCTCCCAATTCTTACACAGCCATTACCTGGAGGATTCATACTATATCCTGAGGTATGTGCCTAGATTCTCCAAAATATCCCCAAAAAACGTCCTACTGTTCTGCTTCTTCATCCTCAAATAATTAAAGGAAAATCCAAACCAAAGATCCTAACAGTGCCTTACATTTGCCCAGGCAAAGCAGCAACTCCACCACATGAGAATCTACAAGAAGCACCTAACACAATGCCTGGGAAGCAACATCCCCCCACCTACCATCATCCACAATCCAGTCATCATCCTGGCGTGCCTGAACCAGCTTCGAATACTGTTCTTCATCAACTTCTTCATAAACACTTGTGAAGTCCTCGACCTGCCATTATATAAGTTTCAGGAAAAAAGCTTCAAATGGAGTGAAAGTGTTAAACAATTCTGAAGAAAAAATTGTCAAATTGAAACTGGAATGGCAGCCTGAAGGAGTAGCTGCAACCAAATCATGAGTTCTGACATTCAACACCACTACAGGGTTTTCCTTAAATAGACATCAATTAACTTAGTATTCCTTTTAGGTGGGTGTTAACATAAGATATTAAATGATTCCATTAGCATAATACACTTGTCACACCATCAATTACTCATCTATTTCATAAAAAACAAACTGAATTATAGCCAATTCTTCATTAGCTGCTTTGGGGGATTATTCACTTGTAATTTCTAGACTGGTTTCTCCTATACTTAGCAAACCTGTAAGGTATGCCACTTCCCTCTCCACTAGCTGATGTATGCTCTGTGAAGAGACGATAATTTTCATGCCTGTTCAACCAACCAAATATGATTCAAAAGGAAAATCTCCTTCATCCAAACCCCTCCAACAGTTAGCAAAACAAACGTATATTTTACAGGCAAACTAGAAATGGTTTTTGAGTGACCCTGTTTGTATCACCACTGATCCCCACCATTCTCAGGTCTTGAAACTGCACAGGGACTTAAATGGTGAGCTATTTGAAAGGCAAGCCCAGAGAGTGGCAAGTCCTCTGATCACACTGGCTGCCTGACTGCCAGAGGGTCACAACACCATGAGCTATTGGTATCAGTAAAGCAGACCATCTATGAACAGCTAAAGCAACAAATGAAAGATACACGCCACTGCTGCAGCTGCCCATGGGGACCCGCCAGTGATTTTCCAGATGACACTCTGGTGGGCTGGTTTGCAAGGTCTCATAGATACTTACTTAAAATTACCCCAGGCTGGACGCGGTGGCTCACGCCTGTAATCCCAGCATTTTGGGAGGCCGAGGCGGGTGGATCACCTGCAGTCAGGATTTTGTGGCCAGCCTCAACAACATGGTGAAACCCCATCTCTACTAAAAATACAAAAATTAGCCGGGCATGGTGGTGCGTGCCTGTAGTCCCAGCCACTCGGGAGGCTGAGGCAGGAGAATCACTCGAACCCAGGAGGCGGAGGTTGCAGTGAGCCAAGACTGCATCGCTGCACTCCAGCCTGAGTAACAGAGACTCAGTCTCAAAAAAAAAAAAAAAAAAGAAAGAAAAGAAAAAAAAATTACCCCATTCTTGGCCAGGCACAGTGGTTCACACCTGTAATTTCATTAAAAAATTACCCCAGGCTGGGCATGGTGGCTCACGCCTGTAATCCCAACACTTTGGGAGGCTAAGTCGAGTGGATCACTTGAGGTCAGGAGTTTGAGACCAGCCTGGCCAACATGGTGAAACCCCATCTCTACTAAAAATACAAAAATTAGCTGGGCATGGCGGTGTGTGCCTGTAATCCCAGCTACTTGCAAGGCTGAGGCAGGAGAATCACTTGAACTTGGGAAGAGGAGGTTGCAGTAACCATGATCGAGCCACTGCACTCCAGCCTGGGCAAGGGAGTGAGATTAAAAAAAACTTCTCCCATTCTTTCAAAAGTTCTACCTCGGCTGGGTGCAGTGATTCACACCTGTAATCCCAGCACTTTGGGAGGCCAAGTGAAACTCCGTCTCTACTAAAAATACAAAAATTAGCCAGGCATGGTGGCAGGCACCTATAATCCCAGCTACTCAGGAGGCTGAGGCAAGAGAACTGCTTGAACCTGGGAGACAGAGGGTGCAGTGAGCCCAACTCCAGCCTGGGCAACAAGAGCAAAACTCCATCTCAAAAAAAAAAAAAAAAAAAGGGTTCTACCTTTCTCAAATGGAGTACGGGAGAAACAACTCCACCTAAACAGATAATACCTTAGGAAAAAACTTGGACAGAGCTTTTAGAATCTGATGGCCACAGCTGACTGGATTTCTGCCACACCTACAAGGCTTATAATAATTACAAGATTTGGCTGAGTTTTCACCTCCTTTTTAATCTACTCTACAGGAATCACTGGCAAATACTGATTTGGCCTTTAATGATCTGGTAACAGAAAACAACCTGCCCTACCAAATTAAGTTTTTAACAACGCAGATGCAAAAATAGTCCAATATTACTATACTAACCAATTTTCTTTTTCAGGGTGGGAGGGGAACTGGCACAATTATATTTGTTGGTTGAAGACAGACTTTGTCTCTTATTTAAGTGATTCAATATATTATCAAGGAGATATCAGAAAACTATTTTTAAAAATCATTTTAAGAAGTCATTTTGACTCAATCTTTAAAAACAACATTGCGACTGCTCAGCATGAACTCTTAGAGCCACACAGTAACATCACAGTGTTAAAGGGAAATCAGCCACACTGTAACATCTGAAATGCCCCATGGAACTCCTTTATACAAGTACCTACGTTAAAAATGCTTTATTCCTGGGCTCGGTGTGGTGGCTCACACCTGTAATCCCAGCACTTTGGGAGGCCTAGGCGGGTGGATCATTTGAGGTCAAGAGTTCAAGACCAGCCTGGCCAACATGGTAAAACCCCGTCTCTACTAAAAATATAAAAATTAGCCAGGCATGGTGGTAGGCGCTTGTAATCCCAGCTACTCAGGAGGCTGTAGCAGGAGAATCACTTGAACCTGGGAAGCAGAGGTTGCAGTGAGCCAAGACTGTGCCGTTGCACTCCAGTCTGGGTGACAGAGCAAGACTCTGTCTCAAAAAAAAAAAAAAAATGCTTTATTCCTGTTTTACTGTAATCCTTTTAGCAACCGTTTATGATCTGGTTGCCTCACTTAACTTGAACAAATGGTGACAAACAGCAAATCCTCTTATTTGGTTAACTGTTAAACATGATATTCTGAAGCCAGCCTGCCTAGGTTCAAAAAGTATCTGCCACTGTGACCTCATTAAACTTTCTGTGCCTCAAATATCTTACCTTCAAAATGTTGTTAATCATAGTATATAATTTCATTTGGTTACTGAAAAGATTAAATGAATAAACACAGGCCAGGCGCCATGGCTCACACCTGTAATCCTAGCAATTTGGGAGGCGAGGCGGACGAACTGCCTGAGCTCAGGAGTTCAAAACCAGCCTGGGCAACACAGCAAAACCCTGTGTCTACTAAAAATACAAAAAAAAAAAAAAAAAAATTAGCCGGACGTGGTGGTGCGTGCCTATAGTCCCAGCTACTCAGGAGTCTGAGGCAGGAGAATTGCTTGAACCCGGGAGGCAGAGGTTGCAGTGAGCAGAGATCGCACCACTGCCCTCCAGCCTGGGCGACAGAATAAGACTCCGTGTCCAAAAAAAGTGAATAAACACATTGGTAAATGCACTTAGAATAATATGTTAGTTCAAAAAGTGTATCAATTATGGTTGTTATTTTCTAGTATTAGTTAATCACTTTCTAGCCATAAGACAGTTAAGATACTCAGGGAGCCCTAAAGGTGATGCTAGACAGTATAATGCAGATGGTGGTCACTCTGTTTTTATCTACAAGCCATAAACAGTGGGTAGAGGAAAATCAGAAGAGCATCACATTCAGTCTTACAAGCAGGACACGGCAGAAGTTAAGGTCCAAGTTTCCACTGCCACTACCCTTGCAAATGAGATAAGGAAGAACAGTTCTCTCCAAGTAGTGCTTAGCTAGACTGCTCAATACCTTAAGAGTAAGTAAATGCACCTCTAAATGACCCCAACAAACCTATGGGACTTACCATAGATACAGCTTGCTCAATAAGGAAAAATACAGATATGGCTATGTACTTTCATTTTGGAATTTTAAAATCATCTGTAAAATACCTTATAGGAACTCTACCTCATACCCATGCTTGTTCAATACTAATAAGTTCCTATTACAAGTTTAAAATATATGAGTATTTCTAATCTGGGGCAAGGGTGACATAAGACTACCTGCAGGCTATGAATTAGATGAAGCACAGGAGGACTAAAGAGGAAAAATGGTTACTTACTTCATATTTACACTTCTCACCAGCTTTAGCCTTTCTCAGTCTTTCTAGAGCTTCTTGGCGCCTCTTCTTTGATTTTTTTTCTCGCCGGGCTCGAGAAGCTACAAAACTCCCTGAATTTGACACAGCTGGAAAAAAAAATTTACAAGAAATGTTACAAAATTGTCAGCCATCTTCCCTCAAACACAAAGGAAAAGTTTCTAGCTAACAATAACATACAATTTTAATATTATACAAGTAATTTTTATAATGTAAATAATTCACAAAGCTCATGGCCAAACATACAGATCCAAATATACAAGACTCTCCAGAAAGTTCCTGTTAAAAACAATTAAAGCCACTGTTATTTTTTTCTCCAAAAGAGGAAAATTCCCAATTCAACTGATACCCTGCGGAGACACTAAACAAAGGAGATCAGCGGTTAGCTAATTTATCACCTTTCCATTAGAAATGACCAGCCAGAAATAATCCAGTGGGTTATAAAAGAACTATTCATCTTGTATTCTATTAATCCACATCTAAAAGGCTTCAAGGAGCACCTACTCTTTGCAAAGTACTAGGCACTATGAGACACAAAGATAGGCCAGGCACGGTGGCTCACACCTGTAATCCCAGCACTTTGGGAGGCTGAGGCGGGCAGATCACCTGAGGTCAGGAGATCAAGACCAGCCTGGCCAACCAGATATGGTGGTACGTGCCTGTAACCCCAGCTACTTGGGAGGCTGACGCAGGAGAGACGCTTGAACCTGGGAGGTGGAGTTTGCAGTGATCCAAGATCATGCCATTGCACTCCAGCCTGGGCAAAAAGAGTGAAATTCCATCTCAAAAAAAATAAATAAATAACCAAGATAAAAAGACATGGTCTCTGTACTCAGATATCTAACATGGGAGACAAGTAGCAACCGGCTCTAAAACAATATTTAGAGGTAATACACACCTTAAAGAGGTACAGACAAAGTACCCAGAAATTCAAAGAAGGAATATATTGAGGACTAGAGAAATTTAACAAAGATGGCTCTGAGGAGATTCTCGATATGTCACTTATTTCAAGGCCTCAATTGGTTTTGACATAGGACGTTAGTAAAACAACTACAGAGACTAAAATTGTAAAAAATTACTGAAATATCAGAGGACTTCAGTGTTTATTCATTCAACTTTTGAATTATTCATGCTCTGGTCATCATAAACTGACCATTCCACACACATACTAAAAAAAATTCGGCCGGGCGCACGGCTCATGCCTGTAATCCCAGCACTTTGGGAGGCCGAGGCAGGTGGATCAGCTGAGGTCAGGAGTTTGAGACCAGCCTGACCAACATGGTGAAACCCCATCTCTACTAAAAATACAAAAATTAGCTGAGCATGGTGGCAGGCACCTGTAATCCCAGCTACTCTGGAGGATGAGGCAGGAGAATCCCTTGAACCCAGGAGGCAGAGGTTGCAGTGAGCCGAGAGTGCGCCACTGCACTCCAGCCTGGGTGACAGAGCGAGACTCTCTGGAAAAAAAAAAAAAAAAAATTCATCCACAGAATTAAAGACTTTCATATACCCACTGATGAATGACTAAGTCAAGCATAACAGTGCTGCCTGTGCAGCCATGAGTTTAGGCTCAGCATGATTGCCATCTATGTCTGTGAAATGTAGTATTTTATTGTGTTTGGTGCTAATTAATTTATAAAAAGGAGCAGGCACAGAAAAGGAGAAGTATGGATAAGAGGCAGCCTAAAACCCCAACCCCTCCTAGAATGTTCATAACAACATCAAGCTGCTTGACTGAGTGTTTGACTGAAATAGAAGATACAATTTAAAGAACATGTACCAAGTGCTGGCAATAAACTGCTGGAGACTATAGCTTAAAGGTGAAGCATAATTAGAGATCTTATTTTTTTCTAGCTTTCTGGAAATGGAATCTCTCTATAACATCTCACTCTATTGTTTGACTTTCACATTTGACTTTTAAATCCATTTTCAGAAAGACATTAAGGAATAAAGGTACTTAATGATGATAGCCACAAAAAACTTGGATGTCACTCAAATGATTTGAAAAATCGTGAACAGGCCTACATGAAAAGGCTTCGAAGATTACTCAACGTGACCCCTGAAAGTGAAAAGCTAACCTCAGTGTATTCCCTTGACTTCCTCTTGACGCCTGACATCTACAGGTCTTCAAATGGACTTACTCCACAGGCAACAACATTCCACTACACAGGGTTTAGGGTACAATTACAAATAAGACAGAGCTGCCTGTCCACAAGGAGCTCCCAGTCAAGTAAAGCAAAGTGCCTGAAATTGCCATCACAATATAATCATGGTGCCATAGAAAAGGTAAGAACTCAGTACTGAGGAAATGTACAAAAAAGAGCTGTTAATTTGCCTGAGAGATCAAGGAAGACTTCACAGGAGAGGTTTCCAATACAGGCCTAGAAAAAGGATAGAATTTCACAGAGAACAGGGTAAAAAGTGGCACAGGCAAAGGAGAGGCATGAGCCAAATTACAAGGGATGAAGTGCACGGTGTATTCAGAAACTGAGAGACGTCAGCATGCAAGGCAAACTCAACAAAGAGAGTGTAGAGTGAAATCCGGAGCACCAGGATTAGGGGAGAAGCAGCACATTTCAGCTCTGCCATTTACTAGGTGACATGAAAACACCGGTTAACTAGTAAAGCAGCAGACAGCTGTCTTGTTTTTAAGTTGCCCAGCATCTGAAACTGTTTGTGAAATCCGGAGGCCCATCCCTATAAGTCTTGATGGGAGGCAGAGCCTATGTCCCATTACAGAAGCTGAAAAGGCTGATGCTCTTTCCCAGACACCCTTGCAGCCTAGGGCCTGGGCATATAAAATACACTCTACCAGTCACGAACACCTGCTCAGACATTAAATCAGAAGCTAGTGTCACAAGGAAGGGGGCATGAGTTTTAAAAGAGCTACGAGTAGCAACAGCTGCAGGAGGATTAAGAAACTGGCAACAGTGCCAGCAATGTCCTAAGGTATAAGCTATAGCATCAAGTATGGTCGTGGTTGGCAATGACCTTCTCACTGGCCCATTTTTGTGGCACAATTTCATTCGCTGTTCCTGCCTAAGCAGCTCCCACACTGGCTTCCGAGTCCTCCTGGAGTTTCTGTGAACACAATATTCTTCTAATAAATTCTAGCCAATCTGCTAGAGTTGGTTCCTGCAGCTTACAACTAAGGTACTTGGACTAATGCAGAGCCTTGGAGTCCACATCTGTGAAATGGGGGATAATCATGTCTGCTTCAAAAGCTGTTAAGGATTACATGAGGATGCCTATCTTACTTTGCACTTAGCAGTATAGGAGCAGCACATGTAATGTTTCTGTGTGAAGTCAAACACACATACACATACCCCACACACGCCACACCTAAGAGTACCAAGGTCTAGATACAAAGGCCAAAAATAAAGCAAAGCCATTCTTGCATATGATTAGATGTTTACCATCTCTACTCCATGAAGACAAACCATGTCCCGCTTACCAACCATCATAATGCCAGAGCCTGGCAAGATGCTTGTACCTAGTAGTAAATCATAAAAATGTGCTGAATGAACCAAAGAATAAACTACTGCACCTGCTCTTTTTGATCATTAAACTTGCCCTGGCCAGGCACGGTGGCTCACGCCTGTAATCCCAGCACTTTAGAAGGCCAAGATAGGTGGATCACCTGAGGTCAGGAGTTCGAGGCCAGCCTGGCCAAAATGATGAAACCCCGTCTCTACTAAAAATATGAAAAATTAGCCGGGTGTGGTGGCAGCACCTGTAGTCCCAGCTACTTGGGAGGCTGAGGCAGAAGAATCTCTTGAACCTGGGAGGCAGAGGTTGCAGTGAGCTGAGATCACGTCATTGCACTCCAGCCTGGGCAACAAGAGGGAAACTTCATCTCAAAACAAAAAAAAAAAACAAGAAAAAACTTCCCACAATCTTTTTTCATGTAATAATAACAACTAGTTATTATAGTTGTTTTAACTTTTCACTAGATTATCAAGGTGCTCACCTTCTAATACTGAAGAAAAAAACAGCCTACATTTTCTTTTTTGGAGTATGTCTCCAATGCTTCACATAGGCAAGTTAGCAAAAACAGAATAGGCATAAAAAAATCCATTTACAAAGGTTTAAATATTTGTTCCAAAATTACCATGTGGAGTATCTCCATCCTCCCCAAAAGCAGACAGACATTAGCTTACAGCAGTATTTCAGGTAACAATCTTTCAGTCTCCCCTAAAGGAAAAATTCAGTCGCAAGTCCCCAGCAACTACTTAGTCAACACCATGACTTGAGACGAGTCTCAAGGTGCCACAGCATCCTCCAGAGTGATTTCTTGATGTTCATAGATGACATAGAGTCTTTAGGGTGAAGAGAAGGGCTCAGTGGCAAATCCCTGATGAGGGGCTGCAAAGACTTGTTCGCATACTCACACCTTACATCCCCTCTGTAATCCAGGCAAGTCGACTCTCCAAATAGTCTTAACAATTGAACAGCTAGAACCAATTGAAATTTGTAGATTAGCAACTAGGTGAATGCAAAGGAAGCGAGTTCTCATTAATGGTGATGTATCTTAATGACAGGGGAGGTGACGCTTGAGCTAACAAAGTGAAGCATCTGATTTTAAGTTAGAAGTTCACTGAAGTTAAGTCACGCTTAGTTGAACACTGTTCAAAAATCAGAAACCAGGCAAATCTATTTGCATTTTTGTATTCTATTTTTGGAAATGAAAGATACCCCTGACAAATGGAGTGATGTACAGGGCATCCAGAAATGCCCTGAACTGATGCTATTTTTTTTTTGCTGTTGAAACTTCACCAGGAATTACTAGATTGTGAACAGCATTTTTATGCAGCACTTAAAAGAACTTTCCAGAGAAGAATTTGAAACAAAAATTGTTAATGCATAAAGTAGAAACCCATTACCTAAAAATACAAAACGTCTTTTTACCCGATGACAGCGCTTAGCGCTTTCTTTCCTGCTTAGTTGCAATGTATAAATGTTCCTGGAAGTTGCTACGAAAGGGGGCACAGATCCCTTCTGTTCAAGCCCTCAAGTGGATACTTAGGGTGATAGGCGGTGAAATACCTTCCGTCAAGACAGTGCCCCACGGGGCCAATCTCGATAAAGTTATACCCAGCACGTGGGTGCAGCTCGCCAAAATAGAAACGCAATCGACTGTGGAGCCTCAGTAGCAGATGTGAGACAGCCTCCCAAACAAAAATCCGTCCAAGCTAGGGTCTGCCAAGAGCAAACCGCGCCTAAAGGAAGCCCGGTCGACGCCAGAAGGGCCCCCGCCGGGATGACCAAGGTCTGCGCCCAAACAGACCCGGCGTGCGCCTCCCTCACAAAAAATAATGCAGAGTCCCTCAGAACCCCCCACCACCGGCAATCACACCACGGTCCCAACCCGGTGCCCCGCGCGCGGAGTTGTCCCTCACCACTCGCCCCTATCTTACAGTCGTCGCCGTGCACGGGCGCCATGGTCCCAAATGTCCGGATTCCGCGCCAACCAGCCCGAAACTGGCGCCGGGACCCACACAGGCGCCAGCGTGAAAGCCGATCAGCGGCTCGGGAGGCTGCGGACTTCCGCCCGGAAGGCTACTGACGTGCCGCACGGCACTGCGCCCGCCCCTGCCCTTCCCGCGGGCACGCGTTGGCGCCCTGTGATGACCCGTGGGGGAAAAGCTAGAGCTAAGGGGAAGCCGGGAGGAGAGCAGAAGAAAGAAGCGGTCGGGCGCAGGAAAGGCACCTCCTGGAGACTGCGCAAGCGCACGCATGCTGATGGGAAAAGATTTTGGCGCGTGGGAGAAAGACGCTTCTGGTTCTCAGAGCCGATTTTCCCGGAAAAGAGGTGCGGGCGGGCAGGAGAGTGGGCGTGGCTGGATCATTTCCCTAGCGCCTGGGAAAGCGACTGCCTCCTGCTGCACGCTCTGAGTTTTGCCTGATAGTTTGTTTCTCAACAGTGTGAATACAGTAGGTGTGTGATTAACAACTTAAAGATATATGCACCATCTTAACCAAATAACCAAAAGTAGCATTACCGATAAATGGTAAGCTGATCTCATATGACTTCTGATGTAATGCGTATGAAAAGCGAGCAACTTCGCCTATGTGGGCTTCCTGCAAAAAATGTCTAACCTGGCGAGACTCAGCCCAAAAGAAAATGTCTAACCTGAATCTAACCACGAATAAACAATCAGATGTATTCAAAATGTAGGACAATCTAGGCCAGGCGCGGTGGCTCACGCCTGTAACCCCAGCACTTTGGGAGACGGAGGTGTGTGGATCACCTGAGGTCTGGAGTTCGAGACTAGCTTGACCAACATGGTGAAACGCCATCCCTACTAAAATACAAATATTAGCCAGGCATGGTGGCGAGTGCCTGTAATCTCAGCTACTCGGGAGGCTAAGGCAGGACAATCTCCTGAATCCGGAAGGCGGTGGTTGCGGTCAGCCGAGATCGCGCCATTGCACTCCAGCCTGGGTAACAAGAGTGAAACTCTGTCTCAAAAAAAAAAAAAGTAAGACAATCTACAAAACACCTGGCCTGAACTCCTCCAAAATTTCAATGTTATGAAAAACAAAAAGGGCATTCAATTTTTGTGTATGGTACAATGGCTGTAATGTATACATCTCATTTTATCTCTTTCCAAAGAGGTATAACACTTTTATTCAATAATGCCTACCACACTTTTGTATTTTTTCCTAAATTATTGCCCACATGCTTATTGAGCCCTTCTTCATGTGACAATTTCATAATATTTTCTCCAAAGAGGATGTAAAGATAATTCAGTCTATCCTCCAGCATGATTGATCAATACTTGTTTCTTAATTTCTAATTGTTTAGAAAATGTCTTTCAGCTTCATAATCATTTAATATCATGTTGTGTGATCCGTATGTTGTGATACTTAACATGTAATTCGCATGTAGACATAACTTCCTAAAGTACTGCAATAGATTTATGCCTCCACTTCCCTTTAAAAACTGGTGGAACTTTTATAGCTTTATTATCAAGTTTATTCCAACAGAAGAGAACCATGTTGGCTAGGCATCAATAAGAACCAAATCCTTACCTTAACAATTTCATGGCTGATCACTTCCCACACGTCCGCTTATAACTCTAGGCATTTCAAACCTCTTTTCTCTTTCACTACTGCTATGGTCTGAATGTTTCTCTCCATATAAAATGTTTGCATTGAAACCTAGTCACCAGTGTGGGTGGTGTTAGGAGGTAGGGTCTCTGGGAGGTGATTAGATCATTAGGAGGAACCCTCATGTAGGATTAGTGCCTTCAGAAAAGAGGCTCCAGGGAGCTGCCTTGCCCCTTCTTCCATGTGAGAATACAGCAAGAAGGCACCATCTATGAAACAAAATGTGGGGCTACCCCACATACTGAATCTGCCAGCACCTTGAACTTGGAATTCCCAGTTTACAGTACCGCAAAAAAATAAATTCCTGTTGTTATTAGCCACCCAGTTCATGGTATTTTGTTACAGCACCCTGAAAAGACTAAGACAATGACCCACATACTTTGGGGAGAAGGATTTGTAGGACACTTTCTTTTTTTGAGACAGAGTCTCGCTGTGTTACCCAGGCTGGAGTGCAGTGGCGTGATCTCGGCTCACTGTAACCTCCATCTCCCAGGTTCAAGCGGTTCTCCTGCCTCAACCTCCTGAGTAGCTGGGGATTACGGGCGCCCACAGCCACACCTGGCTAGTTTTTGTATTTTTAGCAGAGACAGGATTTCACCGTGTTGCCGAGGCTGATCTCAAACTCCTGACCTCAGGTGATCCACCCGCCTCGGCATCCCAAAGTGCTGGAATTACAGGGATGAGCCCAGCCAGATATTTTCATACCATAATACGACTTCTGGCCTGACTCATTCGGTTCACAACTCCAGGTAAGTCATCACAGTGGGGTAGGAATATTCCTGGAAGCTATTCCTACACCAAGAAGTCTATCAATAACTTAAGTATATATGGCTTAAGTATATATATGGATTAAGTGCCATCGACCCACATAAATAGAAGACACAAGCCCAAACTAAATGCAATATCAACTCCATTTCCCCATAGTAGAATCCCTAAATGCCTATGCCTATTTCACTGCCACTAGGCAGGAAGGAAAGTGTACTCAGAGGGACAGTTGGAGGTTCTCAAGAGCTGATTGTTAAATATTCAGCTACTTTGTGATCTGCATGTTAAACTGTTGGTAGCTTGAAATCAGTAATTGTGGGAATATTAACAGCCTGGAAATTGGCAAATGGTACAAATCAGAGCTTTCTTTTTCTAAGGTTTATCAGCAAACCACCAAGTGGAAAGTAGTCATATCTGATTGCAGCTAAAATATCTTACTTTTGTAGATCTACCATTTGATCCAGCAATCCCCATTCCTGGGTATCTACCCAGAGGAAAAGAAGTTATTATACAAAATAGATACTTGCACATGTGTGTTTATAGCAGCACAATTCTAATTGCAAATATATGGAACCAGCCCAAATGCCCATTAATCAATGAGTAGGTTAAAAAAATGTGATATAGGCCTGGCATGGTGGCTCACACCTGTCATCCCAGCACTTTGGGAGGCCAAGGCGGGCGGATCACCTGAGGTTGGGAGTTTGAGACCAGCCTGACCAACATGGAGAAATCCTGTCTCTACTAAAAAAAAAAATTACAAAGTTAGCTGGGCATGGTGGTGCATGCGAGTAATCCCAGCTACTTGGGAGGCTGAGGCAGGAGACTCTCTTGAACCTGGTAGGCGGAGGTTGTGGTGAGCCAACATGGTGCCATTGCACCCTAGCCTGGGCACCAAGAGTGAAACTCCGTCTTTAAAAAAATGTGATACATATATATATATATATATATATATATATATATACACAAACACACATACACATACAATGGAATACTACTCAGCCATAAAAGGAACAAAATAATGACATTCACAGCAACCTGGATGGAATTGGAGACCGTTATTCTAAGTGAAGTAACTCAGGAATGGAAAACCAAACATTGTGTGTGGCTCATAACTGGGAGGTAAGCTACAAATAGCCAAAGGCATACGAATGAGGGACAACTCATTTATTACAGGTGGCAGTGTAAGTTGGTACAATCTTTTGGAAAATAATATTGCAATATGTGACAAATACCATAAACATGCTAGTATCTTTCAAGCCTTTATTTCCACAGGCAAAAGTTTAATAAAAAAATAATAGTAACAAAAAATGCAAAGACGTTAATGGCTGCTGTTTTCCACTCATTAGCAAAAAGTTGGGACCTAAAAGTCATCATAGCACAGGTCTAATGATGTGACATCAAAAAGATAAAGTGATTGGAAAAATTCAAAATATGAAAAATATTTATGATATTTTACAAAGTGAAAACTGCAGAGGGCAAAGTGATACACACACTTAATTGCAACAATATATCAAACCGTTACTTACCGGAAAGCAATATGCAAAATGGAGTATGTTTTGCCAGGATGATAGAATTCTAGACTCTTTTTGTTTATAATTTATCCTGTTTAATATTCTATTAGAAGAATTAAAGACGCAGGTAGAGTCAGACTTACGGTTTGATTCTTAGACTTCTACTTTTATGTGAATCACCACACTCTCTTTCACAATGGTCAAACTAATTTACAACCATAAAAAAGAGGCTGGGTGCAGTGAGTGGCTCACGCCTGTAATCCCAGCACTTTGGGAGGCCAAGGCGGTCAGATCACCTGAGGTCAAAAGACCAGCCTGGCCAACATGGTGCAAACCCATTTCTACAAAAAATACAAAAATTAGCCAGGCATGGTGGTGGGCACCTGTAATCCCAGCTACTCAGGAGGCTGAGGCAGGAGAATCACTTCAACCCAGGAGGCAGAGGTTGTAGTGAGCCGAGATCACACGAATGCACTCCACCCTGGGTGACAGAGCAAGACTGTCTCAAAAAAAAAAAAAAAAAGAATGAGATCGTGTCCGCAGCAACATGGCTGGAGCTGGAAGCCATTATCCTAAGCGAACTAACACAGGAACAAAAAACCAAGTACCACATGTTCTCACTTATGAGTGGGAGCTAAACATTGAGTACACATGGACACAAAGAAGGGAACAGTCACTGGAACCTACCTGAGGGTGGGGTGTGGGCAGAGGGTGAGGATCAAAAAACTACCTATCAAGTACTATGCTTATTACCTGGAAGATGAAATAATCTGTAAACCAAATCCCCATGACATGCTACTTACCCATATAACAAACCTGCACATATACCTGAAAGAAAACGTTACAAAAAAAAAAAAAAGGAATCTCGTAGATCTGAAAGGGGACTCTTTTTGCCTTTCTGCCTTTGTCCTCTTCCTGTAACACAGATGTGATGGTTGAAGCTCCAGAGCAGCCATCTTGGATCATGCCATAACTGTCTAAATGAAAGTCCCACAGTGAGATGGTGGAACAGAATAAGAGCCTGGGTCCCCAGCATCCATTAAGTCACCATACCATCCCTGAGCCATCTACCCCCAGACTACATGAGAGAAAATTAAACATCTGTCATATTTAAAGCCACTGTTTTTTAGTTTTCTATTGTATTCTGCAAACCTAATTCTATAAATTATACTTTATTTATGAAGAAATGGAAACTCAAAAATGTGGACTTTTAGGTCCCAACTTTTTGCTAATGGAAAACAGCAGCCATTAACATCTTTGCATGGTGAGTAAGTAGCAGATGGGGATCAAGCCTCTTATTTGTCTAACTCCAAAGCAGATACTGTTTTTCCATTGTCTGTCTCTGATTAATATCTTTTTTTTTTTTTTTTTTTGAAACAGAGTCTTGCTCTGTTGCCCAGGCTGCAGTGCAGTGGTGCAATCTCTGCTTACTGCAACCTCTGCCTCCCGGGTTCAAGTGATTCTCCTGTCTTAGCCTCCCAAGTAGCTGGGATTACAGGCGTGCACCACCATGCCTGGCTAATTTTTTTTGTTGTTGTTGTTTGTATTTTTAGTACAGATGAGAACATGGTGGCCAGGCTGGTCTCGAACTCCTGACCTCAGGTGATCCAGCCACCTTGGCCTCCCAAAGTGCTGGGATTGCAGGCGAGAGCCACCGCCCCTGACCTGAATGAATATCTCATCTCAATCGCAGTAACAGTTAAGACAACATGAAAACTTTCCTAAAAATTAATCATTTAACAAATGTTTTTTGAGTGCCTACTATTTTCTGGCACTATTCAAGGCCCTAGGGATAAGATGGTGAGCAAAAACAACTTCCCTTGAAATGATTTTCTATGCGTCAAGCAACCTTTCTTCTATAAACTAGATTTTTTCCCCTAAATTGGGAGAAAACCAGCCAACTGGATTACATTCTGGCACACCAGCCAGGTATATTTCCCATGGCAAAGCAGTAAAGTAGCACTCTGGTTTCAATATCCGTGTGCATTTGTTAGCATGCATCTAGCCTTGGAGCCTGATTGTCTGTGGGTCTGAAGATCAGCTTTGCGGCCATCCAAAGATTCTGAGCCCAACAAGGTAGTGTTGTTTATATGTAGCTATGGAGAGGATTGTCTGCTAGCTGAAAAGAGGTCAGCAGTGAGAGGGCCTCCCTGTCCTCTCAGCATCCCACAAAGATCTGGGTAGTAAGAGAAGACATGCAACTCTCCTGAAACTCAAGAGACCATCTTTGCGTGTCCTAAGGAAGTCCAGTCAACACCCACAACACTGAAGACAGGACCTTGGATCCTGGGACCGAGGAGGGTAACCCAAAGAAGCTTTCCCTAGAACCAGCCAGCACTTGGCACTCCCAGACCCTGATCTCACAAACACACCTTTCCTAACCCGGGAATCTCCTTATGAGGATTGAGCTTCAAAAATACATCTCTGGGCTAGGCACAGGAGCTCACGGTAATCCCAGCATTTTGGGAGGCCAAGGTGAGCGAATCACCTGAGGTCAGAAGTTCGAGACCAGCCTGGCCAACATGGTGAAACTCCATCTCTACTAAAAATACAAAAATTAGCTGAGCGTGGTGGTTCACACCTGTAATCCCAGCTACTTGGGAGGATGAGGCAGAAAAATCACTTGAACCCAGGAGGTGGAAGATGCAGTGAGCTGAGATTTCGCCACTGTACTCCAGCCTGGGCAACAGAGCGAGACTCCATCTCAAAAAATAATAATAAGGCGGTGCAGTGACTCACGCTTGTAATCCTAGCACTTTGGGAGGCCATGGTGGACGGATCATGAAGTCAAGAGATCGAGACCATCCTGACCAACATGGTGAGACTTTGTCTCAATAATAATAATAATAATAATGCAAAAGGTACCACTCCCATCATTAAGCGTCCATTGTCAATAGAAATCACAGTCTGACAGTATCAATGCGGTTTGGATTTAGGGAATGAATTTTTGTTGTTGTTTTGAAGACAGCGCTCACTCCATCACACAGACTGGAGTGCAGCCTCAACCACCTGGGCTCAAATGATCCTCCCACCTCAGCGTCCCGATTGGCTAGATCCACAGGTGTGTGCCACCATGCCTGGCTAATTTTTAAATTTTTCATAGAGATGTGGGGGCCTCACTTTTGTTGCCCAGACTGGTCTCGAACTCCTGGCCTCAAGGAGGTTAATACTCAAAGTGTTGGGATTACAGTCATGAGCCACTGCACCTGGCCAGAAAATTATTTTAGTTCAACCAGTCATCACTTGTTGCTTCATCATATTGCCCTTCTTGTTCCTTCAAGAGTAAATAAAGATAACTTATATTTTATTTTCCTTAGTCCTTAACTACTTATTGAATAATTCATACCACTAAGATAAACTTGCTCAATTAGCCATTAATAGTTCAGGCACATCGAGAGTTTGTTTTATAATCGTCTGCTTTATTTATTTATTTATTTATTTTTAGGAGATGGATGGAGTCTGCCTCTGTTACTCTATTGCCCAAGCTGAAGTGCAGCGGTACAGTCATAACTCACTGCAGCCTCAAACTCCTGGGCTCAAACAGTTCTCCTACCACAGCCTCCCGAGTAGCTGGGACTACAGGCACGTACCACTATGCCTGGCTAATGTTTAAATGTGTTTTTTTTGAGATGGAGTCTCACTCAGCTGTCCAGGCTGGAGTGCAGTGATGCGATCTTGGTTCACTGTAACCACAGTCTCCCAGGTTCAAACAATTCTCCCGTCTCAGCTTCCTGAGTAGCTGGGATTACAGGTACCCGCCATCAAGCCCAGCTAATTTTTGTATTTTAGTAGAGACAGGGTTTCACCATGTTGGCCAGGCTGGTCTTGAACTCCTCACCTCAGGTGATCCGACCACGTCGGCCTCCCAAACTCCCAGGATTACAGGCGTGAGCCACTGTGCCCGGCCAGTTTTTAAATTTTTTTAGAGATAAGGTTTTCCTATGTTGCCCTGGCCTGAAGTGATCCTCCCACCTTGGCCTCCATTTGTAACTGCTTTTGCTTCACTGAGGTTGTTCTATTTCTTTTTATTTTATTTTTTCTTGAGATGGAGTTTCACTCTTGTTGCTCAGGTTGGAGTGCAATCGTGTGATCTCGGCTCACTGCCACCTACGCTTCCCGGGTTCAAGTGATTCTTCTGCCTCAGCCTCCCAAGTGGCTGGGATTACAGGCATGTCTCACCACGCCCAGCTAATTTTGTATTTTTAGTAGAGATGGGTTTTCACCATGATGGCCAGGCTGGTCTTGAACTCCTGATCTCAGGTGATCCACCCTCCTCGACCTCCCAAAGTGCTGGGATTACAGGTCTGAGCCACTGTGCCCGGCCCTGTTCTATTTCTTTTTTCCTCTCTTTCCCACTTCTCTGGGTTTAATGGAGCAGTTTATATGACTCCATTTTATCTCCTCTCTTGGCATATTACATATGTGTCCTTTTAAAACACATTTTTTAGGCTGGGTGCTGTGGCTCACGCCTGTAATCCCAGCACTTTGGGAGGCTGAGGTGGGTGGATCACAAGGTTAAGAGATTGAGACCATCTTGGCCAACATGGTGAAACCCCATCTCTACTAAAAATACAAAAATTAGCTGGGCATGGTGGTGCATGCCTGTAGTCTCAGCTAGTCCGGAGGCTGAGACAGGAGAATCATTTAAACTCGGGAGGCAGAGGTTTCAGAGCCTAGATCGCCCCACTGCACTCCAGCCTGGCGACAGAGCAAGATTCTGTCTCAAAACAAACAAACAAACAAAAAACATTTTTAGTGGTTGCCCTGTAAGTTTACAATATATATTTAAAAATCTGAGTCCACGTCCAAATTAACATCATAGTGCAGGTAGCTTTTAACTGAGTATTCTCAATTCCTCCCTCCGCCCCTTGTAACATTACTTTCATTTTATTTATCCATATGCTATAATCAACCAATGCAATTTTACTATTTTGCTTTAAACAGTTATCTTTTACGTCAATTAAGAATAAGAGGAGAGAAGATCCAAGATGGTGGATTAGACACAACTCCAGCACACAACACCCAGCGAAGAGACGCAGGAAACCCAGAGATCTCCTAGCTCCAACTGAGGTACCAGGTGCATTTCAACGGGTCTGGTCCGAGGGTGAGCAAAGCCCACTCAGGGCAGACCGAGGTGGGGGAGAGGTGCTGCTTCACCCAGAAAGTGCATCTGACCGGCGAGTCGGAGGATCCACCTCTGGCGCTCCGGTCCAGATACAGCGCTTCCCCCAAAGCCTCAGCAATATACAGAACAGGGGATCTTTGCCAGTCAAGCCCCAGGAATTACAACTGTGGAGTTGAATAAGAGTCTGCAGACTGAGCTATCGCCCCCTCCCCGCCCAGAGAGAGAGGGAGCTGTAAGCGGGAACAGCTGGGCAGGCCCCTACCCCATGACCCGAGAGAGAGAAAGCTGAAAGGGGGAGACTGCCAGGTGCTGCTGGGCGGGTCCCTAACCTCCCCCACAAACCCCAGAGGGCTGAAGCTCTGACTCTAGTGGGTTGTGTAGCCAGTGCCACAGTCCGAGAGGAACCCTGAATGATCCAGCCCGGTGGTGGAAGCGCACAACCCACCACTAGAGGGGGTGGGACTGGGCTACATGTTTTAACAAAAAACACAGGAAACCTACGTAGCAACGGGACGGCGTTCTTGACAACGCAGCAGCACCTACAGCTCAGCGGAAGAGGCGGGCCTAATCTCCCAGCATAAACAAAAAAGACACAGGAAGCTTCCTTAGTAACCTGAAGGAGTCCCTAGAAACCCAGTAGCGCCCCCCACAGGCAGACAAGCGACCTCATCAAGCAGCTCTGTGACACCACAGCCAGGTAAATCCACAAAGATGGGAAAAAACCAGCGCAAAAAAGGTGAAACCACCAAAGACCAGAACACCTTTTCTCCTTCAAGGAATCACAACTCAACAACACAGGATCACAACTTGACCGAGAAGGAGTGCGAAGAATTGACGGAAACAGGATTCAGAAGGTGGATAATAACAAACTTCTCAGAGCTAAAGGAACACGTTCTAACTCAATGCAAAGAAACCAAAAACCTTGAAAAAAAGGTTAGACGAAATGCTAACTAGAATAACCAGCTTAGAGAAGAACATAAACAACTTGATGGAGTTGAAGAACACAGCACGAGAACTACGTGAAGCAAACACAAGTTTTAATAGCCGAATTGATCAAGCAGAAGAAAGGATATCAGAGATTGAAGATCAACTCAATGAAGTAAAAAGAGAAGGCAGTACAAGAGAAAAAAGAGTGAAAAGAAACGAACAAAGCCTCCAAGAAATATGGTATTATGTGAAAAAACCTAATCTATGCTTGATTGGTGTACCTGAATATGACAGGGGGAATGAATCCAAGCTGGAAAACACACTCCAGGATATTATCCAGAACTTCCCCAAGCCTAGCAAGGCAGTCCAAATTTCAAATTCAAGAAATACAGAGAACTCCACAAAGATATCACTCAAGAAGAGCAACCCCCAAGGCACATAATTGTCAGATTCACCAGGGTTGAAATGAAGGAAAAAATGCTAAGGGCAGCCAGAGAGAAAGGTCAGGTCACCCACAGAGGGAAGCCAATCAGACTCACAGCAGACCTCTCAGCAGAAACTCTACAAGCTAGAAGAGAGTAGGGGCCAATATTCAACATCCTTAAAGAAAAGAACTTTCAAGCCAGAATCTCATATCCAGCCAAACTAAGCTTCATAAGTGAAGGAGAAATAAAATCCTTTATGGACAAGCAATTATTGAGAGATTTTGTCACCACCAGACCTGCCCTACAAGAGCTCCTGAAAGAAACACTAAGCATGGAAAGGAACAAATACCAGTCACTGCAAAAGCAAACCAGTTGGCAAAGACCAAAAATGCAATGAAGAAAATGAGTCAACTAATGAGAAGGCAAACCAGCCAGTAACAAAATGGCAGGATCAAATTCACACATAACAATATTAACGTTGAATGTAAATGGCCTAAACGCCCCAATCAAAAGACACAGACTGGTAAAAAAAAAAATTTGCAATCTACCCTTCTGACAAAGGGCTAATATCCAGAATCTACAAAGAACTAAAACAGATATACAAGAAAAAAACAAACAAACCCATTCAAAAGTGGGCAAAGGATATCAACAGACACTTTTCAAAAGAGGACATATATGAGGCCAACAGACATATGAAAAAATGCTCATCATCACTGGTCATTAGAGAAATGCAAATCAAAACCACACTGAGATATCATCTCATGCCAGTTAGAATGGCGATCATTAAAAAATCGGGAGACAACAGATGCTGGAGAGGATGTGGAGAAATAGGAACACTCTTACACAGTTGGTGGGAGTGTAAATTAGTTCAACCATTGTGGAAGACAGTGTGGCAATTCCTCAAGGATCTAGAAATAGAAATTCCATTTGACCCAGCAATCCCACTATTGGGTATATACCCAAAGAACTATAAATTGTTCTACTATAAAGACACATGCACACGTATGTTCATTGCAGCCCTGTGTACAATAGCAAAGACCTGGAACCAACCCAAATGCCCATCAATGATAGACTGGACAAAGAAAATGCGGTACATATACACCATGGAATACTACGGAGCCCTAAAAAAACGATGTGTTCATGTCCTTTGTAGGGACTTGGATGAATCTGGAAATCATCATTCTCAGCAAACTGACCCAAGAACAGAAAGTCAAGCACTGTATGTTCTCACTCATAGGTGGGTGTTGAACAACAAGAACACGTGGACTCAGGGAGAGGAGCAACACACACAGGGGACAGTTGGGGAGGTAGGGGAGAGACAATGGGGGTGGGGAGGGAGGGTAGGGTAGGGAGGGATAACATGGGGAGAAATGCCAGATATAGTATGCAACTAAAGTAAAATAAATAAATTATTTAAAAAATAAAAAATTTAAAAAAAGGCCAAAAAAAAAGAATAAGAAAAATAGAAGATTTTATTTTTGTTTTACCTTCATTTATTTCTTCTCTGATGTGCTCCTTTTTGTGTATGTGTGTGAGACGGAGTCTTGCTCTGTCACCAGGCTGGAGTGCAGAAGCGTGATCTCTGTTCACTGCAACCTCCACCTCCTGGGTTCAAGCGATTCCCCCTGCCTCAGCTTCCTGAGTAGCTGGGACTACAGGCATGCACCACCACACCAGCTAATTGTTTGTATTTTAGTAGGGATGGGATTTCACCGTGTTGGCCAGGATGATCTCGATCTCCTGACCTCGTAATCTACCTGCCTCGGGCTCCCAAAGTACCGGGATTATAGGCGTGAGCCACCATGCCCCGCCAACGTGCTCCTTTATGTAGATCCTAATTTCTGATTTATATAATTTTCCTCTTCCTAAAGAAATTCTTTCAACATTTGCAGAAGTCTGCTGGCAACGAATTCTCTAAGTTTTTGTTTGCCTGAGAAAAGTCTTTATTCCACTTTCCCTATATTTTGTTTCTTAGCCACTTTATTTTTTAAGAGCATACATATAATGAGAAGTTATTTCAAATCAGCATTTTAAAAGAAAAAAGTGACTGTATTGTAAACAGTATTTCATTTCCTACAGGAGATTAATCACTCAAAAATGGTAATTATCTAAAACACTGATATTTAGCAGTCATTAAACAGGAGTCAGTCTTTTGATATTAAATAGATGGACAGGATCTAAATAGCATTAGAAATAATGAAAAACTTTCATAGCTGGCATAACTTTTTTGTATTAATATTTCAAAATTCCACAAAAGATGATAAAAGTCAAAATAACAAATTACCCCACAATTAAACTTGAAAAACATAAAAAGATTTATTACATATCCACAATAATGGGAAATAAAACAAAGATCAGTCTACATATTTTTCCACACATTTTTTGTTCTCTGGGCTTTATACATCATCAAAATCACAATAAGTGAAGTCAAGAACATTTCCAATCATTGCCAAGAATTGCTTTCAGATTTTCAATTCTCCTGTTGCTTTTATTTTAAACAATTAAAAAGAATCTGTTACAGTTCTTAAATTCCACAAATTGCTTTCAATCACATCTTCCTCTTTCTCTATAGAAGGATAATTTCCCCTGTTATAGAATTCTAAGTTGGCAGGTTTTTTCCTTTCAACACTTTACAGATTTCACTCCACTATCCTCTTGCTTGCCTAGTTTCTGATGAGAAGTCTACTAGAATTCTTATACTCATTCTTCCATAAGTAAAGTTTTTCTTCACCCTCTGGCTTCCTTCAAGATGTTGACTTTGTCCTGGATTTTCTGCAGTTGGAATATGATATTCCTGTTTTTCCTTTTGGTTTGGTTTTGGTATTTATCCTCCTTGGTGTTCTCTGAGCTTCCTGGATCTATGGTTTTGTGTCCATCATCTTAATGATATATTATTTGGAAAGTTCATGGCCATAACATTGCTCCAAATATTTTTTCTGCCCTGTTTTCTCTTTCTTCTACTGGTATTCCAATTATACCTACATTACACCTTTTGATAGTATCCTACTGCTCCTTTCCCTGACTACAGCACTTCTGATGTATTTTCTCAAGATGTTGCACCCTGTTAACTATGGCTATTTTTATTTTTCCTTAGGTGAGACAGGAAGACTAGAGAGGGGGCTGAAATTCCCCCTCCCTCAAACAGAATAATGTTTCAGTATTTCCTTTTGATAAAGTCTTGCTCTCTGATGGTCTTTCCCTCTGGAGAGTAGACTTTTTTTTTTTTTCACTCTTATTGCTGGAGTGCAGTGGCACAATCTCAGCTCACTGCAGCCTCCACTTCCCGGGTTCCAGTGATTCTCCTGCCTCACCTTCCCATGTAGCTGGGATTACAGGCTACCATGCCTGGCTAATTTTTTTGTATTTTTAGTAGAGACGAGGTTTCACCATGTTGGCCAGTTTTCACCTGGCTTCAGGATTGACACGAAGTAGATGTTTGATAAATCCAATGGAAACAGTAATATGCAAAAATATCTACATTCTGCTTTTGAACTTGGATATGTCTTGGCATCATGTGGATGGACTATGATTCTAGTCCATACTTTTGGAAATGCAAAGTCCATCCTTTGCATTCCTTCTTCAGAACTGTTGGTAGTTAATTTTAGGAGAGCAGAAAAAGCAAAAAGGCAGAGAGTCATCAGTAGTCACTTGAACTTCCACCATCTCCTTATCTGTTCCTTTATTTCATCTCAGGGCTAATATCCCCAAAGCAGCCTTGGATAACATCATCAGTCAGAGAGGAGTTTCTGCAGCCCAGTTAATCAGCACACACACAGCAAATGATGAGATGTAGTTCCAAAATGCTTCCAGGATTCATTTATTCACTTAACAATAATTTTTATTTTATTTTTGAGATAAAGTCTTGCTCTGTCGCCCAGGCTGGAGTGCAGTGGCATGGTCTAGGCTCACTGCAACCTCTGCCTCCTGGGTTCAAGTGATTCTCCTGCCTCAGCCTCCCGAGTAGCTGGGATTATAGGCACATACCACCACATCCGGCTAATTTTTATATTTTTAGTAGAGACGGAGTTTCACCATGTTGACCAGGCTGGTCTTGAACTCCTGTGCTCAGCTGATCTGCCCGCCTTGACCTCCAAAAGTGCTGGGATTACAGGTGTGAGCCACCATGCCTGGCCCACAATAATTTTTAAAGCAATTACTCTGTACCAAGAAGTATTCCAGGGGTAGAGCAAATTATTTCACCTCAGTCCCAGAATCTAGCCCTCAGCTACTTTGATGCAGTGTGGCTTACCTCTGATGGCCAATGCCAGACTTTTTGGGGGAATTTATCTGTGCAGGATAAGAATGAGGATGAGGACAGCTGGGCTCGGTGGCTCACACCTGTAATCCCAGCACTTTGGGAGGCCGAGGCAGTTGGTTCACCTGAGGTTAGGAGTTTGAGACCAGCCTGGCCAACATGGTGAAACCCTGTCTCTACTAAAAATACAAAAATTAGCTGGGTGTGGTGGTCGGTGCCTGTAGTCCCAGCTACTCGGGAGGCTGAGGCAGGAGAGTTGCTTGAACTTGGGAGGTAGAGGTTGCAGTGAGCCAAGATCACAACACTGCACTCCAGCCTGGGTGACAGAGTGAAACTCTATCTCCAAACAAACAAACAAACAGAATGACAATGAGGGGAAGCCACGAGAGGGAAGAAGAAGGAAAGAGCTAACCGTTTGGATCTGAAGAGCGGCTTTGCAGGGTGACGGCTATCAGCAACTGTAGGGAGAGGTCCAATACAAATACAACATCTGTTTCCTTGGGCTCCTCAGATACTTTCCAACTCAAATTCCATGGGGTTTTCACCCTATGGCCCTCTAACCTCTCTCCTTGCTGAGGACGCTCTCCTAACAGTCTGTGTATCGTTGGAAAAAATAAGTGTTGTTAGTCTGAGTTCAGTCAGGGAAGCAGAACTGCGATGAGCTGTAGAGGAAGCAATTTATCATAGGAATTAGTCCTGGCCCCATTGGAGGTTCAGGAGGGAACTGGAAGATGGGAGTAGCCACCCACCATCAGGCTGAGAAGCCCAGCACATGCAGCTGCACAAGTGGGAAGGGGGAAGCCGGTTGGGGAAGCCTCTGGGAAGCTGTTCCTACCTCTATGGGCCTGCAGCCAAGTGTCCGGTGTTGGCCCTGGGGCTCCTGTTGGTCAACAGGGTCAGCAGTCAGAAAGAAGATCTGCACATAGATTGAGGGAGAGTGAGGACAAGTGGGATCCACTGTCACCTCTACCTCTGTTTGTCACCATACCTAACCACAACAACCTTTGGAAAGTAACAGCTTCTGCTTCATTCCCACCTCGCATACCTTGTGCAAATTCTTCCTTTGGCCAATTCTAACCCAAAGCCTTCAGGAAAGGGGATCCTGGGAAATGTGATTCCAGCTTAGCAAGTTAGCACACTACGCACTACCATGCTAGGAAACTCACAGCGTGGCCACCGCAGAGCTCCCCCAGCAACTGGCAGGATACCCAGATGGAGAAGGTATAGGATGAATGAATAGGGGCGGGGGTCAGAGGGGAAATCTGAAAAGCATCCTCAACCAATCAGAGCACGTTTTACTGTCCTGGAGCTTGAAATAAAAGAGAAAGTTACTAAGAGTTTTCCTGCTAGGTTGGAACAAAGGATATCTTTACTGGGCAAAGGTGAATTTAGGTGGACCAGCTGCCTTCCTTCTAAACTGAGGTCACAGTCTGCAGCCAAAGTTCCCATAGTCCTTTGGTGCAGCCAGATTTAAAAAGAATCTTGTTCTCAGAAAGGCCGAAGCACATGCATATTTAACGAGTTCTTTAACACCGAGTTATCTGAGAGAATTACCTTAACCCAAATTCCGAAGACTCCACATAGTTAAGATGCACAAATTGATTATCAGTGGTGCTGAGAATAGCTCATTGGAAGGAATAAAATGTTTATTAGGATCAATTAAAGTATGTTTGAGAGATTTATTTTCTCCATCTTTATTCTCCTATTTAAAGAAAGTGCTGAGTTGTATATTAACACTTCAAGGTCTCGGTCACTGTTTGTCTTGAAAAGAAAGAGAGAGAAAATGTTTGTCATTCCAGGAGCATAATCAGTTGAGCCAGCGCACAATGACATAGTTAATTCACCAACGGAATTTGTTGCCATAGCTCCAGCGAGGGAAGGGGGTAGATTAAACAATAGCCTTTTTCACGACTGCAGCTTTCACCACAACCTGCCTGTCCCGGCACAACAGGCCATCATAGCTCTAGCTCAGAGCACAGCAATAGTCAATGAACCACAGCCCAGGGGGGGGACAAGAGGAGGCTTGTGGTAAATAAAGCAAGAGTGCCCAGCAACTCGAATCTCTCCTTATTCAATAACTGGGACACTCCGAGCTCCTCCGAGCTTATCTTTAAGTGCTGGGCACAGAGAGCCTGCTTGACTTTTGGTCAAGTGAGGACAAAAATTTCATCCTGTGACTCAAAGAACTCCAAAGGGAGGAGGCCTCTGGAGAAAAGATCAGGAGCAGGCATGGTAGGCCATCAGGAGTGCACTACGGAAGAAGACCCCAGGGACAATCGCGCTCTGCAACTGTGGCGCAAGGTAATGTGGATGCTTTCTTATTGATTTTTGCCTTACTGAATATCAAAGTCAGTTCAAAAAGTAAAGTCCTATGTATCTGCGAGTGTAATGAATCTGTGCTAATCAGTAATCACACTAAAAATGGAAATATTATCTTCTGCATCTTAAGGTGATTTAAAAAAAAAAAACAAATTGTGACTAACATTTCTTTATCCCCTTGCAGAATATGTCAGCTCCCTGGATAAACTTAGAAGACAAGAACAAATTTGCTTACTAAAAAAAAGGTCAGATCAATATACTGTGGGAGCCTGAGGGTATTGCAGAAATGTTTTTGCAAAATGTTCATTATCCTATGAAATGAGAAATTCTCCTAGTAGAAACGTCACAAAATCCTGATTAGAATAACCATTCCTTTTCCTTTTCTTTTTTTGAGACAGAGTCTCACTGTCACCCAGGCTGGAGTGCAGTGGCGTGATCTCAGCTCACTGCAACCTCTGCCTCCCGGGCTCAGGTAATTCTCCTGCCTCAGCCTCCCAAGTAGCTGGGGCTACAGGCATGCGCCACCACACCCAGCTAATTTTTGGATTTTTAGTAGAGAGGGGGTTTCACCATGTTGGCCAGGCTGGTCTTGAACTCCTGACCTCAAGTGAATATCCACTTCTGAATTCAATGTTATGCAGTGGTCTCACAAGTGAGACCACTTTATATGGTCTTCTCTGTTGGGGAGGGGGTACCCGGGGAACATGTTTCAAGGGGGAAACTTGTTAAACCGAATGAGTTCTAGATGGAGAAGGTTTAGGCAGGGGGACAAAGTGCTAAGAAGGACCCCAGATGATGTGAAGAAGAGATTGAAGGCCAGAGGCAGCTTCCCAACAACAAGGCAGAGGGAATTTCTCTGCTTAACGATGAAGCTGGTTTCACTGCACTACCCTGAGAATGGACACTGGCCCTGCTCGCTCCTGTCACAGTATCCCTTCAAAACCTTCCCATGCCCCTTGGAATGGATATGGGTGGCTGGTTTAAGTGCTGTATGCCTCTGAAAGTAGTCTAGGTTCATATCCAGCAGACACTTGAGCTACGTGACTGATCGATCATTTCGCCCAGTTGGTCTCTTCCCGAGTTGCCTCTACGTTATCTTAAATTTGGAGAAATTTGTGCTGTATATTGAAGATTCATGAGTTTTACCAGTTCATTGTATTGAGTTAATGCGGGAATCAGGAGGCATTCATTCATTCATTCATTCATGCCTAATTTCAAAACTAGATTTGAAGTGGTATCAAAATAACTAGATTCGGGCTGGGCGCAGTGGCTCATGCCTGTAATCTCAGCATTTTGAGAGGCCGAGGCGGGTGGATCACTTGAGGTCGGGGTTCAAAACCAGCCTGGCCAACGTGGTGAAACCCCCTCTCTACTAAAAACACAAAAAAAAATTAGCCAGGCATGGTGGCGGCCGCCTGTAATCCCAGCTATTTGGAAGGCTGAGGAAGGAGAATTGCTTGAACCCAGGAGGCAGAGGTTGCAGTGAGCCCAGATTGCACCACTGCACTCCAGCCTGGGTGACAGAGTGAGACTCTGTCTCAAAAAAACAAACAAATAAACAAAAAAACCAACTAGATTCACTTCTGGACTGGTGCTAATATAGAAAGTTGAGATGATTCTTCTATGTTCCAGTCATATAGAATTAAATCTGTGCAAATATCACTCTGTATTCCGACACCTTTTGCAAATCGAAAATAGACAGAGGCCTCTAATTTCATGCTCTCTCAAATGTATCACCTATCATCATTATAATAGTTGACATTTTAGGGTGACAAGCCCTAGGCTAAGTATTTTCCATGCCTTATTTTATGTAATTACACTCAACAAAAGGACTCAAGCTCCTGACCACTTGCCTATCCTGCTAATTTGTGCCTTGATTTCTCTATTAAATTGAATAGGCTTACTTAACCTCCTTGGGCAATTAAAATGGATTACATTATTAATTAAAATGGATTACATTAACATTTTTCTCATGCTTTTCAGTTCTCAGTGTACTTTTCTCACACAGGCAGGCTCAACTTCTGTAAATTAAACTTTCTGACCGCCAGCCCTTTGTGTACCATACATTGGTACCCTCAGCCTGACACACGACCATTTCTGGTTACTGCTGATGGTGCTACTTAACAGCCAATAGTTACAAGCATTGCGGCTATATATTGAATCTGACAGGTTAAAATAATCATGAACTGAATAATCTGTCATAGTTCTCTGGGAATGGAAACTACCTTTTTTTAATTAACTAATTTATTTATTTTGAGACAAAGTTTCACTCTTGTTGCCCAGGCTGGAGTGCAATGGCGCGATCTCGGCTAACTGCAACCTCCGCCTCCCGAGTTCAAGCGATTCTCCTGCCTCAGCCTTCTGAGTAGCTGGGATTACAGGTGCCCACCACAATGCCTGGCCAATGTTTTGTATTTTTAATAGAGATGGGGTTTCAACATGTTGGCCAGGCTGGTCTCGAACTCCTCACCTCAGGTGATCCACCCACCTTGACCTCCGAAAGTACTGAGATTAAGGCATGAGCCACCACACCCGGTCAGAAACTACCTTTAAATAAGAGAGTTGTGTATTTATTTTCCACATATTTAATTTTGGTACTTGGTTGGTACTTATTTGGAAATAAGAGAATGCCCAAACATTACCTCAATTCTCTACCGCCAATATTGTGATGTAGATCTTATTTATATTCCCATTTTTTCCTTCTCCTTCTCCTCCTCCTCCTCTTCCTCCTTCCTCTCTCTTCTTTTTTAAAGAGACAAGGTCTTGCTCTGTTGCCCAGGCTGGAGTGCAGTGGTACAATCATAGGTCATTGTAACATCAAACTTCTGGGCTCAAGTGATCCTCCTGCCTCAGCCTCCCAAGGAGCTAGGACTGCAGGCATGCACCACCACGCCTGGCTAATTTTTAACTATTTTATGGAGATGGGGGATTTTGCTGTGTTTCTCAGGCTGGTCTTGAACTCCTGGCCCCAAATGATCCTTCCACCTAAACCTCACAGTGCACTGGGATTACAGGTGTGCGGCACTGAGCCCTAGCCTATAGTCCCATTTTCAAGTGAGAAAATTGAAGCACACAGAGGTTAATTGTCCAAGGTAGCAAGGATGGAATTGGAATTTGGGTTCCCAGCATCCAATTTCACTTTTTCTTTAAACCCGACACCATTTTGAATAAGGTAGCCGCTAACCACATACAGCTGTTTAACTCTGAATTTTAATTACCTTAAAATTAATTAATTAAAATTTAAAATTCAGGTCCTCAGTCACACTAGCCACATTTTTTTTTTTTGAGACAGCATCTCGCTCTGTAACCCAGGCTGGAGAGCAATGGCATAGTGTTGACTCCAGGGTTCAAGCGATTCTCTTGCCTCAGTCTCCCAAGAAGCTGGGATTGCAGGCGCCCACCACCACACCCAGCTAATTTTTGTATTTTTAGTAGAGACTGGGTTTCACCATGTTGGCCAGGCTGGTTTTGAACTTCCTGATCTCACATGATCCGCCCGCCTCGGCCTCCCAAAGTGCTGGGATTACAGGCGTAAGCCACCGCACTAGCCACATTTTAAGTGCTCAGTAGTTACATGTGGCTCATGACTATTCTATCTGGACAACACAGGTATAAAATATTCCATCATTGCAGAAAATTCTATTGAACAACACTGCTTTAAACCGTAATGTCTCTTTTAGAGACATGTCCTCAAAATATATTGCAGTTCTGTTAAAAGTAATATGGATTTTAAATTTTACAGTAAAATCTCATTCATTTGAAGTCCCCCTCATTTGCATAGCACCGTTAACTTTGATCTGCAAATTAATAATATAGATAAGAGTTAAGATGGTTAAATGCACTTCAGAGACCAAAGATTTTTAAGCACCATCAAATAACTCCAGAAGCACTCACTTAGATGCAAGCAATTGATATGATAATTACGCATCATTTTTATTTAGTCATTAAAACAGGGGATCCCCTAAGGTGCCCTTGTAGGAAATAATACGGCTAGCCTAGTTATTTCTAGCAACCCTTCTGCTATTTCAAAATTCTATGCAAAATCATTTTATACTACTGGTTTACCTTCCTCCCTGCCTTTGGATCACAACGTAAAATGGTAGCATAAAATACTTTCACCCTGAAACTGTGACTGGTTGAAGATCTAATTCCAAAGCCCTCACTTCTTCCACTATATTCTGTGATTCCCTGGAAGAGGTACTCCTGTGGGCCCTGGATAGGGCCTGATATACAGTAAGGGTTCAATAAATATCTGTTGCTTGACTGACAGGGACAGTTCTTTCAAGATACCATTCATTGAGGTGGACTCCGATTTTCTACAGAGAACACATGTATCAAATGGAAAACTCACTTCCAGTTTTTTCTTTCCTCTTTACCAGTCTTTGCTGCCAAGTCTTCATGGTGAGATAAGAGCTTCCTGTCTGTGAGAAGAGATGATTCCCAGGCATTCAGATGGGGGGAGGGGGAGTGTGATATGGCCAGAGGCTTTGGAAACTAAATCTTCCAGCTCCTTCAGAAGTGAGAGCAGAGTGGCAAACATGCTGCCTTCCCAGGCACCAGTCCTTAGTTAGCTGCATCGGTCCTCAGATATGTGGAGCACATGTTCCAGGTCCCGCGCTGGTTCTAGGTAATAAATAGGATAGAAGAAAGAATGTTGAGTTGTTAGGGAAGAATGGCGCTCACACTTCTGTAATATCCTTAGCGGAGGTGGTTTAAATATTAATGCCTTTTTAGCAAAACCCAATTCCTCAATTTAACAGTGAGCATCAAAGGATATGGTTTGTCCCTTCCTTGTCTTCTTAAGGAAAATTTTTAGCCATAATAAGGAAAGAAAAATTAATAGAAACAACATAAATGTACATTAAATATTTAACCCTTATTTAGAGGGAACTGAAGAACTGAAAACTCTCCAAATTTATGAAGCTTAGGTATCTGAACATTTTTAAAAAGCCACTTAAAGGGAAAGGAGATATTATATTATACTTTTACCTTTTTTTTTTTTTTTTTTGAGATGGAATCTTGCTCTGCTGCCAGGCTAGAGTGCAGTGGCGCCATCTCGGCTCGCTGCAACCTCTGCCTCCCAGATTCAAGTGATTCTCCTGCCGCAGCCTCCTGAGTAGCTGGGATTACAGGCGCCCACCACCACGCTCAGCTAATTTTTGTACCGTTCCTACAGACGGAGTTTCACTATGTTGGCAAGGCTGGTCTTGAACTCCTGACTTCAAGTGACCTGTCCGCCTCAGCCTCCCAGTGTTGGGATTACTGGGCATGAGCCACTGCATCAGCCTTATTTTTACCTTTTGTTCCAAACATTAGTAGGCCTTCTTTCCTCTTATCTATCTCCCCGTAATTCCTCTACATGAGCCCTAATATTACAGGCATATATGTGTACAGCCTTCAAGCTAACTCAACACAGTTTTGTCTCCTTCAGAAACTACAGGGTAGGCTGATTCAAGAGTCCTCTTAACTCAATTAGTGGATGTATAATCACTGCCATAGGCTGCTCTGCTGACAGTTCTCACTCTGAACATTGACAGGTGGAGCAGGGGCTAATTCTGAATCTGGTTCTCCACTTGATCTTAGCCAAAACATTGATAAGCGATGTGAGGGCACTAACCTCTCCCTGGTAGACCCTAGATCCCCACACTGTGGTCCTCTAAGGCGAGTCTTGGTGACCATGCCTTCTCTAACTCCTCCCCGGCCCCCTAAATGGCCCAATTACCATGCAAGCAGATGTGGAGTGTCTCTCTGTCTCCTGTGAAATCTGGGGTTTCCCCAGTCTTCCCAGTGCTGAGAACTACGGGGGAGAAAACAAAATCTTATTTGTCTGTCTTATTTTTGCCCTTTATTCTCAAGGACTTGGAGCCAGCTCTCAGATACTATGGGGTAAAGAAAATGGTACAAATGGCATAAAATTAATTTTGTTCCATTCTCACAATGAGGCCTCAACAAGTAAAATATACTTTTAATGTCAATCCTGCCCCAGGTATTAGAACATTTTAAAGTTTTCTTTGTCTTTCCATGAACTACAAATTTTCTCTCTCTCTCTCTCTCTCACACACACACACACACACACGCACACACGTGGAAGGAGAAAAGAAAATTTAAAAATTGGTAAATATGACCCAGGAGAAAAGAAAAATAATATCTGTTTCAAATCTGTTTTTTCTTAGTTCCATTAATTTGTCATAAATAAAATGCAGAATAACTTAATGATAATTTCTTTTGAAACCAAAGACTAACATGATAAGAATTTTTAATAGTACTATTATCTTTACCAAAAAGATCAATCTTTAAGAGTTTGTCCTACATATATCTTTACATATATCTTCCTGTTCTATATATCCTTTGACAGTGGAGATGATCACATTTATCTTGGATGCATGACTTCCAACATGCTTAGTAAATGTTTGTTGAATGAGTGAAAGGAACTTAAATCACTGTTTATTCTACATCCTCCTTACCCAGAGAGACTCCTGAGTTTGTCCACGTAAGGTCATCTCTAGGCTGTCCAGGAGAATGAGTGGGTTGCAGTCCAGATTTTGAGGCATGGATCAATGTTGGATGGACCAACTCCAACCTGACTCCAGCCTCTAAATTGATTCACATTATCATTAACACCAGCAACACAGATGTTGTGATCACCGTTCACAAGGCTCTGCACCTCAACACTGCCAGACTCCTAGGGATGTGAGAGGTTTCTGATGTCTGAAGGCCAGGCGAGACCCGCCTAGAGATACCACAGATGGCAGACTCAACCTTATACAACTCCTCAGCTTTCTCAGAGGTGGGCAGGAGCTGGGCCAGCCTCCAAGAGAGATCGGTAAGACTTGTGCGCATATCTGCCTCATAAATTTTTTTCCATGTGGTTATTACCTCTTTCCTTAGGGTGGCAAATGAAGGACTTTCTTAAGTCTCACACAAAGAATTCAAGACAAAAAAAATGGAGAATTAATGAAAAAGCTTTGTAGGGCTTTTTTCATTATACAAGGTAGGAGAGAGTTATAATCACCAGGAAGTACAGTAGAAATCTTCTTACCCTCTACAATGGGGACCAGTTGGTCAGTTAATTGAAAAATAAAATGGGGCCGGGCACGGTGGCTCACGCCTGTGATCCCAACAGGCTGATCACCTGCAGTCAGGAGTTTGAGACCAGCCTGGCCAACATAGTGAAACCCCATCTCCACTAAAAATACAAAAATTAGCCAGTAATCCCAGCTACTTGGGAGGCTGAGGCAGGAGAATCGCTTGAACCCAGGAGGCAGAGATTGCAGTGAGCCGAGATCACACCACTGCACTCCAGCCTGGGTGACAGAGTGAGACTTCATCTCAAAACAAAAAACAAAAAAGAAAAGAAAAATAAAATAGGTATAATGAGGACTCACTTAAAAAATGATAAATGCACGCATTAAACATTTTATTTGAATTTAAAATAAATATATTAATTTGTCAAACCTTTAATTGGGCCACTGATTGGAGCTCTGTGTTGTCTTTTTTCATTAGGCAGACACGTATGCATTGCCTATTATTTCCATTTTTAGTTTATTCGAAATTGAGTGAAAACACTTTGAGTATGGAATCCCAGGCAATTTTGTCCCCCTAGCTTGTATAGTTGTCTTGCCCTCACCTAATTCAATAGTAATTTGTAATTTTTTTTTTTTTTTTTTTGAGACAGAGTCTTGCTCTGTCGCCCAGGCTGGTGTGCAGTGGCGCAATCTCGGCTCACTGCAACCTCCTCCTCCCAGGTTCAAGTGATTGTCCTGCCTCACCCTCCCAAGTAGCTGGGATCACAGGCATGTGCCACCACACCCAGCTAATTTTTGTATGTTTAGCGGAGATGGGGTTTCACCATGTTGGCCAGGCTGGTCTTGAACTCCTGACCTCAAGTGATCTGCCTGCCTTGGCCTCCCAAAGTGCTGGGATTACAGGTGTGAGCCACTGCACCTGGCCAGACATGGGCTATTTTAACAAGAGAAATATAATCTGTTTGTGGAGGAGTGTCTGAATCCCCTTCATCTCAGTCCTCCCCCATTGGCATAATAGTTGGGAACAAAGACTACAGAGCTGTCAGGAGATGGTACATCCTTTCCACGAGTTAATAAAGTGATGCCCTGCTTTCACAGTCTATTAATTAAGAAGGTAATCAGTGCATGCTTTCAGTTCGGTATTTGAAACTTGAAGGCAATAAAATCACACACTACTTGGATTTTTTTTTTCTCATAAAGAAATGAATAACAAATTAGGGCCACAGAGCTAGAGTAATCACATTTTGAATTTCTCCTGAGCATGCCTCTAATAACCTGTATGCGTTGGGTAAGAAGAACAAAGAAAGGCAAAGTTAATTAACCAGGAAATGCTTCATCAAGAAATGTTAGTTGCATTAGCTCAGGGTTTCTCAACCTTGGTACGACTGATATTTTGGGCCAGATAATTCTTTGTTGTAGGGGCTGTTCAGTGCACAGGACGTAGGATGCTTAACAGCATCCCGGGTCTCCAACCACTAGATACCAGTAGTACTCCCCTTCCCCAAGTCATGACAACCAAAAATGTCCCCAGACACTGTTAAATGTCTCCTGCGGGACAAAATCACCCCCATTCAGTAATTGAGAACTTCTGAATTCACCACATACATTCCTTCTCATTCCCCATCCCCTGGAACTCTCCAGGGTTTGCTGGGGTTTTTTTGTTTGTTTGTTTTTTTGTTTTTTTGAGATGGAATCTCGCTCTGTCACCCAGGCTGAAGTGCAGTGGAGTGATCTTGGATCACTGCAACCTCCGCCTCCTGGGTTCGAGTGATTCTCCTGCCTCAGCCTCCTGAGTAGCTGGGATCACAGGTGCCTGCCACCATGCCTGTCTAGTTTTTGTATTTTCAGTAGAGACGGGGTGTCACCATGTTGGCCAGGCTGCTCTGGAACTCCTGACCTCAAGTGATCCCCCACCTCGGCCTCCCAAAGTGCTGGGATTACAGGCGTGAGCCACTGCACCTGGCCAGTTTGCTGTTTTAAAGACTCAGAGTAAAACCTTTCAGATCAGGGCCATCTATCTACATTTTCCAGGGAGTTATTTGAAAAGAAATCGACTAGATCAAAAATTACTTGTCCAGATAACAAGAGGGCTCTTTGCATTTCTGTATTGAAAAGTAGCAGGCAAAAAGAACAAAGGAAGATGGCCTAATAAAGGTATTTATTTAAGGCATTCAGCCAAACATTTGACTTATATTTAATCCCCACAAAACCCCCAGGGGGCATTAGTTATTTTATTGTGGAAGAAACTGAGGCTTAAAGAGGTCAAGTACTTGCTCAAGAACACACAGCTTGTAATTTAGTGGTGGAGCTAGAAATCTGACAGCACAGTGTGTGCATTTGTGCGTATTGCCTCAGTGTATGTACTTAGAATGTCATACATCTAAAAAAGCAAGGTTACCAGTTTTATCCTTTTAAAATATAATTTTTATTAGGGAGAGTTTCAATCATACACAAAATTAGACAATATATTAATAGTTCATTACCATTTGTACTGTTCATGTACATTACCATTTGTACTGTTCATGTACTCACCACCTGCTTCAACAGTGATCAACTCATGACCAATCTTGTTTCATCTAGATCTTCTTAACCTTAGCAAAATTAACATTTTGGGCTAGAAAACTGTTTGTTGTGGGTGTCAAGCACACACACAAGGTCTGAATGACTTGACTGGTAAAAGTGTAACTAATCACTTTTAGATGAAGACAGTTTATTCCTTACATAGCAAAAGAAACAGTAGTCAATGGTGCCAGCTTTCTACTGTGCTTGTCCCACATACCAAAAAGAAGGACATTGAAACAAAAGGGGCCAGATAACTTCCAACACCCATTGCTGAGGAGCCCACTGTAGATTGCAACTAAGTGTTTTTCTGTTCTGTAACTCTGTACTGAGAGGGGCAGGGCAGGAAGCCGCATATCCCAACCCAAACAAAGAGTCTATTAGAAACCGCTTCATGACAGTTTCTCAGGGGAGATAAGGAGTTGATTGTGAGATGGCCTTGAAGCAACTCCTCACAGGCCTCCCAGCCTCTCCCTGTTCCGGGAGGATCACAAGGCGTTCTCCAACACTCAGAGGAGTTGCACTTCAAGTCTTTGCCTCTGTGGACACATTCAAGGTCATCAGGGTGCGGGGGTAGAGCCATTTTCTAACAGTGGACGATTGTCCTGTGCATTGTAGGATGTTTAGCAGCATATGGCCTTCACCCACTAGATGTCTAGAGCACCCCAATCCCAACATGTGACAATCAAAACTGTCTCCAGACATTGCTATATGTACCTTGTGGCAAAATTGTACCCAGTTGAGAACCACTGATCTAGAGCTCTATCCACTCCCCCACATTCAAACAACATAGTTCATCTGCAAATATTTCAGTCTTTCCTTCCTTCCTTCCCTCCTTCCTTCCTTCTTTCTTTCTCTTTCTCCCTTCTTCTTTCTTTCCTTCTTTCTTTTCTTCTGAGACTGATTTTCGCTCTTGTTGCCCAGGCTGGAGTACAATGGCTCGATCTTGGCTCACTGCAACCTCCACCTCCCAGGTTCAAGAGATTCTCCTGCCTCAGCCTCCCAAGTAGCTGGGATTACAGACATGTGTCACCATGCCCGCCTAATTTTATATTTTTAGTAGAGATGGGGTTTCTCCATGTTGGTCAGGCTGGTCTTGAACTCCCAAGCTCAGGTGATCCACCCGCCTCAGCCTCCCAAAGTGCTGGGATTACAGGTGTAAGCCACCGCACCTGGCCCCAAATATTTCAGTATGTATTTCTAAAGTACAGTTTTGAAAACAGTAGCTATTCTGGGGCTATTGTTTTGTTTTGTTTTGTTTTTGTTTTGTTTTTGAGACAGTCTCACCCTGTTGCCCAGGCTGGAGTGCAGTGGCGCAATCCCGGCTTACTGCAGCCTCAACCTCTTGGGTTCAAGCAATCCTTCCATTTCAGCCTACCAAGTAACTGGGACTACAAGCACATGCCACCACACCCAGCTAGTTTTGCTTTTTTCATTTCTAGTAAAGATGGGGTCTCACCATGTTGCCCAGGCTGTCCTCAAACTCCTGGGCTCAAGAGATTCTCTGGCCCTGGCCTCCTGAAGTGCAAGTATTACAGGCATAAGCCACCTGAAGCAGCCACGATATCATTATTATACCTAAATTAACCAAAATGCCTTCATAGCATCCAGAAATTGCTCAAATTTCTAATTGTTTTATAAATGTCATTTTTATAGTGTTTTGAATTAGGATTCTAATAATACAGTGTACATATTGCAATTGATTGATATGTCTTTTAGATATCATTTAGTCTATAGTCTTCTTGCAATTTTTTGGTTGAAGAAACTAGGTTTGTTGTATAGAGTTTTCCACAATGTAGATTTTGCTGATTGCACCCCTGTGGTGTTAACATACTCCTTTATCCCTTCTGTATTTCCTGTAAATTGGCCTCAGATCAAGAGGTATGATCAAAGCCAGGTTCTATTTACTTGGCAGACTGTTTCATAGGTAGTACATATACTTCTATCAGGAGTACATAATGTTTGGTGTTACCTGTCTTTCCGTAATGTTAGCAGTAGTTGATGCCAAGTGCCTAAACCCAGCCTTTCCTTAGGGGTTATAAAGTGGAGATAATTCATTACCATCTTACCTTCTCCATTACTCATTCTAAGACAAGATACTTCTCTTGTTTGGTGACCCAGAGGGACAGTTTGTATAGGAAAGGTTAAATAAAGGTTTGATTATTCTCCAGTTTTCAAAATAATGTGTTTTTCTCTAGCATCCTTCAATGCAGGCAAATGAGGCTTGGGGGTTTCTTTTGATAGTATTATGAACTCATGCATTTAAAACATTAGATAGGATTCAATCAATTGCAGTTCTTATCCTTATTGATGCTTAAACTTTTCATCTTTGGCTGTCAGGAGTCTCCTAAGTCCTTTTGATGATTTCGACCTCTTTTTTTTTAAAGGATAATAGAACTTATATATTCATATGAGTATTATTATCTTCACACTTTCAAATGATGATCAAAGATTTATTCCAAAAATATTTTGAGCAATAGTAGTACCATATGTGCTAGAGACTGCCATGGTTCACTGCTAATGGTTTTGCTCTTGTGGAGTTCCTGCGATTGAATGGTGGAGTGAGGTTATCCAGACCATTTTGCAGAAATAAAAGATTATTATTCTTTGAAGATGTGCTTATACCATACTTGCTTACTCAAGAGAATATCTTCTTAAAGCAAGGGTGGGCTTCTGTGAAAGACCATTGACTGCATATAGCTATTCTCAGGTACCCTTAGTGTCACTTTTTTTTTTTTTTTTGAGATGGCGTTTTGCTCTTGTTGCCAAGGCTGGAGCGCAATGGCAGGATCTTGGCTCACTGCAACCTCTGCCTCCTGGGTTCAAGCAATTCTCCTGCCTCAGCCTGCCAAGTAGCTGGGATTACAGGTGCATGCCACCACGCCCGGCTAATGTTTGTATTTTTAGTAGAGACAGGGTTTCACCACGTGGGCCAGGCTGGTTTCCCACTCCTGACCTCAGGTGATCTGCCCACCTTGGCCTCTCAAACTGCTAGGATTATAGGTGTGAACCACTGCACCTGGACTCCTTAGTGTCATTTGACATGGCCTCTCATCTGGCATTTTAGTAAATTAGGTGTTTAAAATGATTGCTTTTGGAGATATTGAGAGTTTTTACCTAGTCAGATTCCTGGGACACATATACAAATAGGGTTTCTTACTCTTGATGCAAACAAAATAGATTTTCTTTTCTATTTTGAGAGCCAAATACTTTTGGGGTCAAAATCCATGTATGAATAAAGTCTCTCATCATCTCTTCTTCATCACAGTTGTTCTGAACAGTTTTTGTTCTAAACTTTTAAAAGTCCTGATGCTAAACCCCAGGACAATTAGATCAGAATCTTTAGGGAGCAGGTATCAGGGCTCAGTGTTTTTGAAAGCTCCTAAGGTAATTCTAATGCACAACCAAGGTTGAGAACCTTCCAGAGTAAAGCCAAGAGGACAACAATCTTTATCAAGAGATTAACTTAGACTTCCTGCTATGGTTTGAATGTGTCCCCCAAAGTTTATGTGCTAGAAACGTAATCCCCAATGCAACAGTGTCCAATAAGAGGTGACTAGGTCATGAGGGCTCTGACCTCATGAATGGATTAAAGTCATTAACAAAGGAGAGGCTTAGTTACCACAAGGGTGGATTTGTTATAAAAGCAACTTCAACTCCCTCTTGTTTTCTTGCTCTTGCCTTCTCTTGCACTTCTGCTTTCTGCCATGGGATGACAGAGCTCAGAGGCCCTCACCAGATGCTGGCACCATGCTCTTGGACTTCCCAGCTTCCAGAGCTATGAGCCAAATACAATTCTGATCATTATAAATTACCCACTCTGTGGTAGTCTGTTATAGCAGCATAAAACAGACTGAGACACCCCTAAAGTGTTAGACACTCTTTTTTCAAGAACAGGACATTTGTATACTTGTGGGCTTTTGGAAAGATCATTTCTCACCAGCACCACCTGTTATTCAGAGATTTACACATCGCCCACAGAGAAGAAAACCTGATGAGGCGACTTCTGCTCGTATTGCAGAGGAAGAACTCATCTGATGCCACTTTTAGGAAGATTTATTAGAGGATGGGAAGACATTATCTTCAATGTGTGTTCTGTGATGACATCCTGCACTGGCACTTACTGAATGAGTCAAATATGATATTTATAAGGCCTTAATAAAAGCTTTTCTCTAGCTAGCTTGCATCATTAAATGTCAAACAAACTAAATGAAAAGCTTTCAACATGAAGGCTATCCAAAGAGAACAGAATGAGCAGAGAATAAAAAATGTTGAGATACTGAGGCAGCATGCAATGAGTGGGGGCTTTCAGGTCCTACAGTCTGGAATGTCAAACTCTCTTCTGCCACTGACCAGTTCTGCGACCTTGGGCAAATTATTTAATGTCTCTAAGCCCCAGTTGTTATATGCAAACTGGACATAATGCCTGTTTCTGATACAGAGAAGGATGTCATAAGTTACTAAGTATTAAAATTGCAGACAATGTCAGCAATTGTACGCAAATGAATGACATTTTGTCAGCCGTATTTCCTGAATATGTGGAGATGAGATAGCAGGCCCAGTTTATGCTAAGGAAGATGTGATAGGAAGAACAAGGACCTCCCAAAGATGTTTACATTGTAATTTCCAGAACCTGTGAATATGTTACCTTAGATCGCAAAAGAGACTTTAAGATGTGATTAAGTTAAAGGTCTTGAGACGGGAGAGATTATCCTGGATTATCCAAAGGAACTCAATGTCATTACAAGAGTCTTTTGAAGTGAAAGAGGGAGGCAGGAGACTTAGAGAATATGTGACCAGTGAAACAGAGACTGGAGTGATGCAATCGCTGTCTTTGAAGATACAAGAAAGCAGGCTAGGAGCCAAGGAATGCATGCAGCTTCTAGGAGCTAAAAAAAAAAAAGCTATGAAACAATTTCCCCTAGAGCCTCCAGAAGAAATGCAGTCCTGCCGGTACATTGATTTTAGCCCACTGAGATCCAGTTCAGACTTCTGACCCTGGTCCAGAACTTTAAGATAATATCTTTGTGTTATTTTAAGCCACCAAATTTCTGGTACATTGTTACAGCAGCCACAGAAAACACACAGAAGATTAAACTGAATCTCTCTTTGAGCAGTCAAAGACTCTGAGTGCAGATTTTGCAAGACAATCACTTTGGAGACCATGTCATTCAAAATCTATTAGTATAAAGTCTGAGGATTGTAATAATAGTTTACTTGCGAATGAATGTATCCCTCCTGGTATCAGATGGTCCTGATGACTCACTTGCCAATCAAGCTCATTTGTATCATATGCAGAAGGCCCCAGGCACAATCCTCAGGACCCTGCAGTACTCGCTGCAGTACTGGGAAACTGTCTGGTAGGACAGCAAGGAGGAAATCTGGTTATGGTAGACCAATAATCAAGAAAGACAACTCTTTAGGAGTATATGAAGAAGTATACATATGGTCAACCATGCTGGAGAATAATTTGATAACAGTGTCAGAAAACCATGTATCAAAAGCTTTAAAAACGTAAATACTCTGACTCAGCAATTCTACCTATATGAAAATTCATCTTAGAAGGAAAAAAAACTGGATTAATATGCACATCATTCACCTGCTTTAAAAAATCCTTTCCTGGTTTCCATAATTGCTTATAGAATAACGCTTGGGGAGACAAGGAAGACAGCAGTACATCCACTTATGTTGGCTAATTAAGACTGGCAGGTGTTCATACTGGGTGTAGCTTGGTGTAGACTTGAACCTGGTTAGATTATTAACCTCAAAAGTCCCTGAGCCACCTTTGCTACATTTGCTTTTTCATTAAAATGACTGAAACAGTGATTGTGACTAAGAGTTTCAATGTTAAGTCAGCGCCTGGCCTTGTACATTTATCATAAACTATCATCCAATTTTGTGGGTTAAATAAATTACAATTTTATATGTGTATGCAATTGAGCCCTTAAGTGTTGAAAATTACCTATGGTCTTACTCATCCACTGACATTCAGATAATATATTTGGCATGCAAAAGTTGTGAATCCAATTTATGCTCAACTACAAGTGAGGAATCTTTATCCATTTTTTTTTCTGATGTATTATCTGTTTCAGTTGCATGTCTGGACTCAAACGCCATAAAGAAGGGACCAAAATTTACACAGCAGTCTTGAGTATGATGGCGGCTGTATTTGGAGTTTTGATTAAACTGCGCTACATGTGTGATTATTACTTGTAAACAGATGATTAGATATTAATTAGACAATAAGTGATTGTAAAGTACTTAGAAAATAAAAGTGTTTATAAATACCACCAAGTAATAGCAACAATCATTCTTTACTGACTACACAGCTGCTAATGTCAATAAGAATGATTTATTCCAGCTAAGGGCAACTTTAATTTATGCAAAAAACCCTGCCATCATATTTGTTTTGCTACAGCAAAACAAAATATATCATATTTACAACTGATTTTATCATCAGCGTTTAAATAAATACATCTTGTTTTGATTTAAAAAATATCTCTTTTAAGACCTTCTCAAACACAGGTGCAATAACTGGTGTCCTTGAGTGCTAAGAATATTGGAGCTGGGCTGGGTGCAGTGGCTCACGCCTGTAATCCCAGCATTTTGGGAGGCCAAGGCGGGTGGATCACCTGAGGTCAGGAGTTCGAGACCAGCCTGGACAACGTGGGGAAACCCCCATCTCTAGTAAAAATAGAAAAATTAGCCGGGTGTGGTGGCGCATGCCTGTAATCCCAGACTTGGGAGGCTGAGGCAGGAGAACTGCTTGAACTGGGAGGCAGAGGTTGCAGTGAGCCTACATGGCGCCACTGCACTCCAGCCTGGGAGACAGAGCAAGACTGTGTCTCAAAAAAAAAAAAAAAAAAGTAAAAAGAAAAAAAGAATATTGGAACTCTTTACTGCTCATCTCCCCCAACCAATTGCAAATATATATTTCTTTTAAATGTAAGATGTAAAATGACATTTTGTTAGCTGTATTTTCATGCATGCGGTAGGTTTGTCATCTTGGGTCTGTGCAGTTTCCCCCTAGCTCCAGAAAACTGTACTTACATTCAAATTTTGGTCACATGGATAAATAAAGGTCAATTCTTTTTTGGTTATTATAGAAATTAGAAAAACAAGAAAATCAATTTTAATAATAAAGCACTTTCATTCTACCTTCTTGATTCTCCCTGCCCCATCACAAAAATAGATTTTGAAGCCCTATTTTCATGTTGTCACCATTATTTTTTTCCCCTAATGGTTTTTTTTTTTTTCCCTGAGACAGAGTTTTGCTCTTGTTGCCCAGGCTGGAGTGCAATGGCGCAATCTCGGCTCACTGCAGCCTCCACCTCCCTGGTTCAAGCAATTCTCCTGCCTCAGCATCCCAAGTAGCTGGGCTTACAGGTGCCTGCCACCACTCCTGGCTAATTTTTTAAAAAAATTTTTAGTAGAGATGGGGTTTCACCATGTTGGCCAGGCTGGTCTTGAACTCCTGGCCTCAGGTGATCCACCTGCCTCGGCCTCCCCCTAGTGGCCTTCATAGATCATAGACCTGTATCAGCCATGCTCTTGGCCCACTGGTTAGCCTGGCAATGTAACTGTGTTTTGTTTCGTTTTTGAGACAGGGTCTTACTCTGTCACCCAGGCTGGAGTGTGGTGGCATGCTCTTGGTTAACTGCAAACTGCGCCTCCCAGGTTCAAGCGATTCTCCTGCCTCAGCATCCCAAGTAGCTGGGATTACAGGTATCTGCCACCATGCCCGACTAGTTTTTGTATTTTTAGTAGAGATGGGATTTCACCATGTTGGTCAGGCTGGTTTCAAACTCCTGACCTCAGGTGATCCGCCCACCTCAGCCTCCCAAAGTGCTGGGATTACAGGCGTGAGCCACTGCACTCGGCCACAACTGTGTTAATTTTTCTTGTCATGAGTAAATTCAAGCACCTATAATGAGTCCAGATCCACAGTTGCACAAATATGAAATGAACTGAATGAATAAAAGTGAAGAGTACTTCATGTACATGAATTCAATAGAAAAGGGGTTAAGGGGTTATATTTGATGATGAGATCTGCATGAGTTAGCTCAGCAAGCTTGTTAATAAAGCAAATCTAACTACTGTGTATCACACAATGAGGCAGGGTAGTTTGGTGGAAAAGTATCGAACTTTGATTCAAGAGACCTGGATTCAAGTGATACTTCTACCACTTACTACGTGACCAAGGTCAAATCACTTAATTGCTCTGAATTTGTTCATTCATTTGAAACTTCTCAGAATTTAAAACATGTCAGTCTCAGAGTGCTATTATAAGTTAATGTGTAAAGCACCAAGGGAGGGGGTGAAATGCTTTCTACTGCAAAATATTTTTACTATTATAATTTTCCTGGAATGGGTGGAAAGGATTTATGCATGGATTTCATTACTTAGTATGGTAGAGTCTTTTCCTGGACTATCAGGCCCACACCTTAAGCCACATGTGGACAACTGGGAAAGTGGCTCAAAACAGAGACATAGAATTAGCAAAATTCCATAGGAGGCAATAATGCTTTCTGGGAAATCTTAAATTCTTCTGTCAACTTTACTCTATGTTTTCCATCTCCCTTCGTTCTTCATAATAAATTTCTTTCTTTTTTTTTTTTTTTTTTTTGAGACAGGGTCTCACTCTGTTGCCCAGGCTGGAGTGCAGTGGTGCAATGTCAGCTCACTGCAACCTCCGCCTCCCAGGTTCAAGCGAGTCTCCTGCCTCAGCCTCCCGAGTAGCTGGGATTACAGATGTGGGCCACCACGCCCGGCTAATTTTTGTATTTTTAGTAGAGACAGGGTTTCACCATGTTGGCCTGGCTGGTCTTGAATTCCTGACCTCAAGTGATCTGCCTGCCTCAGCCTCCCAAAGTGCTGGGATTACAGGCATGAACCACCATGCCCGGCTGAAAATAATGTTTTCAACAATTTGATGATGATGTGAGGACTGCTTGTAGGAAGGTAGATGTCATTTGTAGGTGTCTTCCAAACTGAAGTTAAGGTCTCTATGGCTTGGCTTCCTCATCTGCAAAGTGGGGCAACTATACCTATCTGATTGGGTGTTGTCAGGGCTACAGTTAGGGTATGATAAGCATTAGGTTGGTGCAAAAATAATTGTGGTTTTGTCGTTACTTTTTTTTTTTTTTTTTTTGAGATGGAGTTTTGCTCTTGTTGCCCAGGCTGGAGTGCAATGGTGTGGTCTCTGCTCACTGCAACCTCTGCCTCCTGGGTTCAAGCGATTCTCCTGCCTCAGCCTCCCTAGTAGCTGGGATTACAGGTGCCCACCAACGTGCCTGGCTAAATTTTGTATTTTTAGGAGAGACAAGGTTTTGTCATGCTGGCCAGGCTGGTGTTGAACTCCTGACGTCAGGTGATCTGCCCACCTCAGTCTCCCAAAGTGCTGGGATTACAGGCATGAGTTATCGCTCCTGGCCTTTCATTGCTTTTAATGGTAAAAACTGCAATTACTTTTGCGCCTACCTAATACCTAGCACAATGCTAAAGACATAAGAGGTACTCAATACACGGTAGAAATAATCAGGATAGTGCTTGTTAGGAACAGCACTGATCTGACAAGTTCTCACAGAAGGCATGCCTTTCTTGCAGAGGTCACAGGACTCAGGAGCCCTGTCCCTAAACATTCCCTGGGACTTTTCTGAACAGCCTGCTTCCAACACATTTCCTCTACCTCTGCTAACTGGAGATGGGACTTTAGGACTTTGCTCCAGCTTTGTTCCTCAGTTTCAGCTTTCTTGTTTCCTCTCACTGAGATCTGCGCATCTTTCTGTTTGCTCATGAGCTAACCACTCCTGTCTCACCTCAACCCTAATACTCAGCCCTTGATGCCTCTGGGGAGGAGAGTAATGTTCATTGTTTTTTTCTAATTATAAGACTAATAGAAGGTTGGTGCGGTGCCTCATGCCTGTAATCTCAGCACTTTGGGAGGCTGAGACAGGTGGATTGCTTGAGCTCAGGAGTTCAAGACCAGCCTGGGCAACATGGAGAAACACTATCTCTACAAAAAATTAGCCAGGCGTGGTTGCGCATCCTGTAGTCCCAGCTACTCCGAGGATTGAGGTGGGAGGATCACCTGAGCCTGGGAGGTCGAGGCTGCTGTGATCACGCCACTGCACTCCAGCCTAGGCAACAGAGTGAGACTCTGTCTCGAAAAGAGTAACATATGCTCATTTTTGAATATTTGTTATAGACAGAAAATATTTTTTTAAGTAAAACAAAAGTCTTCCATCACCCCACAGTTTAAAGATTTCACTTTTAGCATCTTGATATATTTCCTTCCAATGCTTTTTACTGTGCATGTACATATCACATAATTGGGCTTATGTTTTTGGAATCACACTCTGTAGTCTACTTTTCTAACAGTATTATGCTAACATGTGCTCATAACGTTAGAATTTCTTCAAAAACATGACTCTTAGTGAGTGTACAGTACTATATTATATGGACTTATTTTATTTTTATTTTAACCATTCCTACTATTGCTGTAAGTTGTATCTTTTTTGCCTTTCATAAATAATTCTGCATTAAGCATCTTTGTGTATAATTATTTGTGTGCTTCTCTATTTCTTTTGGGATAAATACCAAGTGGAAGTCCTAGGTCAAAGGGTATGAATATTCTAAAGGGTATTATTTTTCTTTTTTTCTTTTTTTTTTCTTTTTTCTGTTTTTCTTCACATGTCCTTGAATTAACTCTAAAGGGTATTAGCATATACTGACAAATATCGCCTATGGAATTTTTAATGAAGTTAACACATGCATAGATTTTGTGTAATCATTACCATATCAAGATACATAATGATACTTGGTCAGCCACGGTGGCTCACGCCTGTAATCTTAGCACTTTGGGAGGTCGAGGCAGGTGAATCACTTGAGGCCAGGAGTTCCAGACAAGCCTGGACAACACAGTGAAACCCTGTCTCTATCAAAAATACAAAAAGATTAGACAGGTGTGGTAGCGCACACCTGTGGTCCCAGAGACTTGGGAGGGTCAGGTGGGAGGATCGCTTGAGTGTGGGAGGCAGAGGTTGCAGTGAGCTGAGATTGTAATTGCACCACTGCACTCCAGCCTGGGCAACTGAGTAAGATCCTGTCTCAAAAAAAAAAAAAAAAAAAAAAAGGAAATGGAAAAAAGAGCTACATAATAATTCCATTACCCCAATAAGCTCTCTCCTGCTATCCCTTCATAGTCATCCCCTTCATAACCCTTACGGAATATTTAGCTCTGTAGTGTGGAATTAACTGATCATTCTTAGCTAAATGTCTTGATAGCATTACAATGCCCCCAAGTTAAAATAACCCATTCAAGTGTTATCAAGAAGTCTCTGAGTCAGGTTGCAGCAGCTGCCAGGACTGGTCTCCAAAGTAGGTGGATCTGATAAGGACTCCTCTCAGAGTGGTGTCTGAAAGAGTCTATTTCTGCCATTGAAACTACAAGACACGCTGAGATTCAATCACAGGACTATGGGGAGAGGAGCAGGAGGAAGCCAGGACTAGGCTGGAGTAGGATTAGTGAGAATGGAATTAGTTATAGAGCTGACCCTCAGGGTAGTTAGACAGAAGTCTAAACTGCAAAGTTCAAGGATGTGGGATGAATAAGTGTCAGGTGTGACTTGGACTTAGCACAAAGTGGCACTGAAAGCTAAGGGTTTGATGTGGGTAACACAATGAAGATATCCTAGGCAGAGGCAGCATCTTGGTTCAATGGGACAGGGAGGATTAGGAGGGGGAGGAAGGTGAGGAAGGGAGGCAGAAAATATTGAGAGTCTAAGGGGATGGTCCAGGCTCTTGGACAAGAGCTCACAAGGACCCAGCTAGACATCAGAACTCTGTGAAATGGGCAGGTGAACAGGTGAACCTCTCATTGTGGAGAGAAAATTAGATGACCAATGACCAGTGAGGAGCCAAGGAGCGGTTCAGTGGCCCAGAATACAGTGGGCTTAGGTGCTTTCCAGTGTGAACAATGACTCTAAGGCAGTGGTTTGTAAACTTTAGCATGGGTCAGAATGCTTTGTTAAAGCACAGATTCCTGGACTCCACCACCTCAGTTTCTGATTCAGTAGGTCTGGGGTGGGGATCCAGAATTTATGATAAGTGACCAGGGCTGCTGGTGCTACTTCTTGGAGAAGCACACTTTGAGAACCACTGCTCTAAGGCAAAAATACATATATTGAGATTAGAATAACCATATCACTTGCACGTCACCCAGTACAGGTGGGAAAGGGGCTCCTAAATGTAACACAGGGCTTGGCTCTTCCAGGCGATGAGCTGGTAGAGCTAAACCTGCAGCTGGAGGTGTTTTGTGCTTCCAGGAGGGCAGACAGAATAGGAAGTAACTGGGCCCTTTTAGATGACCCAAGCATCACTGGAATTCTCATGTCACTGGAGTTCTGTCCTGTATAGGTCATAATACTCTCAAGTGATGTTATTTTGACTTAAAGGGCCAGGATCAAAAACTGTCAAACTGTAATTCTCTGCTACAGAATCCACTTTCTTCTGCTTTTAGGGCTAGCCGTCTTTGCTTATTGAGGAGTAATAAAAATAATGTCCCCTTACATTAGCATAGCACATCCTAATTCACAAAGTACATTGACATGGTATCTGTTGGAAACAGATGCTTGGTGCTGCAAAGAAAAATTAGCACTGAGACAAAAGATCTCTCAGCAAGGCAATTTGTACTTCCTGCATTGCAGGAAGGGTACCCTCACTAGCCATCTTGCCACAAGAGTACAATGAACAAAGGAAAAGCAGACATATTTAACCCTTATGCATTTGTTCTTACTGCTGCGTCTGATCTCCGTTGGTTGGAGCCAGACCTCACAATGTAAACTAAAACCTGATTGGCTAATAACTTAAAACATTTTTAACAGGTAAGGGGCATAGGCTGCAAGCTGGGACATGCCTGTGAGCACGTCCAGCACAGACGTCTTGGTTAAAGTACAAGGACATAGCATATACTATGTGCCTGTAAGCATGGCATGTCTAACAGCTACATAGGATAGGACTTAACAAAGACTTATTAGCAAATTTGTTTTTTAACAAGAAAGGAAACTTTGAAGAGGAACTTTTCTACTTCCCACAATATCTCATTTGCCGGTATTTTTATCCCATCCTTTGGGCTACTGATTCTCAAAGCATGGTTCTCAGACCTGCAGCATTCACATCACCCAGAAACTTGTTAGAAAAGCAAATTCTGACCCCACCCCAGATTTACTGAATCAGGTCTGGGGTCTCGCAGGGGGCCGATAATTTGCATCTCTAACAAGTTCCCTGGTGATGCTGATGTTGGTGCTGCTGGTCTCAGACCACACTTGGATGAAAACCACTGCTATAGATAAAAATGAAAGATGTAGACGACCAGGGACTTGTCCTAAGAGGACTCCTGCCTAGATCCTTTTCTTACTATAACTGCTGCATCCCTGCTCCCTACAAACCCACCCCCTCGCAAAAAAAAATCCTTCAAATCCCAGCTGCATTATTGTAAAGCTTTGCAAATGTGAATACCTGTAAAATGGGGATAACAGCAGGATCTACCTCTCTGGGATCTTACAAAGATTAAACAAGAACTAGGTAAAGTACTTAGCACTGTGCTTGTGCTTAATAAATGCCAGAGATTATCATGATTTTTTATTAATATTAAAAGCGACAATTCACAACGAATATCTTGATAAGTTCTTTGGGTGTGTGTCTTCAGAATGCTCCTCTTAAAATGTGAATGTCCCTAGATAATGTAGACATTAAAGCACCTGATCGTTAACATTCCATCTCTGATTGCCATAAGCATTTGGCTGAGAGCAGGGTGCTTCAGAAATGGGACCCACGACTGGTAAAGTGGGAGCCAAGGGTTAATAGACCAGTGCACGGAACAGTGTATTGAAAGGTACACAACAGCAAGACTTCCTGAGGAAACTTTGAATAGCTGGGGAGGGGGAAGAGTGGCTGACAGAGGAAGCAACTGGGAAGGGCAGCCAGGAGTAGGAGGCAGGCTGCTAACGACAATCTACCTCCTCTCAAAGTTCCCCCTAGGGCAGCCCCAGGGGAGGGCTGCAGGGCTACACCAGGCCACAGGGGATCTGCCAGGGTTCGCGTTGCATGAAGTCTATGGGGTAAACACTCAGGTGCTCATAGTGAATGCCCGGAGGGGCCCCCCACTGGCAATTGGCACAGTGAATTTAGGCTCAAAAGTGGCTTTGTCTTCAGGGTGACTTCTATTTGGCAAATATCCTGACTACGGCACATCATGCGCTCTCTCATGCCAGGGATATTGTCCTTTATTAGTGGAGGTCTGCTATGTTGTTTCTCAAGGCGCCCTGGGCCCCTCAGGAAGCGGTTTTACGTTATCTGGGTGGCGCAGCCCGGGTCCCGTGCCCGGAGAGGACGGAGACCTTTGCAACTGAATTAAACAGAAGAAACAAAAGCAGCAAGTTCGGGCCCGTGGGTACAGCGGACAGCCAATGGGGCCCGGCCGCTCCCCGGCGGAGTGGTACTATGATGACAGTAGCCAACCAGCGCGCTCTATGCAAATGAGATACTGTATCCCGCACCAGCCGCTTCAGTGTCGTCTGGTTGTTATAGTGATAAACTGAGGCCTTGCCTCTTGGCTTCTGAGAGAGAGAAAGGGGCGGGGGGGGGGGGTAACCTCTTTACTTCCCCCAGGGAAGACAGCACGAAGAGGAGAAGAATGGGGGGGGGGATACGTGGGGGCAGAAAATACGTGACAAAGAAAACATTCTCTGCCTGGGAGGAGACTCTTTAAGGGTGTAGAGCTAGAGGGAGCATTCACTGGCCATGCCAGTAGTTACCACTGATGCTGAGTCAGAAACAGGTATCCCAAAATCCCTTTCCAATGAGCCTCCCTCAGAAACCATGGAGGAAATAGAGCACACATGCCCACAGCCTCGACTGGTAAGTAAAGACAAAGGATGGAAATGTATGCGTGGCTATGGCATAAAAGAGTTCCTTATGCGCCCGCAGCCAGCGAGGAAAACGATGCTTAGAGGATTTTCATGTAAATGAGAAGAGCGCTACCGCCTAATCCTTCTCAGCTGTTTATACTTAGCTTCTATACCGGGCGCTGCTCTCAGCTTACAAAGCATTATTGTATTGGCTGGGTAGGAAATGGGCTGCTTGGGATATGCTGTGTTTTTGTGCTCGGGCGGGGGCCTTTTTCCTTTTAGGTGTATTCCTGTCTGAAGGTAAAAAATCCTACAGTGCAATTTTAAAATGGTATTCTCTTCACCAAGCTCAGGACGAGTCCCTTGTTAAGTTTTAAATTCTAGCTAAGGAATGATTCGTTCCTCAACTGATTTTGATGCCTAATGCCAATTTGGGGGAAAAAATGGAAATGACATGGAAGCAAAACTTCCCCATCCGTTTGAAAATGTTCAAAATAAATAAATAAATACACAGGAGTCCCTCAATGATGTAGTTGGAAACAATACGCATTTAAAATGAATTGTAAAACATTTCCAGAGTGTGCTGTCAGGGTTTCTCTTCAGGTGTTGGAAACCTGGGGACGCTACATTTATTTAGAAAGGGGTTGCATGCCTTTAAGAATGAAAGTGTGGAAACGGGGTACTGAGAGCGTCCTTCCGCCTCCGTAACTGCACCGTAACTGCTCTCCCAAATTTGGTCGTCTTTCTACCACTGGTCATGATCTTCTAGGTAGATGTGAAACTTCGTTCCCAACCACCTCAGCCTGTGTCCTCAAGGAATCAAAAACACGAATGGGTGGTGGGTTTTCTGTGGTCTGAAATCTTGTGGAACTTGGGGGAGACCTCTCTTTGAGTCCCCCAATCCAAAAGACACACTAGTTAAAGCTATCCTTTCCTTTAGCAATTTCCCACAAGTTAAAAGGTGGAATATTTTGATTGGCTGTGGAGTTTGACCCTGGGAAGAGTTTTTTAAAAAGGATTTTGTTATGCAGCATTTTCTGAGAACCTGCAAAATTAGAGCTCATAGATGACAAGGCCAGCCCATCATAAAACTGTTACTTCTTATTAACAGTTAATAAGGGTTCAAAGGCAGACTTAGAACAACTTCCTAAAAAGCATAAATGCAGAGCTTTTTAAGCATTAGAGCGCTGTGGGCTTCCCCCCTCAACCATGCTTCTATTTTAAAAAATATTTTCTTTTAGAGCAGTTTAATACTAACTGTGCCCTAGTACTTTATCCACTTACTGAATGACCTACACAATGTAGTGTCTATGTTCTCATGAGATACAAACCATCCCAATAAGTTTGTTACTAAGGGATTCCTTTGAGTCACTAAACAACTCATGCTTTAGCATAAAGAAAAATGACTACTAAAAGCATATTACAAGATCATCATATACACATATACATGTATACACATATATACAGAGAGAAAGAGACTCACTCTGTTGTGTAGGCTGGCCTCAAACTTGAACTCCTGGACTCAAGTGATCCTCTTGCCTCAGCCTCCCAAGTAGCTGGGATTATAGGCTTGTGCCACAGCACTGGACCTATATATATATATATATATATATATATATATATATATTTATGTTTTTTGTGCCCATGCTTACCCAAAAATATATTTTTTAAAGTAACGACAATCTCCAAATTTGCATCACATACCTTCCTGACAGAGGTAAAGCAAGCCGACATCCAGCTCAAGTTTGTGCGTCATTTCCGTCTCTTTTGTCTACTATTTTTCCTTCCATTTTTACCTCTTAGCTATTCTGCTTCTTGGTTGCTTCTGCCTGAGAGAGATCAGCAGAGAAAATTAAGGAAAGGAAGAAAGTTCAAGTTGCTTTCTTTTTTTAAAGGATGGAGTCTACCTCTGTCGTCCAGACTGGAGTGCAGTGGCCTGATCTCGGCTCACTACAACCTCCATCTCCCGGGTTCGAGTGATTCTCCTGCTTCAGCCTCCTGAGTAGCTGGGATTACAGGCGGGCACCACCACTCCTGGCTAATTTTTTTTTTTTTTTTGTATTTTTAGTAGAGATGGGGCTTTGCCATGTTGGCCAGGCTGGTCTCGAATTCCTGACCTCAGGTGATCTGTCTACCTTGGCCTCCCAAAGTGCTGGGATTATAAGCGTGAGCCACCACACTTGGCCAAGTTACTTTCCACTTTCACTTGTGACAGCTTATTCCAGGTGGTAACTCACAAGAACCATGCAAAGCTGGCAATGTGCTCTATACCCTCACCTCCCACCCATTTAGAAATAAGGAAACTGAGGTTCAGACAGGGTAAGTGTCTTATCCAAGGGTCACACTGCTTTGAAGGGGGCAGAGGTGGGATTTGAACCCAGAGCTCTACACCTGAAAAGTGAAAGATCTTTCTTCTATAATATATTCATAAGTGAGATATATTCCCTTCCCATCTTTTTGCCAGTTCTGGTTTTTTTTTTTGTGTGTGTGTGTGTGTGTGTGTGCGTGTGTGTGTGTATCATACACATGCACAGGTATGATAGGGATATACAGAAGTTGAACTGTTGAAGCACCTGCTTTGATTTATTTATGATAAAAAGTTTTCCATGTTGTTCATTATTATCATGGGCTACTGAAATTTGACACTGTTTAAATAGGGGCTTGCAACCAATTTATAAACCACTACTAAATTTTTAAAAGTGCTTTTTCTCTTAATAGCTAACTTTGGTCACTGTAGGTTTATATTCTAAATTTGGATTTATACTTCATAGCCTAACTTTCCTTTGCTAATGATCTTACTTTAATAAGTAAGGCACATGCTAACTACTTAATAAAAAAGTTTGTTAAGAGAGTGAGCAGTAAGTGAAAATATGAAATTAACATTTTTTTCCTCTGTTTTTTAGTAGTTTCTGTTGATCTTGTAGCTTTGCTAATGTCTTCATATTTCAAATTGTATCAATTCTGCATTTCTCCCAGCACCCAGACATATAGCTCCAAATTGTATGTGGGTCATTGACACCACAGCAATCAACAGAGTGTGGCTACTGAGTTGCTTAACTAACTATGGAAAATGTATGAAATATTTGCAGGGGGCCTGTTTAGGATTGAAGCTCCATACCTGACTTCTCCTTCAGGGGGCAGGCTCCTGCTCCCAGTTGCTGAAATGAAGTGAGGAGCTGGCATATGTGAGTGAGTAAACAGGACTTTAAAGCAGTCTATATTGTAGATCCCTGTAAGTAACAAATTGATAACAATATCGCAGATGTGATTAAATCATGTTTCAAGGGGAAGTTTTTCTGAAAGGAATGCTTCTAGTTTCTCTACCTGCCTTATTCTTCATTAGAGGAAGATATAAGAAAGGAGATGATTAAATAGAATGAAATAACTCTGATAAAGAAATTAGAAAAGAAATATCAAAAACATTACCTAGGTTTTATGATAGAGCCTATATTTTAGGAACGTAATCTTACTACCCTTACCATTTTACCATGGTGCTCTGATTTGAGAGGCTTCTGAGAACTCTGTGTAACTCACTGTTACAATGTTTACTCCTGATTCTTGACTTGTTTTCAGTTCTTTACTATCTTCCTGATTAAACATGATGCAAGGTGACTCATAAGCTTGACTGTCAAGATGAGAAACTGAGTGGCCTTGGGTGGTGTAATGTAACAGCCCTTCTTGGAAACCTAACTCCTGAGATACAAGGACTCCTCTGAGCAAGAACTGTGTCCTCATATCTTCCCAGCCCTCAGATTATGCCAAGAAAGATCCTCTGGGCTCAGCAGGTGCCCCAGAAGCCCTTTCTAACAAGGCCCAGCCACCCTGAAAGTTGTCTGCTTGAGGATTTGGTTAATGACCTTGGTCAAGTTCTTCTAGGGGTGCCTTCTGTTGTCAGAGGAATAGTAATTCTAGCCTGCAATAGTCACTTCCATGAAGATGGATGTACTATGGATCAACTGAGAAGGCCTTGGAAGTAAAAAAAAAAAGGGCTGGTTCAATATGCCACGTTAGCAGGAGGAGTTCATTTCAGGTTTTACTTCAAAGCTAAGCAGTGCCAAGAGACTGCTGTCTTGCAGAAGGTGCATTATGTCAGTTTGGAGGTAGGACACTCATCTGCTAGTGTTCAAAAAGATGACAAGATTTCCAGAGACATCAATGGCTTCCTTTGCTAATATTACCATCTATTCCTTTGCTAATATTACCATCTGTTCTGTGTGGCTACTCAGAACAGCATATATCTTAAAAGTGAAACACTCTTAATGTACAATACTGGCGAAAACAAACAAACGTGAGCTTCCTTGGGCATTTATTGTGGTCAGCCAGAATTCTGCCCAAGGTTATTTTTAGATATCTTCCTGCTGGTCTCCATCCAAATGTAACATCCATGTCTTGCAAATTGATACTAGTCAGGTGTATTTAGCATGGAATCAATCAATTAGTTTCTTCGATTCTTTTAAGTTTGTTCTCTCACTTCCCCTCCAACTCCCATTTGCCTAATACTAAACCCTTATGGAAGAAATAAACCTAAATCAAATATGATAGGTAGTTTGTTCTATTTTAGTGATTTAGCATATAGAAATCAAAAGAGTGCATGTATATATCCTCAATCAGGCAGTGAGGAAGATTTAAAGTATTTAGCAATGCAGAGCTTTGGAAGAGATGTGAGAGAAAACTCAGTCTCCTACCAATCCTTACCAACCTGTACCATCCCCTACCCGTGGGATCTACAGTCAGCCAGGTGGTTAAGAAATTCCAGACACAGCAATGCACCAAGTGCTGTGGAGAGAAATAAAAGAAGTGAATCCAAAGCCCTTGCCCCTAAAGATCATTTCCATTTAATAGAAGGTAGTAGTTTGGTTTGGGGAAGTATGCCAGGATGCTGAAATCCCTTAAGAGAGCTTTTTTGTAAGTTTGATTTTAATATATTAGACTTTCTTAAAAGCTGTATTTTATCCATTGAGCAAAAGTACTTCCCAGCAGGGAGGACTCTGTTAACCCAATCCCCAAGTTAAGACAAGTCCCTGCATTTGAAGAAAAGGTTTCACTTGCTCAACCCAATACATATTTTGGGACATGGAAAGGATTAATCTAATTTTGAGCGGATCTTAAACCCCCATTGTGGGTGCCACATACTAGCCTAGAACTCTAGAACAGTAGAAACACAGCTTAAGCCACATGTGTAACTGAAAATTTTCAAGTGGCCACAGTTTTAAAAGTTAAAAAAGGTGGCTGGGTGCGGTGGCTCACGCCTGTAATCCCAGCATTTTGGGAGGCCGAGGTGGGCAGATCACGAGGTCAAGAGATCAAGACCGTCCTGGCCAACGTGGTGAAACCCCGTTTCTACTAAAAATACAAAAAATTAGCAGGGCATGGTGGCGCACACCTGTAGTCCCAGCTACTCAGAAGGCTGAGGCAGGAGAATCGCTTGAACCTGGGAGACGGAGCTTGCAGTGAGCCAAGATCGTACCACTGCACTCCAACCTGGTGACAGAGTGAGATTCCGTCTCAAAGAAAAAGTTAAAAAAGGTGAAATAATTATTTATGTATCCAAAATATTATGTCAGCATGCAATATGAAAATTATTAATGAGATCTTACATTATTTTCTTCATACTAAGTCTGAAATCCAATATATATATTGTGTTTGCAGCATATCTCAATTTGGACTAATTTCAAGTGTTCTGGCTACATGTGGCTTTAGAGGGAGCTTAGACACCTGCCCAGCTCTGTTAGGATCAGTTCTGAGGACCTGCAAGGATCAACACTTTTCACGTTGCACAGTCCACATATACATATATGTAGTCATAACTAAAACTAAGCATCACTTTTCCTTACTTCATGTTTTGCACTCTTATACTTTCTGTGCTATTCTATCTTATTCTATTTCAGTTAAGAGACTGTTGCAGTAATCTAGATGAGAGTTAATAAGTTTGAAGTTACAGAAGGACAGTGGGAAAGGATAGAACTAGATGGATATGGGAGATACTAAAGAGGTAAATACCCCAGGATTTGATAACTAAGTCTGAGTGCGGGGTAAGTTCAATGAAAGATCAAGGGGCCAGGCGTGGTGGCTCACGCCTGTAATCCCAGCACTTTGGGAGGCAAGGCGGGTGGATCACTCAAGGTCAGGAGTTAGAGACCAGCTTGGGCCACATGAGGAAATCCCATCTCTACTAAAAATACAAAAATTAGCTGGGCATGGTGGTGTGCTCCTATAATCCCAGCTGCTTGGGAGGCTGAGGTAGAAGAATCACTTGAACTCGGGAGGTGGAGGTTGCAGTGAGCCGAGATTGTGCCACTGCACTCCAGCCTGGGTGACAGAGCGAGACTCTGTCTCAAAACAAACAAACAAACAAAATCAAGGAAGGCACAGTTTTCTGCCTCCAGCTAGCGAGTGCCGTCATTGAGATGGGCGCACCAGGGAAGTAGAATTTTTGAGAGTTTTGTCTGAGGTGCCATGGGGACTTCCACTTGGAGGTGTCTAGTTCATGTTTGGTTGGGGAACTCAGGAAAGAGTTCTGAGATGGAGATGTAGATGTGGGAGACAGCCTGGGAGGAGATGGAAGTGAAATTGGGGCAGTGAAATGGATGAGAGTGAAATTGAGTCAGTTTCTGGACTAAGAAGGAAGTGGATGGAAATGGTTGCCTAGGAAGAGTGCTCAGGGTAATCCCACTACAGGGCTAATTTTAGAAAGTAACTGACCCTGAGCCATCCTATCAGTCTCTTAGAGGGGGAAAATAGAAGAGTTGTAATTAAACCTATTAGAATCCTCCTTCTATTCATCTGTCTCTACATGAAATCTGGTTAAGCTAATGTACTTTATCCCAGAATCTTCCCAGGTTGGAACCCTAAGGAAGACTGCTTAAAGAGCCAATAGAAGAAGGATCATGAAAAGAAGACAGAGAGGTATTTCTCAAATAGCTGGGAGATCAAGGGACCAAAGGCAGGGTAAGTTTCATGGAGGGAATCTCCAATAGATCCAAATGCAGTAGAGAGATCAAATGAGATAAAAAAGGGAAAAGTTTCCTCTGGATTTAGAAAGAAGAGGTCATTGGTGATGTTTCAGTGAAGTGGTGGGAGCAGAGACTAGATGGCAGTAGACTGAGGAGCCTCTAGGTGGTAGGGAAGTGGAAGCTTGACTGACAGAGGAGGCAGATAGAATGTATAGTACCCAGAGGCAGATAAATCAGGGTTTAGCGTTACTAGAGACTAGCTTTTCCCCTTCCTTCTTTTGTTCCTTCCATCTTCCCTCCCTCATTTTTCTTTCCTTTTATTTTTCATTTCTTTCATCCATCCAAGATGTCAAATCTTTTGGTTGGCTCATTCTTTTAAGATGGTACCAACTGGTGCCTAAATATAAATGGGAAGAGCCGGTGGAGAGAAAAAGGGTAAAGGTGATGGGGACAACTGATGAAAGGAATGTCTCTTAGGCTGGACAGGTTGGGCTCCAGTGCACAAGTGGAAGGATTGGCTTCAAGGAGAAAACAAAAGACACCTCTCCCACTGTGGTGGTAAGGAAACTGGCAAGCATGGTTTGAGTAAGAATAAGTTATAAGAGGAAGGGTACTGCAAGTTGAAGACCTCTCTATCTGATAGCCTCTGTTTTTCATTTGTGAAGGTAGAAGCAAAATCATGACGGCTTATTTCTGGCTGGTGCAGAAGTATAATTCTGGAATAGCCTGGGTAGTTGGGTCCAGCCCCAGGATATGTCCTCTCCTGAGTCCTCCAGGCTGTGGATAGGGGAGAAGTGGAAAGGCTGGGTTGGTGATGAGAGCAAATGGATCTGCTTCCTTGTGGCCTTTGGGGCTCCACACCAATGCCCATCCAGCCAAATCTAGATCTGGCCAGGCAGAGCTGAACTAGCCTATAGTGAAAGGACAGGGGACTGGTAAGACAAATACGCTAAAGCCTAGTCTCGACCTGCTGGAGCCCACAGTCTTGTTCCAGTGTCAGTTTTGCCATTGAATTATTGTGTGCACTTAAGCAAATCACTTTCCTCTCTGGACCGCATTCTGTCAGCCACAATGGGTTGGATAGATCCTTAGACTGATTCTAGCTTTCATTACCTTGGAAGTTGGTCTACTGCAATGTGTTCTGTTTGAGCTCATGCTTCTATCAAAAGTCAGGACTACCCCATTCCTCACCTCCTGTTGCTTTTATACATTTGGTGTAAAAACAGGTTGCATGATTTTATGGTAAGACACACTGGCTAAATATGAATAACAAACGTTTACAAGCACTTTGGAATTTGACGTTGACGTTATACAAACCACTTCCGTTGTCTTCTGATTTATTCTTCAGATGCTTCCTCAGGAAGGCTGAACACATTCCAAATCATATATGGAATGTTCTTTTCATTGTTAAGAGAAACCTGCATTGAATCTCTTCTTAATGTGAACAGTAGCCTCCTAATTTATCTATTTCATAATAGAGAAGTTTGAAACATTGGGCCTTCTTTGAGGCATGGCAGTATGGCATTAAACTGTAGGGGCCTTTCTAACCAACGCTATCCGTCTAAGCTTGCTACTGGGGGTTAGAGTCCAGCAACGGGTCAGGCCATAGTCCCCAAACTCTTGCATCTTTAGTTGGTGCCCACACAAAGCTTCTTAGTGACCCTTAGGGAAATAAATGTAGAAAAAGAGTTATTCCATCAGATCACCGGGGGGAAGAATGAAAAGGAAAAAAGCAAGGAAGGTAGAAACAAACTAAGTCATTGCAAGCTAGGCCTATTTTCTTCCAATAATCTCCCAGGTAACAGCCTCTACCTTGCTAGGATCTGATTACCCGTTGCTGGCCTCAGACCATAGCATTATTGTTTTAACATTCCTACCTTCCTCTTTATCCCAGCGTGAACCAGGTTGTATGGGAGGCTGGGGAAGCTGACCTTGCTTGGGGATAAAGAGACAGTTTAGTACTCAACGATCTTGAAGGCAGACTTGAAAACACAGTGATTAGAAAATAAAGCAGTGAGCCCTGGTAGTGTGCGCCTGTGTAATAATGTGCAGGGCCACACGGGGCTAGCCTATTGAGCAGAATTCATTTTCATATAATCTCCTCCCTCCCGCCAAAGTCTTTGACTTGGTGTTTTTGTTTTCTACTCAGTAATTCATGCATGCTGAACCTGACATCAGTCTAAAAGGATGCTGAGGGTTATTTAAACTGTCATTTAAGAAAAATAACAACAACGATAATAGGTGAATAGAAACATCATGCGTGATGTGTACAGCCTATTGCCAACCAGATGATGTTGAAAGCCCATTTCTGGTACATGCAGGCTTCTGTGTTTCATCTCTAGTGTGCCTAATATTGACTGTAGGCATAGTCACATAATAATAAATTCTATTGTGCTTCCAAATTGTTTGGTTATAAGGTAATTGTTCTACATGGGATTTGAGGCTAGTGGTCTTACTCCTTTCTCTCCATGGGCAAGTCGGGGAATGGAACAACCATTCACAGTGCACACTGTATCGGGCACTGTGTTGAATGCTCTATATGTATTATCTCATTTAACCAGACTGCAGACCCATGAAATAAGCATTACTATTCCTCATGTTATAAGTAAGGAAATAACCAATTTCCCAAAGATCTCTCTCTCTCTCCATATATATAAATATACTGAGATGGAGTCTTGCTCTGTCACCCCAGGCTGGAGTGCAGTGTCGTGATCTTAGCTCACTGGAACCTCTGCCTCCCAGGTTCAAGCAATTCTTCTGCCTCAGCCTCCAGAGTAGCTGAGATTACACGTACCCACCACCACGCCCGGCTAATTTCTGTATTTTTTTTTTAGTAGAGATGGGATTTCACCATGTTGGCCAGGATCGTCTTGAACTCCTGACCTCAAATGATCCGCCTGCCTCGGCCTCCCAAAGTGTTAGGATTACAGGCGTGAGCCACCGCGCCTGTCCCAAAGATCAAATATTAACTGATTAAGCTGGGAGTTGAAATTAGGTTTGTCTGACTTCTAAAGTCCCTTATTTCCATGACACATAGTTCTCAAACCTCAGTGAGTAGAGAATTGCCTGCTCAAGCTTGCAGGTGATTTGTAAGCAAGATGTGCTTAGATGCACTTTGAAGAGATGCTTTATTTAGCCCTCCCACTCATATCTTCTGTATTTGGGAACAGGAGTAGAAATAAATCAGATATCTATGTTCCTTGTAGTAAAATTGGAACTTCAAAGTAAAAATTTTGACCCAGCAGTTCCATTCCTAAGAAATTTGTACATATGGCCACCAAAAAAGCTAGTGTTAGGATGTTCTTAGCAGTGTTATTCATAATAACCCCAAACTGGACACTACTCAAACGCCCAGCAGAAGCAGAATGGATAAAGAAAATCGTAGTACATTCATACAATTTAATGCTGGAGAGCAGTGAGGTTGAAGAATCTACAATCACATGCAGGAATATGGATGAATCTCACAAATGTAACATTAAATGAAAGAAGCCAGATACAAAATAATAGGTACCACATGATTTCATTTCATAAAATATAAAGTAAAATAGGCAAAACTCACCTTTGATGTTAGAAATCAGCACAGTGACAGGAGCATGGGATGAATGCTGAAAGTATTAGGTTACTTGATGTGTGTGCTGTGTGTACTCAGCTTGTGAAAGTCCATTGAGCCGCACTTAGGATATGTGTATTTTTTTTTTTTTTTTTTTTTTTAGACAGAGTCTTGCTCTGTTACCCAGACTGGAGTGAAGTGGTGTGATCTTGGCTCAATGCAACCTCTGCCTCCCAGGTTTGAGCGATTCTCCTACCTCAGCCTCCTGAGTAGCTGGGATTACAGGCATCTGCCACCATACCCAGCTAATTTTCGTATTTTTAGTAGAGACCGGGTTTCATCATGTTGCCCAGGTTGGTCTCGAAGTCCTGACCTCAGGTGATCCACCTGCCTCGGCTTCCCAAAGTGCTGGGATTGCAGGCATGAGCCACCTTGCCCGGCTGATATGTATACTTTTCTATATGTATATTATTCTTTAGTACAAAGTTTAAAGATACTATTATTCACAATGATGAAGAAAGGGAACACTCTATAACATATTTCCCATTTCCAAATAATTCTGGTGATCTAATAGATAACACTCGAAGGAATGGCATCAGATCCTACTTACAGCTGTAGCACTTGGCTGCCAACAGAGCTTCAAAGTGCTCAGCCCTTCCGGGGGCCGGTATATCCAGCCCCAAAGAGAGCCTAGGTGAGCCCTTGAACGAAACACCTTATTTCTAGGACCAAGTCCAGCCCTAGTCAGGTAATCTGTGAATTAAAATCCATGGTCCCCAGTTGTGTAACTATGCCTGGCCTCACAGTCGGATAGGTTGTGGACTGAGAAGGAAATGGAAGAAGGAAATGGCATTGGTTAGGTAGCAAGAGTACCTCAGAATAATCCTGCTACAGGGTGAATTCTAGAAAACAGCTGACCCAGAGCCTTTGCATCAGGATGTGGGGTGGCGGCAGGAGGAGAGGGGGGGAATAGAGAAGAGCTGTAATTTACGCTGTTAGATTCCCCCCTTTATCTGCCCACCGCTACAGTAAATCTGGTTACATTAATCTACTTTACCCCACAGTCTTCCAGGATGGAACCCCGAACATTTAGAGATCCAACACACATAGAGTCAGGAAAAGATGACAGACAGGTACTTCTCAAATAGGTGGGAGATCAGAGATCCAAGGGCAAAGCAATCACCTTACTGGTCATTACAGTTTTCTTGTAAAATATTGTTTTTGTCAAAGAAATCATCTCCTTTGCAGAAAATATCATCTTTGGAACATCTTTCCTTTAGTGACTCAGAAAAAAAAGAGGTTTTATTATTGAAATAGAATCTAGCAAATACCTCAAGCTGAGACATGTTAGAAATATCTGTACTTCTATCCAAGTGTATTGCAAACCTCCCACACTGCATAATTTGTTCTAATGCTTGTTTCTTCCAACCTTCAACAATGTTTTCTATATGTCTTCTAAATATATTTGCTGACAAAGGGATGCACTTTAGTTTGACATCAGGTTTTTTTTTCTCTACACGTTAGAGCAGCTAGTTTTACTGTGGCATGAAGAACAGATGATTTTGCAGAGGTATGAGACTTTTGTTTTTTCTCTGTTGAATTGTGGAAACTAAAAAGCCTTCTAAACATTTATCTTTTCATGTAACAGTATTTTGTGACATACTGGATTGAGTATCACATGACTCGAAACGTTAAAACATTCAGACATGAAAAAAATCATAGAGGTTTGTCTTCATGTTCTGGATGCTTCATTCTAAAATATGTTAATTACAGTAACTTCATACCATCATTAGCTAATATCTCAAGGTGAGGTTTAATGCTATGGGAGCAGATATTTCTAATAGTCTTCTGTGTGATAATTTTCAATTCAGCTATCTTCTTGTCAGATCACATTGGGTTATTGACGTTCGTACCTGATAATGTGGCGGCTATGGAGAAGTTATACAGGGAGTAGAAGGGTCAGCTCTGCCATTTTCTCGTTGTTCACTTGTGCTTGCGTTATCTTTGCTTTCCCATTTCATTGCAGGAAATGTTTTAAGCTACCTGCTGATCTTACGTGCATTGATTTAGTTAAAACTAGATAATGTAAACCACAAATACCTTTATCTAGGCTCATGTGAACTGCAGTATATTGCAATAAGCTGAAAGCAAATGAAAAAATGCCAGGCGATGCAAGCCACCCCAACTTCCACGTTCCCTTTAGGGTACCTCATGTATTTGATGTTGACAGAGATGGGGCACCAGTGTAAATCCATATCTTAGAATTAGAAGGCCAGGTATCATGGCTCATGCCTGTAATCCCAACACTGGGATGCTGAGGCGGAAGCATTGCTTGAGCCTAGGAGTTCCAGACCATGCTGGGCAACATAGTAAGACACTATCTCTACAAAATTATTTTTTTAAATTAGATGAGCATGGTGGTATGTGCCTGTAGTCCTAGGAAGCTGATGCAGGAGGATTGCTTGTGCTTAGGAGTTGGAGGCCACAGTGAGCGGTGATTGTGCCACTGCACTCCAACTTGGGTGACAGAGTAAGATCCTGTCTCCAAACAAACAAAAATAGATATTTTTCTTGTTTTTTGTGAAGCTTTTTTCTTATTTTTTGACATGAAAAATAAATACGTATACATTATCAAGAGGTTCTTGGAAACTGTAACTCTAAGCAAAATAATGTAGAATGAAACCGATTTTACCGTAGGCTAATTTATATAAAAAAGAGTTAAGTTCCTATGGTATATTTCTGGCCACAAAAGTCACCAACCTTCTTTTTAAAATTTTTTATTGATTACATTATATGTGTTTTATTTGTTTGCTTCCGAGACGGAGTCTCGCTGTGTCGCCCAGGCTGGAGTGCAATGGTATGATCTCGGCTCAGTGCAATCTCCACCTCCTGGGTTCAAGAGATTCTCTCACCTCAGCCTCCAGAGTAGCTGGCCCTACAGGCACATGCCACCATGCCTAGCTAATTTTTGTATATTTCAGTAGAGATGGGGTTCACCATGTTGGCCAGGCAGGTCTCAAACTCCTGACCTCAAGTGATCCACCCGCCTCGGCCTCCCAAAGTGCTGGGCTTACAGGTGTGAGCCGCCACACCCGGCCTTATTACATTATATTTGTACATACTTATGGGGTACATGTGAAATTTTGTTATATGCATACATAGAATGTGTAATGATCAAGTCAGGGTACTTAGGGTGTCCACCACCTTGAGTATTTATCATTTCTATGTATCAAGAACATTTCAAATCTTCTTTTCTAACTTTTTTTTTTTGAGACAAAGTCTCACCCTGTCGCCCAGGCTGGAGTGGTACGATCTTGGCTCAGTGCAACCTATACCTCGCAGGTTCAAGCGATTCTCTTGCCTCAGACTCCCGAGTAGCTGGGATTACAGGTGTGTGCCACCACACCAGGCTAATTTTTGTATTTTTAGTAGATACAGGATTTCACCATGTTGGGCAGGCTAGTCTCGAACTCCTGACCTCAGGTGATCCACCCACCTCGGCTTCCCAAGGTGGTGGGAATACAAGTTTGAGCCACCGGGCCTGGCCACTTTTCAAGCTATTTTGAAATACATAATACATTGTTGTTAACTATAATCACCCTACTCTGCTATCAAATGTCAGAACTTATTCCTTCTATCTAACCTTATGTTTGTACCCAGCAACCAACATCTCTTCATCCCCAACCCCGCTCACCCACACGCCCTTCCCAGCCACTATCTCAATGACAGTGGTATCTATCATTCCACTCTCTACCTCCATAAGATCAACTTGTTTAGCTCCCACATGTGAGTGAGAACATGCAATATTTGTCTTTCTGTACCTGGCTTAAGTGGCTCTGAAAAGAGCCTTTGGTTTTTGAAAGCAGAAGTTATTCACTTGGAGCTGGTGTACTTGGTGAGAGCCTTGGTGTTCTCAGACACAGTGTGCTTGGCCATCCTCTGTAGGCAGCAGGCACAAGCTGGATCCCCCGGGAGGTGATTGTCGGAGTACTTGTAATGCGTCAGCAATGATGTACCTGAAGATATTGACAAATGAGTTCCTGATCCTCATGGCTTTCAATGAGGTGCCAGAGTTGGGATGGACCTGCTTCAGTACCTTGTAAATGTGTATAGAGTAGCTTTCCTTGTGGCTATGCTTGTGATTCTTGCCATCTTTCTTCTGGCTCTTGGTCACACCACCTTCTTGGCGTCCTTCTTTGGAGCAGAAACAGTGTTGGCTGGTTCAGGCATGTCACCACAAATCAATAGCTATACTGAGAAAGAAGCCACTTCAACACCACCACACTTCTAAATAAAGACCAAAACATTCCTAGTATCATTCAACATTGAAATACATGTGAGCTATATATACATTTAAGAAAGACTAATAAAAACAAGATAATTATTTACCAGCTTATTCCAGTTCAGGGTAGTGGGTGACTGGGGCCTATTCTGGCACCTCAGGGAACCTGGTTGGAACCAGACCTGGACAGGACACCATCCCATCGCAGGGCACACTCACAAACATACCACACTTACAACACTGGGACGATTTTTTTTTTTTGAGACTGAGTCTTGCTCTGTTGCCCAGGCTAGGGTGGTGCAATCCCGGCTCACTGCAACCTCCCCTTCCCGGGTTCAGGCAATTCTCCTGACTCAGCCTCCTGAATAGCTGGGATTACAGGTGTGCGCCACCATGCCCAGCTAATTTTTGTATTTTTAGTAGAGACAGAGTTTCACCATGTTGGCCAGGCTGGTCTCGAACTCCTGACCTCAGGTGATTCACCTGCCTTGGCCTCCCAAAGTGCTAGAATTACAGGCGTGAGACACTGTGCCCAGCCCACACTAGGACAACTTAAAGACACTAATGAACCTGATGTGTACATCTTTGGGATGTGGGAGGAACCAGAGTACCCAGAGAAAACCCACACAGACATGGGGAGAATGTGAAAATCCCACACGGACAATGGCCCGACCCAGAACCAAATTTTTTTTTTTTTCTTATCAACGTTATAATGAAAGGACATTGAACAAAATGACGTTATTGGAGGATCTGCAGTATAAACACAAGTGTTGCTGTCTAATGGATTGTCTTGGCCATCCCACATTAGAAAACACTGGTCTAGGTATTCTAAATCTTACCCTTGGATCCAGCCAGCAGGGAGAAAAGAACTGTATTTTCAGACGGCATGTTCATTTGGCCCCTTGAAGAAAATCCTTTTCAGAACTGTTGTTTGGTGCTGGGGCTCTGTCTTGCATGGAAGGCACTATGGAGACAAACATAAAAAACAAGACTGTCTCTACCAGGAGGCTGTTGTTGAGTGTGTCAGTACCGATGTCACTACAGCATCACCCAGCATGGCCTTTAAGGTGGCACCACGGGAGGAACTTCTCTCAGAACTCAGCATCAGGAAAACGCTGTGCCTTTCCTCAATAGCTATTTTGCTTTGTGCTTAAGGACAATATTAACTTTGTTTGCCTCTTTGCTGTGACTCTGCTGGGAGCTTAAAGCCATTACAAAATGGCTTTAAGTCTTACCTGTTTGAAATATAGAGGACTGTGATATGCATTTCTTTGGGGCTCATTTCACCCCAACCTTGAATAAAACAAACATATTTCTCCTCCTAACCCCAGATCTTGCAGCTATTATTTTAAACTTTCAAATTTTACTTTTTAAGTCACCTCAAGTCCTTTGAGGAAAGGAGGTGGGATATGAATATGATATAAGATTGTTATTGATGTTGCAATATAAACTCCTTAAGTTCAATTGCCTAAGAAAAAAATTATTTTTTTTTCTTTTTCTTTCTTTCTTTTTTTTTTTTTAAAGATGGGGTTTCAACATGATGGCCAGGCTGGTCTTGAACTCCTGACCTCAGGTGATCCACCCACCTCGGCCTCCCAAAGTGCTAGGATTACAGGCGTGAGCCAGAGCGCCCGGCCGAAAAAAATTATTTAGAGCGTGGAATTTTTATCTTTAGGTAAAGATTGTTTTCTATTGTTAATAGCATCTATGCATTTCATGAGTCTAAGAGGCTATCCATTGTAAGTTGCACTTCCATTTCAAAAGTGTTACAATGCAAAAAAATGGCCAACACTGATTTTAAGATAATATCTTTTGTAAGATCCCTCCTACTCTCAGAGATGTTAAAATGTGGGGGAGAAATGTACATTTTAGAATCAATGAAATGTGGTTTTACTTATAGTACTATGAGTCTTCTTGCTATTTGAAATTCACTCACTGCTGTGAGGTTGGAAAGTGGCCACATGAGATGAAGTTATGTTTTATGAGTGGTCAGTGTTTTAAGGAGGCCTGTATCCCTAGGGCATAATAAAAATTCTGATCTCTGATCACCAGAAGGGCAGTATGTACTAGGCTGACCTAGATACGAGTGTTCAGGCACTGGTTTACTGGTTTAAAAAAATGAACTTATTATGTGGGAACTCTAAATAAAGTCTGAAAATGCGTGTTTTGTTTTTTGTTTATTTTTTGAGACAGGGTCTCACTCTGTCACCCAGGCTGAAGTGCAGTGGCATGCAATCACAGCTCATTGCAGCCTTGTCCTCCCAGGACCAAGCGATCCTCCCACCTCAGCCTTCAGAGCAGCTGGGACTACAGGCGTGCTCCACCATGTTCGGCTAATTTTTCGTATTTGGTGGGTTTTGCCATCTTGCCCAGGTTGCTCTCGAACTCCTGAACTCAGGTGATCTGCCTGCCTCTGCCTCCCAATGAGCTGGGATTACAAGCGTGAGCTACTGCGCCCAGCCTGGAAAATGTGTTTTTAAAAGATATTTAAGATAATTTTTAAACTGTGCTTTTGTTTTGCTTTTAACCAACTTCAAAATACTTATTCTCAACAGTAGAAAAATGGGCAAAGGACAGATTATTCTCTGAGGAAAATACAAATGGCTAATAAACATTTGAAAAATGTTCTGTCTTTTTGTAATCAAAATAATGCAAATTGAAGCAGCATGATACTGTTTTTTGGTCTATAAAATTGACAAAGATAATACTCAATGCCAGTGAGATGGCAGCAAGATAGGTGCTTTCATACACTGTAATGTGAGTATAAATGATACAGCTTTTATAGGAGGTAATTTACCAATACATGTTGAAATGTTATTCAAATATTTATCTTTAAAATGTTCATACCCCTGATCTAAGTAATTCAGCTTCTGGGCATCTATCATAAGGAAATTATCAGAGGTTCAGAATTATGTTTAGAATGTTATTTATATTAGTAAAATATAAATAATTTAATATTCAATGATACAGAAGTATTTAAATTAAGGTTCTTTTTCAGTGAAATGTTTTATAGCTATCAAAATTAGTGAGGTTGAAAACTAACATGATAAGGTAATCATAATATATGGAGTGAAAGAAACTGTCTATCCAACAAGATTCCAAAGTTGTTAATATGTATATGTGACATACCAGAAAGCCTGAAATGAAATATAGGAAAAGTTAACTATGGTTGTCTCTGGGAAGTAGGAAAAATTATTGGTGACTTTTGTTTTCCTCTCTTAACTTTCCTAAATTTTCTATACTATATATTATGATGATAAGAAAAAGCTATGAAAGATGGACAAATGTATTTATTTTATTGAGTTTAAATCCTGTATTTGTCTTTATCAATAATCATTCTCTCTCCTGTGACTTTAAATTCCACCATTCAACAAATATTTAGGGACTTTCTATATGCCAGGTACTGCCCTGGAGAATAGGGATACAGCAATGAGTAGACAGACCAACTCCTTGCTTTCTTAGAGCTTCCCTAATAGCAGGGAGAGACTGAGCTGAAATATACAATGTTTCCTCTATCTGATGACCTGGACCTCTCTTCTACCTGCATCCATGCCCTTAGCTGAATGAGCGAATCTAGTCTAATGGTTTTATATATCATATGCTCTGTCAGTTTCTAAACCTCCAGCACTAGCTTAGTCCTTTCTTCCAAACACTAGACTTGTACATCCAACTGTCTACCTGACATCTCCACTTGGAGATCTCATAGGTGTGTTAAACAGAAGCTGTGAGAATGGAATTGTTATTTCCCCATCCTTGTCGTCCCTCCCACCCCCAGACCTACTTTTCCAGTGTCTTTCCCCCTCCTAGAAAATGGCAATGCCATCTTTCTAGGTCTTCAGGCCAGTAACTTTGGAATTATCGTTACTCCTCTCATTCTTTCACACCCTACATCCAATCTATTTCAGGTTTTATATATCCAAAATCTGTCCAGAATCTCACCACTTCTTACCACCTCCACTGCTTTCACCCTGACCCCTGCCTCTGTCTTCTTTTGTCTGATTATTATACCAGACCCCTCAGTGGCTTTCTTGTTTCTACCTTTGACCTCTTACAGTTTATTCTCAACACGTTAGCCAGGTGGTCCTGTTAAAGCTAAGCCAGATCATTGTCATGCCTTGTTCAAAACGCTTTGATGCCCAGCACTTTGGGGAAGCCGAGGTGGGTGGATCACCTGAGGTCAGGGTCAGCATGGCGAAACCCTGTCTCTACTAAAAATATAAAAATCAGCTGGGTGTGGTGGCGCATGCTTGTAGTCCCAGCTAGTTGGGAAGCTGGGTCAGGAGAATCGCTTGAACTTGGGAGGCGGAGGTTGTAGTGAGCCGAGATTGTGCCACTGCCCTCCAGCCTGGGTGACAGAGTGAGACTCCACCTCAAAAACAAAACAAAACGAAACAACGCTCTGATGACTCTCATCTCCCTAGAGTGAAAGCCAGTCTTTACAGCGTCCTAAAAGGCTCACGCGACTGAGTGCCTCCCATCTCCTTTCTTCCTGCCTTACCTCTGACTACATCTTTTCTTTTTTGCTTGCTTCCTGCAAGCATACTCTCCTTCTAGTTATTCCTGGAAGAAGCCAGGTATGTTCCCTGTCTCATGGCCTTTGCCCTAGCTGTTTTCTGTGCCTGGAATGCTCTTTCTCCACGTGGCTCACTTAGGATCCTTTATATATTGACACACATATCAACTTCTCTGACTATCATATTTACAGCTATACCCCCAACACTCCCTATTCCCTTTCCTTGCCTTATTTTTTCTATAGCACTTAATCACCCTTTAACTAATCTTCACCAGTTCAGAAGCTTAATTTAATTTCTATGATTTATATGCTCAAAAGAGTAGTGTTGTTCCCCCAAATATCGAAATTATTTAAAACTGAACATGCCTTTTCAAACTAATACCTTCTCTCATTCTAAAAGGGTCATTCTTCACTTTGGAGGATTGCTACCGCAAAGCCAATTCTGTTCCTACCTTTCTTAACTCTCTCTTCCATTTCTCTACCCTCCAAACACCTAGCATCATATTAAGCATATATCATGTGCTAATAAACACTACAAAATGTGATCTGGCTGATTTAAAGTCTAACCTGAGGCTTGCAAATAACAACAAGCAAGTCATTTGACCTGCTTCACTAAGTCTGGGCAAAAATATGGTTACATGCTTTTATTTCTTCAGTTAATTGTTCAAGTCCCCCCTTCTCTATCAGAAAATCATGTATCTCCTCTTTGAGGTTTCTCCATCTCTATTGTCTAAAAATCCTGAGGGTTTCCTCAGCTCATAGGGAGCCAAAAAGGTAACTGAGTTTGAGGGGATCTACCACTGCTGTTGCTTCTTGCTGTCACTTGGTGTCACCTTGAAGACAGGTGCAATACAGTTCAGTGAAGATAATATCTACCTCACAGAGTTGTTGTAGAAATTAAGTGAGCAAATACATTTAAAGTGGTTAGCATATCGATGGATACATGGAACTAAGTAGGTACTCAAAGATTTAGCTCTTATGTCATATTTTATGTAGGGTCTAGACCAGAGGATCCCTGGAAGCCTCTCAGCTTTGGCAAATGGTGAAGTTAGCTCAGTCCCTGCCCCTGTCTTACTCACAGTGTCCTGAAGTTGATCTGCCTCTAGTATATGGAAGAGGCAGAATCTAAGGAGCAGAGAATTTTTAATAATGCAAATGATTTGTTCTGGCTCAGAGAAGGAGTTTTTTGTTTGTTTGTTTTATTGTTATCTGAGGTTTTTGGACTGAAGAAATATTGTCTCAGGTCACAGGGCTGGTTGGTAGTAGCTGGGCCTTAACCAAAGTCTTCCCTTAATGCAGAGCTTGATCAACTCAAGAAGTATCATGCTGTGCTTTATCATCCTTGCTCTGGGGGAGCAAGGCTGTGGCTCATTTATTTTTACGTAATTCCCATTCTGAGCACATTGCACTGTACATAACAAGAAATAGCCCTTCTCCAGATCAACTGCTGTTAAAGATAGTCACCTGTGCACATGTGCAAACCCAAGCACATTCACACACTTAGGAATCCTCTTCTGCCTTCCATCTCTTTGGTTCTCCTTCTTCCCTACTTCTAGGCCATAATAATTTAAGAACAAAATGCACAGTGCATAGAAATCTTTTCTTCCCCTTTGAGTAATTATTGTTGTTTTACCACTTTCCCTATCTCTCTTTTAATTACCAGATTTCACACCCTCAGGAATACACTGTTCTTAGAAAATGGCAACACCTTATTTCCTCTTTAATAAACTTTGTGACTAGCACATAAAAGATCTCCAAATAGTAATTTATTTTAGGTCATGTGAAAAAGGTTCATTGCCCACATATATTAAAAAGTAATGAATCATTAATATAAGCTAATTCTGCTTGCCAATCCTTTTACCCATTTGAGTTGTGTGCTAGAAGTCCATTCATAAGTCAATTTGTGGCCGGGCATGGTGGTGCGTGCCTGTAGTCCCAGCTACTTGGGAGGCTGAGGCAGAATTGCTTGAACCCAGGAGACAGAGGCTGCAGTGAGCCGAGATTCCGCACCGTAGGCCTCCAACCTGGGAGACAGAGTGAGACTCTGTCTCAAAAAAAAATAAATAAATAAAAATAAGTCAATTTGCTTGTTTCTATGGGTAACTATATTATCCATTATTATTCATATTATGTATAATAGTGATAATAACAACAGTAATAACAGCTACAGTTTATTGAGTACCAGGTATGTTACACATATTATCTCTGCTTTTCATAACAGCCTTGCAAGATGAATAGCCCATTTTACAGATTAAACTGAGGTTCAAATAAGTTAAGGAACTTGCTTTTAAGCACAAAAGGCAAAAGTATTTCTTGCCTGAAGTATAGCTTCTCCTGAAGTGGTAGTGGTAGGCCACTCATGACTTTCCTTACCACATCTGTTGGGCCCCAGGGTGGGCGCCTGACCCAATGTCAACCAATCCTGGTTATGGCCTGATTTGAAAAGATGAACTTGGCCAATCAGATTCTCCCTTAGGAATTTGAATTGGGAAACATGGAAAGAGGCAGTAAGTTGGTAGGAGCAGGAGCTAGGGCTGAAGGGCACAATGGGAAGTTGTTAAAGGAGTGTTGTAAAGAGAGACTGAGGAGGCCATGATGGGCCGGCCATAGCAGAGCTGAAGCTATGGGGCAGTGGAAGGCAGGCAGTGGCTTTAATGTAGTGGAAGGAAATAGAGTCAATGGGGGGTGGGACAGAAAGGATCGTGTGTACAGAGCAGCCAAGTTGGTGCAGAGCACTCTGACACTCTGGGGCCATGTTCCGCCCCTTTCTTCCCTTTCCACAGTTTCTGTTCCAGGGTAGTCTTAAAAGAAATCCTCCATCGTTTGAGCTAATGTTAGTGAATGTCAGTTCCTTTCGACCAGAAGAGCCAAATTCAAATACATGGCCAGTAAGTGCTGGAGAGGGGATCTGAACCCCGGTTTTTGGCTACAGAATTTCTGTTCTTGTCACTGCGCCCCTTTGCCACATTACAAATGCCACTGTGGTTTACCATAGCCTACAAGGTCACCATAACGTATCTAAAGAAGAACCAATAGTGAACCCAAGTTTCCTAAATCCTTGTCCCAAGTCTTGGTTTGCTTCCAAAGCCCTGAAGGAGAAGGTGAGGGCTAAGAAAATCTCAGATAACTGGGAGGTCTCCAGACAACATTGAGCTTCTAGGGTGGAAAGGGACTGCAATGAGGAGAGGGAAGGGGATGGGGAGGGCTTGGTTCTCGTCAGTGCAGAGAATAGGGGCTCCCCAAGGGCAGAGATTATTGGTCTTATCCCTGCTTCTATCCCCAGATTCCAACATAGTGCCTGCAACATATTTGAATGAGTGAGCGAATGGATAAATAAATGGCAGAAGTGAGTCACAGCCCCTGTCCAAATGTATGGATCATTCTTCAGTCTAGTGTCCCTAAGTTAAGGAACACATCTTAAACTGTCTCCATCTCTAAGAAACAATTCATGTAGTGCTGTGAATAACGTTTACAGTGACTAATCAACTTTAGCTTTAACAATCACAAAGATGAAGTATTGCTGACTGTATTCATGGCACAGTTCAAAGACTACAAACGGGCAGTCTGGATTGCATTTGCCTTGTTTACAGAAAACACCGCTTGCTTTGTCTTCATCTATCTGAAGAGAGTGACGTTTTCATTTTAAGAGGCTGACTAAAAAATGCAAGGCCACTTCCTGGGCAGGTTTCCAAGTGACTACATCTTTCTCACAGCGTTCCCCAGAGCCTCAGCCCAAGCTGCCTGGGGCGGGGCCTCTAGCCGCTGGTCGCTGTTGAAGCTACCACAGGAGAAGTCATCTGCAGCCTGCCCGAATTGCTGTGCTTTTAGACCTTCCAAAGGCACAGATAACAGCTTTGGCCTTTGCATCGAAGAGACATCAGAGTTTGTCATTGGCCAAGCTGGTGTGTGTGAAATACAGGCGATGTATGGCATTCTTTCCAGCCGAATCTCCTGGGTGTGGGTGAGTGTCAATGTTTGAAGACTGCCTTCGTTGGTTGTGAAATGTTTGAAGCTGGGTGTTGTGACTTTCCAAGGGCATGACTTGGCATATTTCTTAACTCTAATGAGCCTCAGTTTCCTTTTTGTGAAGTAGAGATAGTATTATCCTATACTCTAGAAGTATAGAAGTATCTATTCATCACAGGGGGCTATGAAGCCTAAAAGAGGTAACACCAGAGTATCTCATCTGGTACCTGGCATAGTATAGACACTGAAGAGGTTTTATTATTTCTGAAGCATCAGTAGAAAACAAACAAAAAGGTTTCAGTGATGATGCCCTATTTTTATTTCTAACAGTACAGTATTTCTCTGAAAGACTCAGTGGATATATTTGACTTCTTAATCATACCTGTGTAGCCAACAGAAACAAAACTTCTTGAGGAAGTTAGTGCCAAAGGAAAGTTTGTTAGACTGTATTCCCTTTCTTTTTCTCCCTTCTCAGACCCTGACGGCACCTGCTCCATTTGCTGATGAAACCAACTGCCAGTGCCAAGCACCCCATGAAAAACTGACCATTGCTCAGGCCCGCTTAGGAACACCAGGTGAGGCTGTACTCCTTTTTTCTCAAATGGGCCCTGGCTTGACATTTAAAGTATCAGAAATGGGCTGGGCGCAGTGGCTCATGCCTGTAATCCCAGCACTTTGGGAGGCTGAGGTGGGTGGATCACCTTGAGGTCAGGAGTTTGAGACTAGCCTGGCCAACATGGGAAACCCCATCTCTACTAAAAATACAAAAATTAGCCAGGCATGGTGGGGCACACCTGTAGTAGCAGCTACTCACTTTGGGAGGCTGAGGTGGGAGGATTGCTTGAACCCAGGAGGTGGAGGTTGCAGTAGGCCAAGATTGCACCACTGCATTCCAGCCTGGGTGACAGAGCAAGACTCTGTTTCAAAAAAAAAAAAAAAAAGAGTATCAGAAAGGCCCAACATTATTTGTACAGCACTTGCTTTCAATCAGAGAGTTGAATTTAGAGATTATAACACAGTGCAAGAAGGGTAAACACTAGCAGTGATAAACCACACCAACCACAGAAGCCGAGAAAAAAAAAGATGCATCCGAATACGGGGAGTTTGAGCCTCAGCTTTGTCACCTGTTAGTTCTACAACCTTGGGCAAGTCACTAGAAAGATCTGAATCTGTTTCCTCAAAACAGGGACAACAATAGCTACCTCAAAGTTTCTGTGATAACTAGACTCTTTGAAAGTACCCAAGCATTTTTAAAACCATGAAGGCATATACAAACCTAAGCTAGTATAATTATTAACATTAAAAGTCTGCATTTTTTAAAAAGTTAAAATGTGCCTTAAAAAAGAGTGGGTTGTGCTATAGAAGTTTGTTCATTCATTCATCCTTAAAGCATTATGCCAGAAGATGGATAGGGAAGATGTTTGGAAAGAATTATAAGGTACCATCTCTGTTTTTCAAGAGTTTTCATGATAAAGAGACAAGACAACTAGATGTGAAATAAAAAACACTAGTAGCATGCGTGTACGCGCTTAGGGGTTAAATCCTGTGACACAGATGATAATTGATTCTTAGAGAATGGCAGACTTATTTGGCCTGAGTGGTCAGGCAAGACTTCCAGGAGAGAGCAGAACAGACTTTTTAGGAGAAGTGAGATTTGGACTGTGTGGGCAGAAAATAAAGGTATTGCAGGCAGGTAGAAGAGCAATAATGAAGACACAGAGAAATTGCTTCAAGAGTAGTAAGCAATTTACCTGTTTGTGGCACTGTCTTGAGTGTGCCCTCAAAAAAGACAAAACAGCAGAATTTGGTATCTGATAATGCTCTTCAAAATTATAGTTTTTTGTTTGCTTTTTTGTTTTTGTATTTTTAGTAGAGCTGGTTTCGCCATGTTGGCCAGGCTGGTCTTGAACTCCTGAACTCAAGTGATCCACCCATCTCAGCCTCCCAAAGTACCGGGGTTACAGGCGTGAGCCACTGTGCCTGGCCTAGATTATGGTTATAACTGGACTCTCTTACCATCTCCTACACTAGCCATATTTTGTGACACAATAAAATTGCCTACAATATGTTTTACAAGTTTAGAATTGCCCAAACAGGGGCTGGGGTACAAATTACTAGAAGAGGTAATGACAAACCCTGCCCATAGCTATCAGCTTTTTGACCTTGTTTGTGGAGTCAGAGGGGTGATGAAACCTCAAGAGAAAGAACAGAAAAAAGCAAAAAAGCCATCAGAATTGGCACCTTTGGTCTTAGTTAGTCCAGCTGTGAAGCTATGAACATACATGGTGTTGTATGTATTCTGATACATGGAGAATCAATCTTCTGTCTTGACATAAAGGAAAAGTCCAGGAGATTGTTTTATAGGTTCCTTTTCATTAAAGCTACCTTTTTTTCTTTTCTTTTTCTTTTTTTGAGACAGGTTCTCACTCTGTCACCCAGGCTAGAGTGCAGTGGTGTAATCACAGCTCACTGCAGTCTTAACCTCCCAGGCTCAAGCGATCCTCCGACTTCAGCCTCCCAAGTAGCTTAGATCACAGGCATGTGCCACCACGTCTGGCTATTTTTTGTATTTTTTGTAGAGATGGGGTTTTTCTATGTTGCCCAGGCTGGTCTTGAACTCCTGGACTTGAGCCATCTACCCACCTTGGCCTCCCAAAGTACTGGGATTATAGGCATGAGCCGCTGTGCCCGGCCCTAAACTACATATTTTCTTAAAGGGAAACTCGTTTCTGATTTTCTGTTTTCCTTTTCAGAAACAAGTTTGTATTAGCTGTTTCCACAGTGTGTAGAATTTCCTTGACTACATTTTTACAAGAGCTGCCTTAATGAATCTGCCTTATTCGTGTACCATCTGTGATGTAGTTTACTTAATAATTTTTCTTTACGTATACTCACTGTTCTAAAACTTTAATGTATTTAAAAAAGCAAACTTTAATCACTATTATTTACAGCAAATAGTATAATTAGCTAGTATCACTGGCTAGTGACAAGTAGAAGATAACTACAAAGTTTATATGAAACTTATGTAAATTGTATAAAATAAGTAACTATAAGATTTTAAAAGGTAAACTTGTGCCACTTTTTTGCACACCAATTGTACAAAAAACAGTTCTAGTTCCCATAACTACTGGGTGTTTAATAATAGTTTCTGTTTTGTTTTAAAGACTAGAATTCATATCAGCATGTAGTTTTCTAGCAGGTACTAACAAGGTAGAAGAAAGAGTGGTGAGTTTGATTTGCACTCAGACATCATCGTAAATTGGTTGTATGACATTGGGTAAGCTGCTTTCACCTGGCTGCCTCATAGGGTTGATGCAAAGATTATGTGAAACATATGTGCTTTGTGAATTGTATGTATTTCTAAGATACTTGTTTAAATGCCTTAAAATAGCTATAGTCCAAGCCTTGTTAATAGCCATAATCAAAGATGATCAATCACCCTTTTATTGTTGCCTAAATTGAAGCAAATACCAGAAATGCCTAACATACCCCATAATAGTCTGAATTTAAACTTAACGTGGTTAGTGATTGCCTCCTGTTTGGCTGTATGGTAGGTGTGTGTTTAACGTTTTAACCAACTGCCAAACTGCTTTCCAAAGCGCTCATACCACTTTAAATTCCTATCCGCAGTATCTGAGTATTCCAGTTGCTCTGCGTTCTCATCATCGCTTGGTATGCTCAATTAAAACACTTTTTTTTAGCCATTCTAGTATGTGTGAAGTGTTATCTCATTGTGGTTTTCATTTGTATTTCCCTAATGACTAACGTTATCGAGGATCTCTTGTGTTTATTTGCCATCCTTATATTTATTTTCTTTGGTGAAATGTCTGTTCAATATTTTTGCTTTATTTAACTGGGTGGTGGGTTGTTCATCTTACTGAGTTTTGAGAGTTCTTTATATATTCTAGATACAAGTCCTATATTTCGCAAATATTTTTCTCCCAGTCTATGACTCACCTTTTCATTTTTGTAAAAATGTCTTTTGAAGAGCAAATGTCATGAGTCTCACAGGCTGCATTCAGGTGTCACCCCAGGATCAGTTCTCATCTGGAGGTTGACTGGTGTTAGATCTGCTTCCAAGCTCACTCAGGTTGTTACCAGAATTTATTTCCTTGTGACTGTAAGAGCAAGGGGCCAGCTTCTTACCAGTTGTCAGCCAGAGGCCACTCTCAGCTCCTAGAGGCCACCTGCAGGTCCTTGCCATGTGGCCTTCTCCATAGGCCCTTTCACAACATGGCAGCTTCCTTCTTCAAAGCCATCAGTGGAGAAAGAGAGTGAGTCTGCTAGCAAGATGGAGTCTCTTTCTTTTCTCTTTCTTTTTTTTTTTTTTGAGACGAAGTTTCACTCTTGTTGCCCAGGCTGGAGTGCAGTGGCACAATCTTGGCTCACTGCAAACTCCACCTCCTGGGTTCAAGAGATTCTCCTGCCTCAGCCTCCCAAGTAGCTGGGATTACAAGCGTCTGTCACCATACCAGGCTAATTTTTTTGTCTTTTTAGTAGTTACGGGGTTTCACCATGTTGGCCAGTCTGGTCTCGAACTCCAGTCCTCTGGTGATCCACCCGCCTCAGCCTCCCAAAGTGCTGGGATAACAACGCCCGGCCAAGATGGAGTCTTAAAATGTAACATAATCATGGGACTAACATCTACCACCTTTTCCATATTCTACTGGTTAGAAGCAAGTCACAGATCGCACACACACTTCAAGGGGAGGAAATTACACAAAGCATGGGCACCAGGAGGCAGAGATCACTGGGAGCCACCTTAACAGCTCTCCACCATAGCCATGGAATAGTTGTACTCTGACATCTTTTTTTTGTTTTGTTTTCAATTGACTTCCGGTCATTGCGAAACCTCCAGCTTCACAGGTCAGTGGTATCTCACATAGACGCTCTGGAGGGTCCCCAGATGCCTAAAAGGATGTCCAGAAAAATCTCAAACAAAAGATGAAAACGGATCAACATACAAACTAACTAAAAAGCCATATACTCTTTTTTTTTTTTTTTTTTTTTCTTTCAAATGAGACAGAGTCTTGCTCTGTGGCCCTGGCTGGAGTGCACTGATGCGATCTCGGCTCACAGCAACCTCCACCTCCCGGGTTCAAGCGATTCTCCTGCCTGAGCCTCCCAAGTAGCTGGGATTACAGCCACGTGCCACCACACCTGGCTATTTTTTTTGTATTTTTAGTAGACACGGGGTTTTACCATGTTGGTCAGGCTGGTCTGGAACTCCTGACCTGTGATCCGCCCACCTCGGTCTCCCAAAGTGCTGGGTTTACAGGCGTGAGCCAACGTGCCCGGCCTATACTCTTTTTAAAAAAAGCTTTATTATAGAGTATTTCAAACACCCACAGAAGTAGAACAATATAATGAACCTTCCTGTGCCTGTCACTCATACCTAGCAACCACCAACCCATGGCCAGTCTTGTACCATGCACACCTCCCGTCTACTCCGTGCTCTTGAATGGTTTGAAACAAAATCCCATACTTTGTAGCATTCTGTATATATGTCTGAATAATAAGAATTCTGGTTTTTTTAAACATAACCACTGTATCACGATCTTACCTAAAAAAATTAGCAGTAATTCTTTGATATCACCAGATATCCAGTGTTCCAATTTCTAATTATTTTATGTCATTTGTATATAGCTTGTTTGAACCCAATCAAAATAATGTCCATACTTTACAGTAGGTTGATAATGTCTTTTAAATCTCTTTCAATCTGCAGATCCCCCTTTGATTTCTCTCTTTCTTTCTCTCTTTGCCTTGAAGTTTATTCATTGAAGGGACGAAAGATCAGGGTTGTTTTTTGGCGGGGAAGGGTGTCCTGGAGAGTTTCCCACAGAATGGAAATTGCTGACACACCGTTTTTAAAAGTGAACTTATTGCAAAATCAACTTTGTACATACTCTTCAGATTTACTAAATGGCCTTTTTCTCAGTAATTATATCTTCTTTCTTTACTTTTCTTTCCTCCCTGCTTCCTGAATACATTTATCTTGATCACCTCTGAATAAATAACAAAAAGTTTTACAAAACTGCCATCTGCTTTCCCCTGGGGTTTATATCTTAAAACAAATTTTACTCAATTGAATTCAAATTGAATAAGAACATTGAAAGCAAGGCTCCCTCATTAGACAGTTTGTTATTTCAAAGCATTTTCTATTTACTGCGCCTTATTTAGAATACAGTATAATCCTATGAAGGCAATTCTGTTTGTTCAAAATTGTGTATAATTGGAAATAATTGCAATTCCCAATCTGACATAAAGTCTCTCAACTTTTTTTATTAGAGAAATTTAATTTATTAGAAACATTGTACCATCTGAGTCTATTAATGTAACATTTCTTTATGTTCCAAATTAATGAGGTTGCATTGCATCAAGAAATAATCACAATTTTCAATCTAAGTCTTAAAGATCATTCAACAGAAATTGGCATTGATTTTTGTCTTCTTAAAAAATTTATTTTTATAACATCAAAATAATACATGCATATACACACACACACACACACACACATATATATATATATATATTTTTTTTTTTTTTTTTTTTTTTGAGACAGGGTTTATCTCTGCCACCCAGGCTAGAGTACAGTGGCGCAATCTCAGCTCACTGCAACCTCCGCCTCCTGGGTTCAAGTGATTCTACTGCCTCAGCCTCCCGAGTAGCTGAGATTACAGGTGCCTACCACCACACCTAGCTAATTTTTGTATTTTTAGTAGAAACAGGGTTTCACTATGTTGGCCAGGCTGGTCTGGAACTCCTACCCTCAAGTGATCTGCCCGCCTCAGCCTCCCAAAGTGCAAGGATTACAGCCTTGAGCCACCACACCCGGCTATTTTTAAAAGTCAAGTAGTACTCTTAGCTTATAAAAAAACTAGTGGTCCCTTTCCCTACCCTTCTTCATCCCCGATTCTTATTCCCTGTGGGCACTCAACACTTGACAATCAGCTTTCCAAAATGTTGTTGACTTTCTTATCCATTGTCATTGCTTTCTTGTTTTCCTCCGCCCTTGCGGGTGTTATATCTTTTTTTTTTTTTTTGTATTTTTTTTTATTGCATTTTAGGTTTTAGGGTACACGTGAAGAACATGGAAGATTGTTGCATAGGTACACACATGGCAGTGTGATTTGCTGCCTTCCTCCCCATCACCTATATCTGTTTAACTTAACTTTTAACTTTATCTTTTAACTCTTAGTTCTTTAACTTTTAACTCTTAGTAATTGTTGTGGTGTTTCTGGGAGGAAGTAGAGATAATGTGTGTGTTCAGTTCACCATATTTAACTGATAGTCCTTGTATTTCTTTTTAAAGAACACTACTAGCTCAGCCTATAATCCCAGCACTTTGGGACGCCAAGGCGGGTGGATCACGAGATCAGGAGTTTGAAACCAGCCTGGCCACCATGGTGAAATCCCGTCTCTACCAAAAAAATACAAAATTTAGCCGGGTGTGGTGGTGGGTGCCTGTAATCCTAGCTACTCGGGAGGCTGAGGCAGGAGAATCGCTTGAACCTGGGAGGTGGAGGTTGCAGTGAGCCAAGATCGTGCCACTGCACTCCAGCCTGGGCGACAGAGCAAGACTCTGTCTCAATAAATAAATAAATAAATAAAATAGAACACTATTATGGCCACTTATGTCTCTCTCCTTCTCACTGCAAGAATAAAATGTCTCCATGTTGTTTGCAGCCATGGAGAAAAGGTGATAAGGGTGCTTAAAATGAGAGCATTTTGATATGAGAAACTACTTCTTTCTCCTCTCATCCATTTTTGGATCCTCGTCTTGGATTTTCTAGTTCCTTTGTGGAGAGTCTAGAAAGGTGTCAAGGTTGGCAAAATATATAGAATTTTCTATATAAATGTAGCAGGGATCTTCCAGACTATCAGGATGGCGGTATGTATAATAGAGATGCAACCAGCTGGGCGCGGTGGCTCACGCCTGTAATCCTAGCACTTTGGGAGGCGGAGGCGGGTAGATTGCCTGAGCTCAGGAGTTTGCGACCAGCCTGGGGAACACGGTGAAACCCAGTCTCTACTAAAAATACAAAATTAGTCGGGTGTGGCGGCTTGTGCCTGTAATCCCAGCCAGTCGGGAGGCTGAGACAGGAGAATCGCTTGAACCCGGGAGGCGGAGTCGCAGTGCGCGGAGATCGCACCACTGCACTCCAGCCTGAGTGACAGAGCGAGACTCCATCTCAAAAAAAAAAAAAAAAAAAAAGAGCTGTAATCTCCTTCCTCCAACCAGTTAAAAAGAATAATTTTGTGTGACTTGTTTTGTCTTGTTCCTCCTCCAGAAGGCCTATTTCAAATTGATGGAACTCTATACCACCCAATTTCCCTCGGTGACTTGAAGGGGATGGGTCTTTGGCCTGGCTGAGCAATAGCGTTATCCCGCTGTCTCCTGGCTCCCAGGGTGCTGTACTGAGGTGTGTCCCTCTTCCTCTTGGAAGCACTTTTACAAGCACTGCATGCCACTGTCTGTGTAACCTCTTCACTTCTGACCTCTCTCCCTGGGAAGGACTGTAGTGTTGGCTGCTTATCTTCAGCCCTCAGCCCCACTTCTACATGCCACATTACACCCTGACTCTCCTCCCTTTGAGGCATGTGTCCCTCATCTCTTTATTTTTTGAGACAGAGTTTCGCTCTTGTTGTCCAGGCTGGAGTGCAATGGTGCGATCTCAGCTCACAGCAACCTTCACCTCCTGGGTGCAAGCAATTCTCCTGCCTCAGCCTCCCAAGTATCTGGGATTACAGGCATGCACCACCATGCCTGACTAATTTTGTATTTTTAGTAGAGACGGGGTTTCTCCATGTTGGTCAGGCTGGTCTCGAACGCCTGACCTCAGGTGATTCGCCTGCCTCAGCCTTCCAAAGTGCTGGTATTACAGGCATGAGCCACTCTACCCGGCCCTCTCATCTCTTATTATACCAAAGAGGTTAGGGAGAGGCCTTACAGTGGTATGCTAGTCAAGGTTTAACAGTTGATCCTCCAGCGGGGAAATAAACCCTGATTTGTAGCATTTGCCAATTTCTGTTGTGTAAGCACTCTACTATGGCTGACTTCAGGCTACTGACGTGACTTGGAATTGGGAAGAAAGGTGTAAGGTGGGCCATGTGAGCAGATTCTAGTACATCACTGCCTTTGGGAACAGGGACTTGGGATCTTCATTTCAGGACTGCCAGACTCAAGGATGAAGTCATTTGTCTTTTCCATGGAGCTCCTTAGTTACTCCCGCCTATGTGTTCCAGCTGGGCTGACTGCTGGCTCAGGCACCTAAGACTCCACCCCCGGGTCAAGAGAACTGCCCAGTGGTCTGTGTTTGTCTCTTCTGTTGGCTAAAAATGTGTGTTCCCTCTTTTGATCTTAATTTTGTTATGTTTTTGCTCTGCTTTGATGTCTTCAGAAGAACCTCTTTTAAATCAATTTCATGCACTATGTGAAACTCATGGTATGTAGAGATTGTGTCTTATCCAGAAAGTGTCTTATGACTGATGGATGGCAACTGGGATTCCTCATTCTGCAGTACTGTTAACAGTGTTTTATTTCTCCCACAGTGGACAGGCCTGTCAGAGTATACGCCGATGGAATATTTACCTCTCCACTCGGGTCATGCAAGGGCCCTTATGCAAGCAAAAACACTGTTCCCAACAGCTATTTGTTGGTAGGAGGTAAGAAGTGCATTTTTTTTTTTTGTCTAGAAAACTCTTATAATATGCTTTGCTAAAAGGACCCCTTTACAGTTCCATCAGAAAAATCTGACATTGTTAATGCTTCCAATTCAGCCCACACTGGCTCACTTGTTCACTGCCTGAAATTTAAAATGATGTTTGAAAAACCATAGGGGAAGTTGCATCATGGGACTGTAATACCCTGATCCTCGAGAGAGAGAGATGGACTGCTAGTACCACCAAGGGTAAATGCTTCCTGTTTTCCATCAGTGCCTTTCTCCTAGTGTTTAAGGCTTGATCCGGTTTATGTTTCTAAAATTTTCTAGAGGGATAAGAGAAGCAGTATTATTCTGATTTCAGATCTCAAAGAACTGAAGGGAGTTAGGACTATGAAGAGCAAACAAGGTCAACATCTATTTCTTTTGTGTGACCTACAGCACTTAGGACAATGTTGTGCGAACACTAGTGGCTTGTAACAGCCCCCACTTAGTTGAACTGGTGGCGGTGTGTTAAAGACATGGAGATTTATGTGCCCAGGTGATCTCAGTTCACAATGAAGGGACCAACTTACTCACTAAGTCTGTGGAAAGAGAAGGATCGTTAGATGTGGATTGAAATTTTCCTCCTCCAGGAGGTCTAACTATTTAAATTTGGGTAAAGGGACAGTACCTGACTAGGAAGACCTGTATAACTTCTGGAAGGAGCATATTCATTCACAGCAATCAGGTTTTGTGGCATATAAACTAGGCACCATCAAGTTTTACACCTCTACTGGGAGAAAAAAAGTACTGGTAAGAGACTACATAACTTTTTTAAAGCATTTTGTTACCTTCTGCAATTAAAAACTACTTGTTGTTTGTTTGTTTCTTGTTCGAGACAGAACCTCACTTTGTCACCCAGGTTGGAATGCAGTGGTGCCATCTTGGCTCACTGCAACCTCCGCCTCCCAGGTTCAAGTACTTCTCCTGCCTCAGCCTCCTTAGTAGCTGGGATTACAGGCACGTGCCACCACACCCAGCTAATTTTTTTATTTTTATTTTTAGTAGAGACAGGGTTTCACCATGTTGGCCAGGCTGGCCTTGAACTCCTGACCTCAGGTGATCCACCCTGCCTTGGCCTCCCAAAGTGTTGGGATTACAGGCATGAGCCACCATGCCCAGCCAAAGTCACTTGTTGGACATTTAAGAGGAACTATTCTGCAGATTTTGCCAAGGGTGGTGACCACAGGACCATTGATGAATTCTTTCCAAGGAAGAAATGTAAAGGCAAGGGTTACTGGCAACTATACAGAGGGAACCCAAACAGGCAGGGAACCCAACCCTTGCTCATTCCCCTTTCGCCTCAAAACCATTTCTTGAGAGAGCACTACCACCTGGAGTCTTCTCCTAAGCTACTGGGGCCCTGGAGGGACCTCTGCAGTGTTTGGGCTTCAGTCATTTGGGTGGCCTAAGTTTAGAGGTGGTTAGGCGTGGGTCACAGTTAACAGGAACACTACCTGGTGGCCCTGGGTTATCACATCAAAGGTAAGATCAAAGGAAATGTGCAGCTTTCAGTATATTCTTGTAAATTGGAGAAGGCAGACAGTTAATATTAGCAGCTCTCTAGGTCATTAGGCAACAATGATTTCAGTGATTCACTGAATGATTTCTTCATCTAACGACTTTTTTTTTTTTTTTTTTTTGAGATGGAGTCTTGCTCTGTCGCCCAGGCTGGAGTGCAGGGTGCAATCTCAGCTCACTGCAGCCTCCACCTCCTGGGTGCCAGCGATTCTCCTGCCTCAGCCTCCTGGGTAGCTGGAATTACAGGCACCTGCCACCACATCCAGCTAATTGTTCATATTTTTAGTAGAGACAGGGTTTCACCATGTTGACCAAGCTGGTCTTGAACTCCTGACCTCAGGTGGTCCACCCGCCTCGGCCTCCCAAAGTGCTAGAATTACAGGTGTGAGCCACTGTGCACGGCCCCTTCATCTAACAACTCTATTGAACTCTCACTATGTGCCAGGCATTGTTCTGTACACTGGAAATGCAGCCATGAACAAAACAGACTGTCTATGTCCTCAGAGAACTTAGAGTCTGAGGGAGAGGCAGTCACTGCCCACTAAACAAGTAAATATGTGGTAGTGGTACTATGAAGAAAGACAGGATAAGAGAAAAGAGTGACTGGGTGGAGGAAGGAGGGATGTTTTAGGTAGAAAGGTCAGGGAAGTCCTCTCTGAGGAGGTGACGTTTGTGCAGAGACCTGAATGAAATAAAAGCACTCAAAAGCCAGAACATCCAATCTTCCCTGTGCAGGGTTCTCACCAGTCAAGACGGCAGTGTGGGACAAGCAGAGAAGACATGGTGACTCCAGTGACATGTTAGTTTTTTGATTTATGCATCTTAAGGAGGCTTTCCATAAAATCACAGATTATTTTCATACTCAGATAAATTAATACGGGCGGAAGTTTGGAGCCAAGAAATAAAGCAGAAAAGAAGGAGACAATTTTCAATAAGAAATCCTGGAACTTTTGAGCAGCTATAGCAAAGAGGGCCACACAGTCATTCTATAACTCTCAAACTCTAGAAACTCAATTGTGTCATCTGGAAGAATTATTTTCCTGCCTGAGTTCTGAGATAACTGTTTTCAGAGGGTCACTGTGTAAGGGGCATTGAATAATCCAAAGAACAATGTCCTCTCTACCAGGTTTACAAAGAAATTCAGATACCCCCCTCAATGGTTATTACATGGGTTGTGGAAGCCAAGGGCATATTAAACTACTAGGATGACCATGAGACCGTACCCTTTAGTAAGTGACAGGGATTGGAGTATAGACAGAAATAAAACAATACAACATGAAGGTATAAGGAAATAGTACGTAGACTTCTAGGGAATAGTGACAGAGTAAGAGTGAAGGCTGGACATGGTGGTGCACGTCTGTAGTGCCAGCCACCCAGGAGACTGAGGCAAGAGAATCACCTGGGCCCAGGAGTATAAGGGTATAGTGAGCTATGATCACACCTGTGTGTAGTTACTGCACTCCAGCCTGCACAACACAATGAGACTTCATCTCTAAAACAAACAAACAAGCAAAACACCAATCATGGGCAATAGAAACAGTAATAAATAATTTCAGTGTGTTCTTTTCTCTATAATTTCTTATTCTTATTATCCCATGTAAAATAATTGCTAATACTATGAAATATCTTTTAACCACTCTATTAATAAAAATTCAGTGACATCCTGGCCGGGCGCAGTGGCTCACACTTGTAATTCCTGCACTTTGGTAAGGTGAGGTGGTGTGGATCGTTGAGGTCAGGAGTTCGAGACCAGCCTGGCCAACGTGACGAAAACCCATCTCTACTAAAAAATACAACAAAAAATTAGCTGGCCATGGTGGTGCATGCCTGTAGTCCCAGCTACTCGGGAGGCTGAGGCAGGAGGATTGCTTGAACCTGGGAGGTGGAGGTTGCAGTGAGCTGAGATCGTGCCACTTCACTCCAGCCTGGGTGACAGAGTGAGACTCCATCTCAAATAAATAAATAAATATAATAAGTAAGTAAGTAAATAAAATTTAGATATCTGCTTCTTAAGTCGTTATAAAATATGTAATTTCTGGAAAATTGTAAGTATCGATCTTTTAAAAATTAATAAACTTTTTAAGAGAAGTTTTAGGTTCACAGCAAAATTGAATGGAAAGTACAGCAAATTCCTGTTTACTCCTTTCCTGCACAGACATAACCTCCCCTACTGTGAACATCCTGCCCCAGTCTGAGGCATTTGTTACAATCCATGAACCTACACTGACACATCATTATCACCTAAAGTCCAGAGTTTACATTAGGGTTCATTCTTAATGTTATACCTTCTATGGGTTTGCATAAAATTATACATTGTCCAAACTCATAGATGTACATGGTATAATGACAGATATCCACAACAATAGTATCATACAGATACTATTTTTACTGCCCTAAAAATCCTCTATGCTCAACCTGTTCATCTCTTACTCCCTGTAACCGCTGACAACGACTGTTCTTTTAGTATAGTTTTACTTTTTCTAGAACATCATATAATTAGAATCATATAGCATGTAGCTTTTTCAGACTGGCTTCTTTTACTTCGTAATGTTCCGTTTAAGGTTCCTCAATGTCTTTTCACGGCTTGCTAGCTTATTCTTTTTGGTGCTGAATAATATTCCATTGTCTGGATATACCACAGTTTATCCATTCATCTGCCAAAGGACATCTTGGTTGCTTCCACATGTTGGCAATGATGAATGAAGTTTCTATAAACATCCGTGTGCAGGTTTTTGTATGGATATACATTTTCAATTCATTTGGTCAAATACCAAGGAGTGTGATTGCTAGATTGCATGGTAGGAAGAAGTTTAGTTTTGTAAGAAACTGCCAAATTGTTTTCCAAAGTAGCTGTACCAGGAGAGGGTATAGCTCAGAGATAGAGCATTGGACTGTAGATCAAAGTGGCTGTACCATTTTGCATTCCCACCAGCAATAAATGAGAGCTCCTGTTGATTCATGTCCTTGCCAGCATTTGGTGGTATCAGTGTTTAGACTGATACCACCAAATGTTGGCAAGATTTTGCCATTCTAATAGGTGTATAGTGGGTTGTTTTAATTTTCAATTTCCTACTGACATGTGATGTTGAACATTTTTCATACGCTTCCTTGCTACCTGTAGATCTTCTTTGGAGAGGTACCTGTTAAATTCTTTAGTCGATTTTTAAAAATCCAGCTGTTTTGTTTCTTATTGTTGAGTTTTAGGGTTCTTTGTATATTTTGGGTAAAGTCCTTTATCAGTTGTATAATTTTCAAATATTTTCTCCGAGTCTATGTTTTTTTTTTTTTGAGACAAAGTTTTGCTCTGTTGCCCAGGCTGGAGTGCAGTAGCACAATCTTGGCTTACTGCAACCTCTGCTTCCAGGAGTGATTCTCATGCCTCAGCCTCCCAAGTAGTTGGGATTACAGGCGTGTGCCCCACACCTGGCTAATTTTTGTATTTTTAGTAGAGACGGAGTTTCGCCATGTTGGCCAGGCCGGTTTAGAACTCCTGACCTCAGGTGATCTGCCTGTCTCGGCATCCCAAAGTGCTGGGACTACAGGCATGAGCGACCGTGCGCAGTCCCCAGTCTGTGTCTTGTTTCCTCATTCTCCTGACATTGGCTCTTGCAGAACAGAAGTTTTTAATTTTAATGAAGTCCACCGTATCAATTGTTTCTGTCGTGGTTCATGCCTTTGGTGTTCTATCTAAAAAGTCATCACCATACCCAAGGTCATCTGGGTTTTCTTCTATAGAGTTTTATAGTTTGGCATTTTACATTTACATATAGTTTGGCATTTTACATTTGATTTTTGTGAAGGATGTAAGGCTATGTCTAGATTAATTTTTTTTTGCATGTGAATGTCCATTTGTTCCAGCACCATTTGTTGAAAGGTCTGTGTTTACTTGCCTTTGCTCCTTTGTCAAAGATGGGTTGTCTGTATATTTGTCTGGGTCTATTTCTGGACTTTCTGTCTGTCCATTGATGTATTTGTCTATTCTTTCTGCCAATACCACACTGTCTTGATTACTATAGCTTTATAAATAAGTTTTGAAGTCAGATAGTGTCAGTTCTCTGGCATTTTCTCCTCCTTCAATATCATGTTGTTTTTTCTGGATCTTTTTTCCTTTCTATATAAACTTTACTTTTTAAATTTTTATATATATTTTTAAGAGACAGGGTCTTGCTCTGTCACTCTGAGGCCCTGCTTAAGCTCCTGTAGGTAAAACTCACAAAAATACTGTCCCCCTGGCGTCTTGAACTCAGGACTTGTCCACACTGAGGTGCCAGCGATTTGTCAGTTTAAATTTTCCTATCCCAGTACTGGTTCCTGGGGGAGGTAGTTCTGCTTGTGGGTTTCTGCTCTAGTGAGCTAAGATTCTCTCTATCTGCCTGCTTCTCTCTCCAATTTTGGGAGCAGTGGTTTGCCCTGTGACCTCAGTTCTCTGATGGATCTAAAAAGAGTTGTAGGTTTGTCAGTTTGTTCAGTTTTCACTTGATGTCAGGACCGAGTGGCCACTTTTAAGCTCCTTACGTACCAGACTGGAAACCAGAAATCCAATATCGACATTTTAAAACAAAACTGTGGGCCAGGCGTGATGGCTCACACCTGTAATCCCAGCACTTTGGGAGGCTGAGGTGGGCGAATTACTTGAGGTCAAGAGTTCGAGACCAGACCAGCCTGGTTAACATGGTGAAACCCCATCTCTACTAAAAATACAAAAATGCTAGTCGGGCATGGTGGTGTGTGCCTGTAGTCCCAGCTACTCAGGAGGCTGAGGCAGGATAATCACTTGAACCCGGGAGGCGGAGGATGCCATGAGCTGAGATTGCGCCACTGCACTCCAGTCTGGGCGACAGAGCGAGACTCTATCTCAAATAAATAAATAAATTAAATAAATAGTTACCCAATCACTTACATGCATCTACTGGCATCTAAATACTATAATGCTTTGAAACATATCATCATAAATTTACAAAACATAAAACAGGCTCTTTAACTTTTAAATATTTATGTTTCATTTTTTCCTCCTCAAACTTATATTTTCATCCTGCTTCTTTCCCATAATTTTTCCTAATGTGATGTGTTTTAATGTTTGCAAATCTTTTAGTGATCACTGTATCATACTTCTCTGAAACAAAAATATGTATTTAAATTTGAGCATAACTAACCAAAGGACCACATTATATACACTTGGATAAATAAGTATTAACATAAACATAAACTTGGACAACAATGTATCTCTTAATGAGATGAATAGTATGTACTTGTAGATGTACTTATGGATGAATATAACTTATTGCTAGAATGAGGAAAGGTTTAACATCAACTTTATCCCTATTTTTTCCTTGTTATAGTTGTAAGTGCTGAAATAATTTGTTCATGCAAATGTGTAGATGGAATGGAAGAAGTTTGTTACAATGATGCCACTCAATTCTTTGAACTTCTGAGTTATTTAACAAAAATAGCAAAATAATTTCTTATTATTATTGCCATCAAAAGTAATTTTAATGGTCTGTCAAGTGACAATTTGTTAATATCATCCTTCAAATTTGTTGCAAGCAATGAATTAGAAATGACCTGAACTGCAAAAGGATTTGTTGCCAAGCCATTAGAATCATTTGCTTTTTCTCTTTCTGGGGAATTCTAGAAAAGTCTATATCAAGACTTGTTAAATGACTCTTAATTATATCTCTTATTCTTTTACCTGAAAGCAACTTATTCAACTAGATATAACCAGAAAGAGTTGGGGAAATGGAAATATTGGTAATTTAACTATGCCATTGCCAATCAAGTAATTTTTGATAAAATGCTTTTATCATTTGCTTAAAACCTTTTTTAAAAAACAAAATCTCGGGACTACCATTTTAGATTACTAACTGCAGAAAACACTATCCAACCGAATTGGCAAAACCAATCCTCATTGTCAAACCTACTAAAAACTACAAACCAAGAAAATGTATTTTCAATTCAAATGCATTAATGTATTTTCAGTTCAAATGTATTTATGTATTTCAAGAAGCTATATAAAAACCACTCAGAAATAAATGATAGAATGGATTGAGTAAAATAGAATCAGTCAAGATTAAAATGATGTAGAGCTAATAAAAGTTATAAACAAGACAAGATAATAAATCAATGCATTTAATTTGTAGTAATGCAATGTAATTTATAGATAAAATTATGTGATATTTATAGGAAGAAGAGTATGATTTTTAAAAGGCATGTTATTCCTTCTCTAAATATTGGCACGTGTGTGTGTGTGTGTGTGTGTGTTTGTGTGTGTGTATCAAATTCTAGTGTTTGCCTTTTGGGAATAATTAAATAAATTTGAAAAACAAATAATTATCTTTGTAAGATACCATGATCAAACTTTTCCTATGTATTTAAAGATAGAAAAAGAGCATATATTACTAAAAAGTAATTGGCCTGGAGGCAGATAATAATTTTATTTTTTGTTATAAAGAGGTAGAACATAAACATTACAGAGAATGAGATGAATTAGGATGACCTGTAAATAGAATAAATATTTTATGATGTAAGTTGATAAAACAGGTTTTTAACTTTTTTTTTTTTTTTTTGAGACAGAGTCTCACTCTGTCACCAGGCGCCAGGCTGGAGTGCAGTGGCGCGATCTCCGCTCACTGCAACCTCCGCCGCCTGGGTTCAAGCAATTCTCCTGCCTCAGCCTCCCGAGTAGCTAGGACTACAGGCGCGCGCCACCATGCCCAGCTAATTTTTTTGTATTTTTAGTAGAGACGGGGTTTCACCATGTTGACCAGGATGGTCTCGATCTCTTGACCTCGTGATCCACCTGCCTCGGCCTCCCAAAGTGCTGGGATTACAGGCATGAGCCACCGCACCCGGCCTTTAACTTCCTTTTTAAATAATGCATATGAAGTTTGTAAAAAATCATGTGAATGTTTTACCCATGTATTTATTCCAATGTATCTCAAAGCATTTGATAATTCTAGAAAATATTCCGGTCACATTTCTAAGAGCAGCAGTACCAGCCTATATAGCTTTGGTTTATTGAAGTGATTTTAAAGTGAATAGCTGGAAAAAAGGCTTACTCTTAACTACAAGAGAAAAGCCACTTCTAGGATTCAATATGAATGTTAAGAATAGCTGGAAAATGCTTACCCTTAACTATCTGAAAAAGCCATTTTTTAGCATTCAATATTTCTTTCCCAATGCTCCTTTTGCTTTGAGTTCTTGGGCCTTATCCCTAAAGATCCATGTGTTCCTTGACAATAGCTGGGAGAAAGAAAGGCAAAGTTTTAGGCAAAAATCTGCACTACTCTCCAGCCTAACATATTGAGTTTCTAACACTAGCCTTCACCTGTAACAGAAATGTGTATAAGACAGGGAAAGACAGGAAGCTTTTCATAGGTTCATGGTGTTTTGATGGTCACTAACTGAGATTTCCATTTGGTTTGTCCCTAAGGCTTAACCCCCCTCCACCCCTTTCAATGCAATATATTAAGGTTTGGATGTTGCCTTCTTTTGTAAAGTGGAGTAAGCATGGATATGGGACCGAGAGACTTTCTTGAGCTGGTTAATTTTAGGAAAAGTGTACCATTGGAAGTTAAGGATCTGGATATTGATTCCTTTAAAACTACCTGTTCATGGGATACCTTTTGAAAAGTCTTTGTGTGTCCATAGGGTATATGTATCCTAGTTTAAGGAGACCGCTATCTTAAACTGTCTTTCTGGAGTATGACAAACCAACGAACTTAATGGCTGACAATTCTATACTGACAAAAGTTAGGGAGCTCTTCAAGAATAGGTGTCCTGTGTTGTTGGTTGAAAGGCTGGCTCTTGATAACTGTATGTGTGGGTTCAAGCAATCCTCCTACCTCAGCCTCCCCCAGTAACTGGGATTACAAGCATGCACCACCACACCTGGCTAATTTTTCGATTTTTAGTGGAGACAGGGTTTCACCATGTTGGCCAGGCTGGTCTCAAATTCCTGATCTCAAATGATTCACTCGCTTCGGTCTCCCAAAGTGCTGGGATTACAGGCGTGAGCCACAGTGCCCGGCCTAGTCTCAGTCTTTATTGGGTTCTCTCTCACCTCCCCAGAGTCAAGCAAGTGTCCACAATGTTTACAGAAACAGCAGAGGGGCCTCCAGTCTTCAACCCAGGGCCGTTTTTGTGCTGCCATCATTGTCCGAGCCCACATAATTACTAAGAAGGGAGAAGATTCATTGCACCTGTCACAGGCACCTGCAGTCTGTTCCCAGGTGGAACTCCCGTGCCTAGTGCCTCACATCCTCATCTCTCCAGGTCCTGCCACCGACACCTGCTGCTTGTGGGGATCCATAGACATTTGGCCCTTTCTCTGCAATTTGGAGAGATCTCCTCTCTCATTGTCTTCTTCTTTACAGAGTATCCCTCCAAGTTGCTCTGGCTTCAGGAAAACAGCAGTAAGGAAGGCAGACTGTCTACCAGTAACTTGAGCTCACAGCACCTACAAAGGAGTCTGTACCACGGGGCCCTCATACCTGCTTGGAGTGGGGGCAGGGAAAAAGACGGACACAAAATCTGAAGGAATAGATCCATAAATGGTCCTGTTTTCCTACTACTATTCATAAATGGCTAACATTATTCATTACTCTCTGCTCATGAAGATGATCAGATTTAATTCTCAAAACTTCACCATGTTTTAAAGACCAGACAACTGAGGCTCAGAGAGTTTGAGTAACTTCTCCCGGTAACAGCAGAGCTGAGATTAGAACCCGAGGCTGTTGGGCTCCCCAAGTTCAAACCCTATGCTGTATTTTCTCTCCTGTGGGAGCACAGTGAGCTGCCAGCATAGGTTAGCTGCAGCATGAGTGCCCAGATAGCTCAATGAATTCATCCATGGAATACCGCTGCCCGGAGCTCTCCATCTGGTTGTCAGAGTGCATTTGCCAGGACTCAAGACAACAGTGCTGCTTTGGGCATAATTAATGTTTAGACAATAACTGGTCAGCATGTTCAGCTGCTTCTTGAGGTCACTCTTGGGATAGGAAAATAGGACCCTGTATTGGCATAAACAGGATGTTTGTTTTCTTTGTGCTCTATCACTAGGCCATTATCTCGGTCACGTAGAAGTTATACCAATTGCTCAGGTGCAGATTCAGAAAGGGGGGAGGATACAACCCGGCCTAGTTTTGTGCTGTTTAAAATAGAAAATGAATGAATCTGAAATCCGTTTCTGCTCAATATGATTCTTTGGTTAGTATTTTAATAAAGTCCTAAAAGAAACATTTAAAAAGTCTTAGGTCAGTTTTGAAATCATATTGCATGGCCCATAAAGAATTCCTGTTTATGGGGTCAAAAGCTAATGTAGTCAGGAAATCAATACATAGTTATTACAGCCCTAATACCTGCCACCTCCTGCCCACCTTCCCCCCTATCTCTGGGCATGATGGGTGATTCAAAGACAGGCAGAGCTCTTGACTCAAGTTATTTATAATATGCTTCATAGTTTTCAAATGCTGTATACGTGAGAATCATCTCTGAAGCCTGTCAAAGACAGGGGCTGTCTGGGCCCGACTACAGATCCACTGAATCAAAATCTCAGGGAGTGGGCTAGGTTTCTTTATATGTATTTAACAAGCTCCTTGTGTGATTCTGATACTCATCAGTTTTCAAGCCAGCCACATGGTTGATGTTGTTTTGGTAATATAAACTGTTACAATAGAAAACATCTCAGGAAGTATGTATAGGAGATATAGAGGCATATATATGTACGCTATTGAAATGTTCCTATAGGGCAGGCATGATGGCTCATGCCTGTAATCCCAGCACTTTGGGAGGCTGAGGTAGGTGGATCACTTGAGGTCAGGACTTCGAGACCAGCCTGGCCAACATGGTGAAACCCCATCTCTACTAAACATACAAAATTTAGCCAGGTGTGGTGGTGGGCACCTGTAATCCCAACCACTCAGGAGGCTGAGGCAGGAGAATTGCTTGAACCCAGAAGGTGAAGGTTGCAGTGAACTGAGATCGTGCCACTGCACTCCAGCCTGGGCAACAGAGGGAGACTCTGCCAAAGAAAGAGAGAGAGGGGAGAGAGAGAGAGAGAGACAGAGAAAGAAAGTAATCACAGATAAATAATATCTATTATTGTAAATAATAATAAATATTTGTTGAGTATATGTATCAGGCTTTGTTAATTCATTCAACAAATATTGTTAAAAGCCTACTAGGGGCCAGGTATGGTACATGAGAAAATGAAAACAAACAAAAGTTCCTACCCTCAGGGAATTTATAGGGGAACACCAACAATAAAACTAAATAAAACAATTACATGAGACAAGTGTCATGGGGGAGAAGTAACGCAGGACGGGATCACAACTCAGAAGAGGGTGGGAGGCCTCCACAACTTAGGAGGCTGAGGCAGGAGAATTGCTTGAACCCAGGAGGCGGAGGTTGCAGTGAGCCAAGATCGCGCCATCGCACTCCAACCTGGGCAATAAAAGCAAAACTCCATCCAAAAAAAACAGACAAAAAAAGAAGAGGGTGGGGAAAATCTTGAGGGGAGGGGGCAGGAGGTGGAATAGTTGGAGCACAACTATTCCAGGTTTGGGGAACAGTGCAAAGCCCTGACCAGAGGAGGAGCATTCAAGGAACTGCAAGGAGTCCAGGGAGCTGGGAGACACTAGGATATTGGTCAGGGAGGCAAGGAGTGGGCAGAGGCGTGGGTCTTGTCGGCCACTGGAGGACTTTGGTTTTACTCTGAGTGAGATGGGAAGGGTTCTGAGTTTGGGAATGACACAGACTGACAAGCTTCAGACAGACTCATTCTGGCCAATAAGAATATGTTGTTGGGAGTTGGCAAGGCCGGAATCAGGAGATCGGCTAGAGGCCGCTGCAGTCATCCCCTGGGAGAGATGATGAAGGGGCAGGGGATGGGAGCAGTGGACGTGCTGAGGAAAACATGGCTTCCCGGTGTGCTCTGAAGACAGAGCCTGCAGTTTTGCTGATGGCTTGGATGTAGATTATGTGAAGGGACTACAACAGAAAGTTTTCCAAGGATGGTGAGTGTGACACTGGCTGTGCTTACTCTGTGGCCAGGTTTGATTCTAGGTGTGACCCATCATTTGGTTCCAAGAAAATGATTATACTTCCATTTTTAAAACACATCTTGTGAGATTAGGCAGTATTTGTCTTTCTGTGTCTGGCTTATTTCACTTAACAAAATACTCCTCCAGATCCATCCATGTTGCCATAAATGACAGGATTTTGTTCCTTTTCACAGCTACATAGTATTCCATTGTGTTTATTTACCACTTGTATATGGAATCTAAAGAATCTGATCTTATGGAAATAGGGAGTAGAACAGTGGTTACCAGAGGCTGGGAAAGGTAGGTGGCGGGGGACAGGGAGAGGTTCGAGCAACAAGTACCAAGTTACAGTCAGGAGGAGTAAGTTCTGGTGTTCTATTGCACAGTAGGGCGACTATGGTTAACAATGCTGTATATTTCAAAATAGCTATAAGACAGAATTTTGAATGTTCTTACCACAGAGAAATGATAAAGCTATGAGGTGATGGATATGCTAAATATCCTGATTTGATTATTATACAATAATAATACATGCGTGAAAACATCACACTACCCCATAAATATGTGATTATATATCAATTAATTTTTTTAAATTAAACACATATTGTACACTTAACATTAGTGAATTTACTGGCTGAGCGCAATGGCTCATGCCTGTAATCCTAGCACTTTGGGAGGCTGAGGCCAGTGGATCACTTGTGGTCAGGAGTTCGAGACCAGCCTGGCCAACATGGTGAAACCCCGTCTCTACTAAAACACAAAAATTAGCTAGATGTCATGGCGCGTGCCTGTAATCCCAGCTACTTGGTGGGCTGAGGCAGGAGAATGACTTGAACCTGGGAGGCGCAGGTTGCAGTGAGCTGAGATCACGCCATTGCACTCCAGCGTGGGTGACAGACAAGACTGTCTCAAAAAAAAAAAAAAAAAAAAGTAGTGAACTTATAAGTATATAATATTTTAAAGAAAAAATCTCATTGCAAGGAGTAGTCAGGGAAGTTCGGACTGGCCGCCACAAGACTCTCACTGGGATCTCAGTAAACAGGGACGGTACCCACAATGGTATTTCTTCCTGACACATGGGACATCCTAGGAAAGCTGCCTTGGCCAACCAAAAGATAGGAGAGTGAATAGTATTTATTGTTCAGTTTGGTTTAAAGCACTTTTTTGGTAAGTCCTCAAAAATCTTTTCTACTGATAGTGGAGGATATTACTATCCCCATTTGAGGGTTCAGGAATCTGAGATCTAGAAAGGATGAAAGATGTGGAAAGGATGAACTCTACTAGATCAAACCTTTGATTTTATGACTTTCTCCTCTTAATTGAGTGGCCTGTTGTGTAGTGACTGGCCCTCAATCCAGGGAACAGAAGTATATTTATTTCTCTCTCTCTTTCTCTCTCTCTCTCTCTCTCTCTCTCTCTCTCTCTGTGTGTGTGTGTGTGTGTGTGTGTGTGTGTGTGTGTGTGTCTGTCTGTCTGTCTCATACTTGGGTTACTAAGTACAATGATCTAGTAAAAGAATTGGAACTGATTGTTCAAATCATTCAAACCTTCTATAAATCAGGCCTCTTCTCTGCCTTCTATTTGTGTTCATTTGGTCATTTTATCTCTGAATGGTAATTTTCACTGAGGAGTGGGATAGGAAAATAAAAAGATATGAAAGTCATTAGGTGATGTAGAGAAGAATTTTAATAGAAGCCTTAGTGGAGAATGCAGATGTAATTAGCACTAAAATGAAATTCTGAATTGCCGGTGGGATTTCAGCTTACTTTACTCTCCAAATCCTTTGTTCCCTTAAAAATGTGAGTTCAATTATGCCAAGCACCTAGCGAGGCTGTGCTCCTTTTGTCCTGCTGAAGAAGCCTTGTCTGCACGAGGGTGGCCGTGAGCAGGGCCTGGGCCGAGTAATAGAATTTAATGCATTTGCCTGTTTCAGTTTGCAGTGATGATCTCACCCACAAATTCAAAGGTTTCACCGTGATGAATGAAGCGGAGAGATACGAAGCTCTCCGACACTGTCGCTACGTAGACGAAGTAATCAGAAACGCTCCCTGGACACCTCACGCCAGAGTTTCTGGAAAACACAAGGTAGTTGTCATTCTCCTGTATTCTCTAGTAGCAAGAGTAGGGAGTCTGGTTCTGCAGCCAAGACTACAGAAAGCCCAAAGTCTCTCTCAATTCCTAAAGAGGTAAGTTCAGGAACTGTCATGTGGCATTGCTTGATGTGGCACCTTTCTCCGCCCAAGCCTGAGGACCGGTATCCTCTCACTTCTTTGAATATGGGCCCTGGAGCTAAAACACCCAGGTCCAAATCCTGCCTCTATCTCTTCCTCGTTGTCAGACCTTGAACAAAATATCTAAGCAGACTGTACTCGCTTACCCCAACTGTAAAATGGGATGATGTTGGCATCTTCCTTGTGGGCATGTTTTGAAGATCTAAGAGATAATCTTAGTTAATCAGTTAGAATACTGGCTGGCCCATAGCAAGAGTGCCAAAAATGTCATTGTCGCCACCATCACCACCGTCATTGTTGATGCTTATCGATTCACAGACATTCTTTTTCATGGAATAAATGAACACACATCTTATCCAGAAAGTCACAGGTCAGCCTTCAAAGAAAGTACTTTATATCTATGATTTTGTGACCCTGAGAATACTACTGACATAAGATTTTATTAGTTGAAAACATGAGAAATTCTTTTGATCTGCATCAAATTATGTGCTTTGCATCTCCCTACCAGCCCCACATTAGGAGCTATTCTTTCCTTTTATAAGCAGTACAAAAAAATAAGATTAAGCTGTTCTAAGAATTTTCTTTTCTATTTTTAAAGCCACGATGCAGAAGAGAATAGAGAACACTGATAAATGTGCATGAGTAATAGCCGAGGAGACAATTTCCCAGTGAGAATCAAAAGAAAAAGGAAAAACTACAATATGATTTACTTCCAGTAATCACTACCACATTTTTTACTAAGCATCTATTGTATATTCAACATGTGCTAGGCATTATGGAGGATACTTATAATGATAATGATGCCCTGTAATTTATTGGGTATTTACCATGTGCCCGGCACTGTGCTAAGGGCTTTGTCATTATATGAATTGAATTCAATCTCACGGCTACCCTAGAAGTTGTTATTATACATTGGAGAGGAAGAGGAACTAAGTTTGAGTACTAAGAATAGAATTAATAATAATAATAATAATAATGATAATAAACACTGATTGAGGATTTACTCCATACTAATTATTTTTAAGCATTTTTACATAATTATATCATTTAATCCAGTGATTCTCAACTGGGGTGAGATTGCCTTGAGGAACATTTGGGAATGTCTTGAGACATCTGGGGTTGTCACAGCTAGAGGGGTACTGCTGGCATCTAGTGGGTAAAAGCCAGGGATGTTGCTAAGCATGTGCCAATGCACAGGACAATTCCCGACACCAAAGAATTCTCCAGTCCTGAATGTCACTAGTACTGAGCTTGAGAAATCCTGATTGAATCATTTCTCCCAACTTATGAGTTATATAGCTAGCAAGTAGTGGGGCAGGGGAATCATACTACTCTAAACCACCTCTCAAGTATTTTACTACTACTACTCTAAATTACCTCTCAAGGTAGAGTGAAATCCCATTATAAAGGACTTTAAAATCTAGGCAAGGAGGTTTACTTGATACTGCAGGAAACGGGGGATAAAGATGAAGATGACCAGAAAAAAAAAAAAAAAAACCTGTTTGAGGAAGATACCCCATGTGACAGCAGGATAGCTTGGAGAGGAGGGAACGTACAGCGAGGAAAGCCAGATACAAGTTGGTGTCAGTAATCTGGGTGACCAGGTCCTGGGTTTGGTGTAGTTGCAATGGAGAGAAAATAATGGGCACACACCTACACATGCATGTGTGCACAAACACACAGACACATCCCCCAGTGGAACCTATGATGAGTGAAATAAGTAGAGAAAGAAGGCTTATTCCGAGGTTTGGGTCTTCCCAAGACCCAAAATAAATAAAGTAAAATAAAAGTGCCATTGGAAGGGGTCACTTGTTTTCAGGAAGATGGATTAAATTCAGGACAGGATGATTTCAAGTGACAGCAAGATGTGGTAAAAGAGAGGGCTGCAGTGGGAGTGAAGAACACTCGGCCTGGTGCCCTGGTGGCCCATGAAACCTGGCCCAGCGCCCCGGCGCCCACTCCAGTCTTTAAGCCTCAGGCAAATCTAACAAATTTTCTAGTGTCAGCACCTTATGTCCCAACTGAAGTAGTAACATGTGGCCTGCCCACCTCGCAAGGTGGTTATGGGGATCAAGTGGGGAAAGAGACAAATTGCTTTTCACAGTATAAAATGTGATCTAAATGTGAGGGCCTATTGCCATCAGTGGGACAGGAAATGAAGATTTGGGTTCCTCATCATAGCAGGGATGATAAACATTCAAAGAATGAATGGGTTCTCTCAAGGAGAAACTTTAGATGCAGAAGGACAGAAGGCCAAGAAAACCTACTCTCAGGGGTAGGAGAAGAAAGAGGGACCAGCAAAGGAGAGAAACCAAAACATTTATTCTTCTAGTTCCCATTATCTCATAGAAATGGAAATAGTTGGAAATACACTTCAGCCAAGGATTCAGATCTCCACTATAAATGTAACATACAACTGCCTTATTTTGAAGAGGCATTTTGGAGTCACCATTCCCCCCTTCAAATCTACAGACATGCACATCCATCCCAGTGGTGACATCACTCTTCTCTCTCTTCAACAGATTGACTTTGTGGCTCATGATGACATTCCGTATTTCCTCCGCTGGCTCTGATGATGTTTACAAGCACATAAAGGAAGCAGGTGAGGCATTCCCCCTGTGCTCACCTGTCCACCACATCACAATAATCAGGTGTAATAAGAGATATCTGCCCTGGGACATCTGCAGTATATACAAACAGGGAGTTACAACTTTAAGTGTCCCCCAAACAGCTTCTACAAGCCACTGTTAACATGTCCTAAGGCTCAGTCATGGCACAGATACCAGCTAGGTATTTATATAGGAATGAACCTGAGCACCAAAGTGCTCAATTTCAGGCCTGAAGCTCGATTTCAGGGCTCGTCAGATGAAAATTGCAGGACCCCATTGCTTAAAGGGCAGTCATTTTCCCCCATTCATAATTAAGTCTTCACAATGAAATTATTGTATACTCCCAAGAAATTTCCTTCTAGAAGATAGATAGATAACTGACTAGTTAATGATCTAGACTCCTTGTCTCCAACATTAGGCCTGCCATATTTCTAGTGTCATCTTGTCACATGTTAGTAATGTTATCAGGTACCACATGTGGAGGCAAAAAAATGGGTGAATGTTTTAATGGCTTGGCTTATTTTCTGCTATTTTTCTATCTACCATGCATCTCATCTATAGGCACTGTAGGTACGTCCATGCATACTTTCCTATATACATTAAACCATTATTTGGCAGGTGCAGGTACTATAGAGAGTTACCATATGTTTAGGGTTTCAAGAAGTCTAACGCTCCCTGCATTATATTAGAGCCATTGTTGACATGTGCCATCAGAGGCATATTCCTCACTCCTGGGGACCAATGAGACTCCACTCAGCTTGCTCCCACTATTTCCCACTCAGCCCACTGCTGCTACAGCCTTTTCCCGGTACTCATGAACCTTCAGATTCTTGAGGTAGGATGGGCTCCTAAGGGTCACTGACCCAGGCTCCCATCCCCTTCTTGGCATCATTGCCAGCTCCTGGCAGAACTGATGCTTTTACATTTCCCATGATGGGAAACTCCCCTGCCTTCTAAGGCAGCCTGTTCCCTCTTCGGATGGTTTTGGCTGTCATTGTTTAATATATGAATCTCCTGAATGCATCTATAAGCCAGGAATTGTATGACAGAAAATGAATAAGACATAGACCTCACCCTTGAGAGAGAGCAGAGATAGACATAAATAATTACCCCAAATATAACCAGCCTGTGGCAGAGTATATACAGCAGGCCAGGGCGGCGTGTCCAAAGGTGGGACTGTATGAAGAAGCAGAGCGTATCTGGAGAAAATAAACATGTTAATGTAGTGTAGGGTGTGTGGAGGTGGGAGGCAGAGACGGAGCCTAGCAGGATGAGCTGGTTGAGGCTTGCTTTCATATGTTGTTTACATGGAACCAAATCCTGCTCTGAGGCAGGGGAATGCCGTGATTGGACCTTTTGTGTGGGAAGGAGCAACTGGGGGGCCATAAGTGATTTCTGTAACTAAACTTAATTAGGAGCTCCCATTTCCACAGTTGACAGAAAAAAAAAAAAAAAAAACACTTGACATGTGAAGTCATTCAGATTCTTCTAGGTTTGTACTTAGACTGTAGAGAGTAAAGTTTTTTGCCTTTTTCTCTTGAGGTGATCTAAGTTTCTGGCACACTCTGGCCTGGCATGGGATGGGGAACTTAAGTTGTGAGGTCTCAAGACCTGCTCAGCCATCAACCCCGCCTACCAGACCCCTGTGGCAACCTCTGACACTCTGTCACCTCCCCGCTTTGGCCTGTCCCGGCCACAGCCTCTGACGTAGGATTCCCTTCCCTGTGCTATAGGTGTGCTGCCCAGCAGTCATGCTGATCTTAAATCTTGGCTTCCTTCCGTGTTCTTCTAGAGAGTCCCCAGGAAATTTTTAAAGAAATGTCCTCCATAATCTCCTAGCGAGCAAGGGAAACTGGGCAATGGGAGTAAGCCGTGTCAGACCCTGTCTGACCTGCCCGCCATGTTGGCCTCTGTAAAACTATTTCCTTGCAAAATTCCTGGCAGTACAAAGTGCCAGTGGCCCTGCATTGAGCTTTCTAAAGGGGTCTCTTTCCTGCCCCTGGCCCTGGGATTTGAACCTGAGTCAGACCAAGAGACAGATCCCCCTCCTGTTCTCTCACTTCTGCTTCTGCCTCCCATCCTCTCTACACTCTTTTCCTCAACTCCCAGAGGTGTTTTCTTCTTCCTGGAAGGCTGAAAACTGCCCTTTAATTAATTTCATGGCTTCCCAGTGTCAATTTACACTCCAGGGCTTATAGTTAAACATTCTGCACCCTGAGTCTACTCAGTCTCTGTTTCTTAATACTTCAAAAGATACTTCTGGGATTTAGAACACCCTTTTTATACTCCTCAAAGCCTGGCTCTTCCTAGTGAAATTCTTGCCTTTCTTAACTCTTCTTTTTAAATGAGCCTTAAAAAGAGCCTGTTTTAGAAGTTGAAGGCTGAACGCGATCTCCTGAACTCTCAGCTACATCTGCCTCCCCCTGAAGTGATCGAGGTCTCAGTGTCTGTGGGAACAGGGCCTCAGGACAGACATGATCCCTAGAAATGAAAAAAACATTGGATGCTAGTTTGAAAAAGTATTGTTATGTAGAATGTATGTATTCTCCTTGACGGCGTTTTTGTTGGTTCACACTCCTTGGGGGGCCAGCCTGGGAAGCTCCATGCCATTTCCTGCAGGGGTGGTGGTAGGGACTGTACCATCCTCTTAGGGATGACTTCCTCAGAAGTCAAGATCATTGGATAAGAATGGGAGGCCTGACATTCTCAAGTCTCAATCTTGTTTGTGAGGAGTTCCAAGGAAGGAAACTTTACACACTTTGGACTTGGAAGTCTGCTCTGGAACTGGAGAAGAAACTGGCAGATGCCTCAGTTACATCAAGATGGGATACGGCATGGCATGATTAATATTTATTTATTTACTTACTTTACTTAATTTATGAGACAAGGTCTCGCTCTGTCACCCAAGCTGGAGTATAGTGGTGTGATCATAGCTCTCTGCAACCTCAACTTTCTGGGCTCAGGTGATTCTCCCACCTCAGCCTCTCAAGTAGCTAGGACTACAGGCACACACCACCATGCCCAGCAAATTAAAAAAATTTTTTTTTGTAGAGACGGGGTCTCCCTATGTTACCCAGACTCATCTCAAACTCCTGGGCTCAAGTGATCCTCTCACCTCAGCCTCCCAAAGTGCTGGGATTACAGGTGTGAGTCACCATGCCTGGCTTGATTAATACCCTTTAAAGTCGTTGTAAGATGTGAGCTGTGAGCCAGCTGCAACTTTCCTAAAATTTCCATAAGGATTTGTTATAGACCAGTGCTTATGAAACTTAGATATGCCTACAGATCATCTGTGGAATCTTGTGAAAATTCAGATTCAGATTCAATTGGTCTGGTGGGGCCAGAGATTCCCATTTCTAGTAAGCTCTCAGGTTGTTAGACGCTGTAGGTCCATAGGCCTCATTTCAAGTAGCAAGGTTCTGGACCAGACATTCTCATCCAGCTGAGTTATCCCCCAGGTTTCTTGAATCATTGTTTCCTGGGGGTGATAGTTCCTTGGCTACCTTATAGTGTATAGAAATAAGCATTTGGTGGCAGTTTTCTTTCTGGGTGAGTGGCCGTCAGTGAGCTAAGAATATGTTGCTTTCCTGATCTGGGGAGTAAAATGTCAAGTTCCAGTTGTTTAGGTGTAGGAACCAGGTCCAACATTTTCCTAACTCTAGCAATCCAGCATCCCTATTGGTGCATAAGAAAGTGACTCCCAAAGTTAGTGACTTAAAAGAGTCACTTGATTTCACTCATGATTTTGTGGGGCAGGATTTTAGCAGAGGCCTGGCTGGGTAGTTCTTGCTTGGGGCGTCTCAAACAGTTGTGGTCAGATACTGGTTGAGGCTACAGTCATCTGAAGGCTCAACTGGGCTGGGGCTCCCAGGTGGCACACTTATGTGGCTGACCTTGGATGCTGTCTATGATCATGGAGTTCAGTTGCAATTGCCACTGGGGCACACAGGTGGCCTCTTCATGTTGCTTGGCTTTCTCACAGCATGGCAGCTGAAAGGCAATATCTAGAGAGAAAGCAATATTGACGGAAGCCACAAGGCTTCTTCTGACTTAGCCTTGGAGTCACACAGAGTTCCTTTTGCCACATTCATTTGGTACAAGCAAGTCTCTGAGGCCAGCCCAGATTCCAGGGGAAGGGAATTGTGGCCGTCTTTAATCCACCACAGTGCCCTTTCCAAATTGAATAGTCAGGTGGAATTTTACTTGCCCTGGTAGTACAGGGTAAGACTCAGTGTGACTTTTCCTATGTGCAAGGACCCTTCCTTGTGTTGTATCAAATCTGCTCTCCTGATTCCTTAGCAGAAGGGGGAATCACGGTAATGATCTATTTGGGACTCAGGTAGAGAAGGCCACAGTTCATCATGGGAGAAAGATGCTGAGAAATGGCCTCAGCATCCATATTTGGCTCTCATACTCAAATTGTGGCTTATTTTGAAAGTCAAAAGTCTCTTTAAATGAAGCCAGAGATATCAAGGGCATGAATTAAGCTTTACAACGTTCTGCTCTGCTTGTCAGAACTATGTGTCAAAATCCTCTAGCAAAGCTGGATGAAAAGATGGAGCTTAAATTAAATAGACTGTAAGGTCCACATTACTCATCACCATTCTAATATTGCCTACTACTGTTGAAAGTTTCCTTCGTTAACATGTGCTTTGCTGCTTCTTAAAATAGCTCCATAACCAAATGCCGCAATTCTGAAAAGCATGATAAAAAAGGTTCTCTGATCGTGCTCATTACCGAATATTTTTAGCAGAGCAATAATTAGGATTTGAAGGAAGCCGGGTACCTCATTATGTCAACAGAGGGCTTGGCTTCTTTAGAGACCTACCTCCCAACCAGCCAAAGCAAATCTCTCCCTAAGCCAAATCTACTTTCAGTTACTCAAACACAGAGACCTCACCTTCTGGCTTCAAACAAAGGGTAAGCTCATGGCATCGATGTCTTACATGACTTGCTAAAATCCATTAGTCACTAGAGAATCGTCTTATTATTTCAGCAGGAGGGGGTGTAAAATATCTGCCTGCTGAAAGATGGGATGGATTTCTCACAAGAATGTTCCCCACTGTTCCTGCAAAGGTGGGGATGTCGTCTGAGGGTTCTCCCACCCACCAGAACCTCCTGCACAGCTGGTTCAATTTGGGTGATATTTATATTCATGTGTTGAGATGTTTATATCTTCTGCCTTCCATTTGGTTGTCTGTGTTAGATTGTTCTCTCTTAGAAGGTGATAAAAGAAGTGTTTGGCCTAGTGGCAAACCCCAACTGTCCTCTGACCATGGAACATAAGAAACTGGATGTCTTGTCTCAATATCATCAGCGCCATCTCCTACTGATACTATAAACGTGCAAATGACATCAAAAGAAAGTTCCAAAGGGACACCCTCATTGGAGCTGCAAAATGGAAACATTCAGAGAGAACTGGATTTGGAAGGGTACTTACAGATCAATATTCATCTAGTCATTCATTCAACAAACATTCCTATGGTGTCTGTTTGTCATCCAGTGCTGAGAATGTAGAAGAGGGAGAGAAAGGCGTGATCCCTCTCTTGTGTAGCTTATAGTCAGGTGGGAAAAGACGGTTGTTGACCAAGTTATTGTAATCCTAGCACTTTGGGAAACCGAGGTGGGTGGATCACCTGAGGTCAGGAGTTCAAGACCAGCCTGGCCATCATGGTGAAACCCCATCTTTAAAAAAAAAAAAGAAAAGAAAAAAAAAATGAAGATCTTGCTGCATTTGGAGGGAAGGGGAGTGGTCCATGGGAAGGAAAAACACACAGGAAGACCTAGTCTGAGGATTGAGATATTTGCTTGAGGAAGTGATACTAAAGCTGAAGCCCAGTGGATACCCAAGAGTTAACCAGGTAGAGACTATGTCTGTGGCAGAGTGAGGGGAGGGAAGCCAGCCCTTTCAGGACACTGAAGAAATCCAGCATGGCTAGGCTAAGGCAGGGTCAGCCTACTGCCCAGCTCCACAGATACAACAGCAGTCCACCCTGCAGTTCTATAGCACGGAGGCCTTGGTAGAGGGAGTGAAGGGGAGAGGGTCTGAGATGAAATTGGAGAGAAGCGCAGGGGAAGAGACCATGCAAACTGCTTCAGAGCCAAGTTAAGGATTTGACTCTGAATCCAGAGAAGAGCAGAAAGCCAGTGGAGGGTTTTCAGCAGACCTCTGACTTGCATCTAGTAAAAATGCTCTCTTGATCTTGCCCTGTGGGTTGAGACAGACAAAAGTAACATCGCTGGAGACTGGTTTTCAGGTTCTTGCTGTGATCTTTGACCAAGATTTTATTGAATTGGTTTAGGATGGAGGAAAGTGGGCGAATTAGGAAAACATTTAAGAAGTAGATTGGGAACTCAGTTGGATGTGGGGGAGTGAGAAAGAAGGAAATGGTACAGATGAGTCCCAGGTCATCATGTCCAGTCACTTTTTTCTTAGCTGAGGAGATTACAGTTAAGTAACTTGCCTTCAGAGAGTTTGAGTGACTTGCCCACATCTATAAACTGAGAACTCAATGCCCTTGTCCCCAGGCTCTGTCCATCATACTGTCCCATGCCTGATGCCTCTGTCTGAGTGGCTGTAATGATATGGAGTAGAAAGATCTCAGTTCCTAACAACATGTCATTGCAGTTTACAACAGAAGTGTGAGCATAAACCTGATTCTTATCTTTGTTAATATTAGTGACCTCTTTATAGCCCTATATTTGTTGATATATCCACATTTATCTCTGAAGACTTTAAGGAAGTTCTATTAGAACTTGGCATCCTCTGTGCTTGTTTATTTTTACTCAGTCCCAGATATTCTAGATGAAAGGGCCTTTGAATGGTGAAACTACCATGTACAGTAGACTGTTCTTAGGAAGATAAATCATCTAACCATCCCTACAGGCATGCCTTTAGATCAGAGATGACACAAATAGTACACTTTTCTTCTTTTCCTTCAGTATCATGGGAATGAAGTTTCCATTATTCAGTTCCCTTGGGATGAAGCGGAGTGGCTGTGATCTTACTAATTCATTGTCTCAGTTGTTAGTCTTGATTTACTTTCTCACTCAATTTGCATTTACTGAGCACTTTCCATGTGCTAGACACAGGGGCTGATCTGGGTGCTGGGGGATGCAAAGACAATTAAGGTGTTATCGGTGCTTTCAAAATGTTCATTTGCTACATGGAGACAAATATTTAAATTTTTTTTTTTTTTTGAGACAGGGTCAGGCTAGGGTGTGGTGGCACAGTCACTGTTCACTGCAGCCTTGACCTTGGACTCAAGTGGTCCTCCCACTTCAGTCTCCCAAGTAGCTGGGACCACAGGCATGCGCCACCACACCCAGCTCATTTTTGTATTTTTTGTAAAGACTGGGTTTTGCCATGTTGCCCAGGCTGGTCTCGAACTCCTGGACTCAAATGATCTACTTGCCTCGGCCTTCTAAAGTACTGGGATTATAGGTATGAGCCACCATGCCTGGCCCAGTGTTTTTGTTAATGAAAGGTAAGTTAGGTTCTGAATGTTGTGGATTCTGCCTGGTGATGTCAGAAAAGACTTCCCAGAGGCATAACCTTGAAGCTGGACTTTGCAGGATGAGGAAGAGCTTTGCAGTTACTATGAGCAGGGAAGGGGTATCCAGGGCAGAAAGGAAAGGCTCAGCATGGGCAAACAGCGGGGGCCAGGCAAGTACATGGTGCATCCTGGAAACAGGTCTGAGATGATCAACATGTAGCTTTTAAGGTAGGGAGAAATTCCATAGCACTGAGGCTGGAGGAGTCACTTGGGGCCAGACATAAAGGGTTCATTGGCATACCCAGGAGCTCCAACTTTGTCCTAGAAAGCGGGACCATTAAAGGAGATGGGTTAACTGAGGCGATCTTAATTTTTCCTCTATCTGCTCTTTTCTACTTAAACAGGGATGTTTGTTCCAACACAGAGAACAGAAGGCATCTCAACATCAGACATCATTACCAGAATTGTTCGTGACTATGATGTTTATGCACGACGCAACCTCCAGAGAGGGTATACAGCCAAGGAACTGAATGTCAGCTTTATAAATGTAAGCATGCCACCTCAAACTCTCTGAAGACCACCATGTCACACCACCACTGCCACCACTGCTGCTGTTTATTGAGCACTCACTAAGTGCTATGCAGTGTTCTCTCTCTCTTTTTTTTTTTTTTTTTTTGTAGAGATGGGGTCTTACTATGTATAATATTTTAAGTTTGATTTGGCTCGTTTTTTTTTTTTTTTTTTGAGGCAGAGTCTCACTATGTTGTCCAGACTGGTCTTGAACTCCAGTTCAAGTGAGTCTCCTGCCTCAGCCTCCTGAGTAGCTGGGATTACAGGCATTTGCCATCATGCCTGTGCAGTGTCCTTAATGCTTTGTATTTATTGTCTCATTTAACCCACAGAATAACCCATGATGTATTATTATCCCCATTTTACAGATGACAAAACCAGTGTCCACAGGGGTAACATAAATTCACCAAAGAACACAGATAGTGAGCTTCATATTTTATAAAGGTACTTCCTTGCTCCCCCTCCTCTTACCCCAAACTCTCTCTTTAGAGTTTTTAGACTTGGTTGAAGGGTTTCTTGGAGATCTGCCCCTTGTAAAGGCAAGAGTTGTCTTCTGCTAAAAGTAAAGGGAGGAAGGCAGAGGCAATGAAAAGCTAAACCCAGATAAACTTTTTTGTTCTAACGTTTTAAAAATTTAATTTGATTAAGGCCTTAAAGATGTTCATTAAAAACCTTAATGGCCATTTTGTATTGTCCAAAGAAATTACAGCTGCTTAAATAAAGCCTAAAGCTTTTGGCTTCCTTTTGTAATTCTACCACATTGTTCCCACAGAGCTGCTGTTAGTTTAATAATAGAGCAATAGTTAAAACAATCTTTAAGTTCTGGGGTACATGTGCAGAACGTGCAGGTTTGTTACATAGGTATACATGTGCCATAGTGGTTTACTGCACCCATCAACCCGTCATCTACATTAGGTATTTCTCCTGAAGCTATCCCTCCCCTAGCTCCCTACCCTCGAACAGGCCCTGGTGTGTGATGTTCCCTTCCCTGTGTCCATGTGTTCTCATTGTTCAACTCCTACTTATGAGTGAGAATATGCAGTGTTTGGTTTTCTGTCTCCTGTGTCAGTCTGCTGAGAATGATGGTTTCCAAGCTTTATCCATGTCCCTGCAAAGGACATGAACTCATCCTTTTTTATGGCTGCATAGTATTCCATGCTGTATAGGTGCCACAGTTTCTTGTCCAGTCTATCATTGATGGGCATTTGGTTTGGTTCTAAGTCTTTGCTATTGTGAATAGTGCTGCAATAAACATACATGTGCATGTGTCTTTACAGTAGACAAAGAATATTAACAGTGACTTAGATTCCCTCAGGATGCTGTTTTTTTATATAATAATAATAACAATAAATTTAAAACAAGCAAAATAAGCTGTTATAAAGCAAAGAAGGCAGCCCATTTGCTGGAGGTGATGTCAGTGATTCTGAACAACTATATTTTGCCTGTCCTCTGAGGGGCCAATATCTTTGATTAAAATAAGAACCCTCCATACATACAGAATTCCAACCCCCCCACAGTAGATGCTTCGTTTTCAAAGGATGATTCATCTTCAAAACTAGATACTTAAAATTACATGCAGCCATAATTACCCAGTAGCTCACAGGATTGATCATTGGTACCTTCAATATAGGAGGGGCTCATTAATTGTGAATCAGTGATCGTGAACTGTCCTTACAAGGCAGGGAGCATTGAGAGTCTAGGCTCTGTGACTTCATATAAGCCGGGCAACAAAATGTTGAGAAGTGTCAGAAAATGTCGGGTTTGAGTGACACCAGAACAAGTGGCTGAACATAATTCAGTCAAAGTGATTATTTAGTATCTGATAGAGAATAAAGCCCTGGTTATTTCAATAAATTAAACTGTCTGTTCTTTTAAATTGAATTCGGTCAACCATCCAAGCATGTCAAGCCATTTCCAAAAGTTATTGCTCACTCTCTTTAAACGGCGTTTAGATAAGCCACTTAGCTCAAGGAACCGTGCAGGCAGTTCAGATACACTCGCTGCCTTCCTGTGACGGCAAACCTGGCTGCAGCTCAGAGATGAAATTTAATGTATTGCATGGGCGTCTAGACGAATCATGGAACCTCAGAGATGACAGGGACCTGATGCCAGTCAGTCACCCAGTCCAAGTCCCTCAGTTTAGAGATGAGGAAAGCTGAGCCCAGAAAGGGGGCCTGGCCAAGGTCCTTCAGGTGAGGGGAGAGGTAGACGCAGCAGCAACTTCCCAGTCTCATGACTCCCAGCCCAGTGCTCATTCAGCTATTCTGTGCTGGCCTGAGAGCCATATATAGTAACTATTTCCAGTGCAGAATAAACTGTGGAAAAGAGTGATACAAGTGTTTTACTTGGATTATCTCATTTAATCCTCATCATGAGCCTACAAGGTGGGTGTGATGACTATGTCCAACATAGAGATGAGGAGACAGAGTCCCAGAGAGGCTGAACAACTCACCTAAGGTCACATAGTAAGTCATGGAAGACAGAATGACCTCCCATAGCATATACATGTGTGTATATATGTATCAGTGGCAACACATATAGCTTCAAAAAATTCTGAAACACAGGCCAGGCACGGTGGCTCATGCCTGTAATCCCAGCACTTTGGGAGTCTGAGGCGAGTGGATCACTTGAGGTCAGGAGATCAAGACCAGCCTGGCTAATATGGCGAAACCCCGTCCCTACTAAAAATACAAAAAATTAGCTGGGTGTGGTGGTGCACGCCTATTATCCCAGCTACTCAGGAGGCTGAGGCACGAGAATCGCTTGAACCTGGGAGGCAGAGGTTGCAGTGAGCTGAGATCGTGCCTTTGCACTCCAGCCTGGGCAACAGAGTGAGAATCCATCTCAAAAAAAAAAAATTCTGAAACACAAAATGAACTTTAGTCCCACATAGTAAAGAAAAACGAAAAGCCTTCCTACCCCTTTAGGAGAAACGTCATGATTTCATGGAGGAAGAGCCTTTGTCTCATGTTATTTTCATGGTTTTAATACTGCTCTCATCAGTTAAGAAAGACAAATGCCTCTACCACTTAATACTAATGAAACAACCAACACACACTGAGCATTTAGTAAATAGTGGGCTTTGTGCCAAGCACTTTGCATGCATTGTCACAGCAACTCTAAGGTAGGGATGATTATTATCCCCATTTTACAGATGAGAAAACTGAGGTTTAGAGGTGACATGTGACTTGCCCAGCATATGATGGCTTCCAAGCACATAAGTAGACATTGCTGCAGAAAGACTTATAAGAAGAACAAAATCTGAGTCTAGAGAAACTATCAGCACAAAAGCTTTCATCACCACCAAGGAAATCAATACAGCTGAATTAGCGTAGTGGAAAATATCATTACAGTGGAAATTTTAGTATAACACACAAGTTCCAAAGCCCAGTCAATGGCCCACTTATTTCACGCAATATTGTTTTAACCATATCTCCGTAAAACAGAGAACTCAGGCAGCTTCTGAACAGTCACTGTGCATAATTCATACTTTCGTCTAAGTCCTGGCAGAATTGAATGGGGTTATATGCCCAATATCTACCCAGAACAAAAGACAGCTGTGTGTTTTTTACTCTCTTATATAAGTGAATCCAACTCAAAGACATTTAAAAGAAAGACGATATTAAAACCACTGGTGCTTCCCTTTACATATCCAAATGGATTAATGGCAGACGACTTTTCTTGCAAGACGTGTGCCCTCCTATCAACCTAGCCCTTGGGAAGTGGTAACATCTTGACTCTTTAGGTTGGGAACAAATACAAATTGAAATAAAATGTGAACTTTAATGTGAATGATTGATCTCCCTCATGTCTTCTTGGATAAATCTGTTTTTTTTTTTTCCCCTGTAAACTTTCACCAGGAGAAAAGGTACCGTTTCCAGAACCAGGTGGACAAAATGAAGGAAAAAGTCAAGAATGTGGAGGAAAGATCAAAGGAATTTGTGAACAGAGTGGAAGAAAGAGCCATGATCTAATTCAAAAGTGGGAAGAGAAGTCAAGGGAATTTATTGGCAACTTCCTGGAATTGTTTGGACCTGATGGAGCCTGGGTATGTAATTATTTCACTTGATCCCACAATGGTGACTGTTTTCAGTTTATCGTCCTTTTTATGGAGCCACTCGAGGGTGCCTCTTATCTCACTTCCACTACGTGCCCTCTGCTTTGGACATCAGCCTGAATGATGTAAAGTCCGTGTCACTTCCTTATTGAGTTTCTGCTTTACCCATCAATATGGCACCCAGCAGCACCCAAAGCCAGGTCTGGTCTCAGTTTCTATTTCTTATCCAGAGCTTGGAAGCCATTTGGGTGATCATTGAGTGTCTATTACTTCACAGATTGATGCTGTCACTCATCTCAGTCTCCCAGCTGGAGATGATGAAAGTTCGGGAGTACAGGTGAAGTGGGTTAGTGGCAGCACGGAGCTTGTGTTACAAGACATGGATGATGAGCTCTTGGATCAACTACTGGCATTTATGTTTTGGGGAGGAGAATCCAAAGAAATGTAATATATCAGTGAGTTTTTGTTGTCAGGAGCCCTCCTCTTTTACTGGCTGGAAGAGAGAGAGAAGTGGTAGGGTTGCCCCGCATCTGTGCCCATCGTGCCCTGATTTTCCCCTGGTTTTTCATGGCATGCAAGTGTTGGGATAAGGCACAACAGTCTTTGGGGACTGAGGCCATGATCTGAATCTTAAAACTGAGAGGGAATGTAGAGTGTCTCCTTGCCTAAAATCTATAGACAACGCTGAATGATAACTATGAAAAGGGAAAAGAAAATGCCAGAAACCTCCATTGGCACTTTATTGGCATTTCTGTTGTGCATGCCCTTCCCAAGTAAATACCAGTATTGTCATGAGAGTTGATAAGTGGTCTGTAAAGAGATACCAAAAGTTTACTTTAGAGCTGCTAAAGGATCGATGAGGGTTGTATGAAAGAGATACTAAAAATGGACTTTCCTTCTACAACAAAAAGAAACAATTCCATTTGATTTCTCTGATTTTAAGTTGCCTGGATTTCCTATTATAATATGAGAAGTGTCTAACAAAATCCACTTTGACTTAATTATTTTATTGATGGGTTGTTACTGCTACCACTGCTTGTTTGAGCTCATTCATTATAGGATTATCTAAAAGTGACACACTCAGTTAGTATTAGAAGAGGAACAATGTTTGGGAAGTTGGGAGAGATGCTTTGGTTAACACCTGGTGGCCTCTTAGTGATTATTTATAGAGGTGGGTGTTATAGGCTAACCATATCCTATCGGCTGAGTCTGAGATGGGTAGAAAGTTTACAAGGAGCTGGCAAAAGTGGAAGAGCCAAGGGCTGGGCTGCTTTTCATTTTCCCCAGGCCTCTTAAAAATTTCAGCTCAGGTCATTTAATTCCTGGTACATTTCTCTAATGTTCTTGTCTATGCACAGCACTATGGAAGAACATAAGGACAGACAAAGCACAGAACCTGTTCTCTGGTCTCTGTGACATATGGTCTGAAATTTCCTATTTAGTCTCGTGTGTATTTTAATAGTTCAGATTTTCACAACTAATTTTCAGGGTCTGAAAAACAGCTAGTGGGTTTTTAAGGAAGCCATGTAGGTATTTATTTGTTTACAAGGACTCAGAAATGTGTCTCTGCTGATAAGAGCTGGTATAGTAACTCAAGGGGGTAGATGCTTTCTCCATTTGGAGTGAGTAAAGGCAGGGGAAAAAGATATAATTTCACACTTTGGGAGGCTGAGGTGGATGGATCACCTGAGGTCAGGAGTTTGAGGCCAGCCTGGCCAACATGGCAAAACCCTGTCTCTACTAAAAATACAAAAAAAAAAAAAAAAAAAATTAGCTGGCTGTGGTGGCATGCGCCTGCAGTCCCAGCCACTCAGGAGGCTGAAGCAGGAGAACTGCTTGAGCCCAGGAGGCGGAGGATGCAGTGAGTCCAGATCATGCCACTGCATTCCAGCCTGGGTGACAGAGCAAGACTCTTGTCTCAAAAAATCTATCTATATATATATCTCTGCGTGTATATATATGTGTATAGGTGTGTATGTGTGTATATATGTGTATGTGTATGTATATATGTATATGTATGTATATATGTATATATGCATGTGTGTATATTTGTGTATGTATATATATGCATGTGTGTATATGTGTGTATGTGTCTATACGTGTGTATGTATGTATGTGTGTATATAGTGTACATGTGTATATATGTGTATATGTATGTATATATGTATGTATATGTGTATGTATGTGTGTATGTGTGTGTGTGTGTGTGTGTGTAATTTCATAAAAACTTTATAGACCTTAGTCATTTCAGGCTCCCAGTGAAGGTGGAAATAGTAGCTGGAATTGTTCTTGGGAGTCTGATGACAGTGAGCCAAGGTAATTTTTAAGAAATGAAACCCAGTTCAGAGACTGGAGGTTTTTCTTTTTAAAACTTGCTATTAGTGGCAAAACTGTTATTACCATTAATTTACTGTACAGCCAGACTAAGAGATTACTTTTTTTCTGTTGACATTAAAAATACAGGAATAGTTACAAGGATGTTAACGCCAAGATAAGTAACTTGCTTTTCATCAATATGCTATTATTATAATAATTCTTTATTTGTAAATTTGGAGTGGAACTCATTTCTTAAATAGAGGATCTGTGTTACCAGCAAATACGGTACTGATATAAACAACCCAAACTTGGAAAGGCACAAAATAGAAGGATTTAAGATACAAATTCTGGTACAATAAGATTGGTATGCAGCATAGTATGTAACTTATAGGGGGTATTCCATAAATGTTTCTGGGTTAAATAAATGTATGAATGAATGGATGTATGAGGAAGACTTATTCACAGAACCTCTGGCATCTGCAAAGGATATGGATGATAAAGCCTAAATCCCACCCCATATACGTGTGTGTGCGTTAGATAGATAATAGATAGATAGCCTTAGCCTTTTATTGCTTATGGTTTTAGGTACAAGAGTTGATTACAACGTGGTGTTTGGTGGATCAAATTCAGTACTCAGATGCTTTGCCCTTAACGAGTTTTAAAATTTATTTTAGGGAAGGCGTGAGCTCTTGTTTGCCATAGGCACACCTCCAACGCTGCTCCTTCCCCTTCCCTAACCTGACTCATACATTTATGCAGCTCCTCTGGCCCCAGGGAACATTTGAATTTGCTCCTTGTGGTACAGTCCTTTTTAAGCAGAGTCTCACTCTTGCCCATGCTGGAGTGCAGTGGCATGATCATGGCTCACTGTAACCTCGAATTCCTGGGCTCAAGCAATCCTCCCACCTCAGCCCTCCAGATAGCTGGGACTACAGGTGTATGCCACCATGCCCCACTAATTTTTAAATTTTTTGTAGAGATGCAATCTTGCTCTGTTGCCCAGACTGGAGTGCAGTAGCATGATCATGACTCACTGTAACCTCGAACTCCTGGGCTCAAGAGACCCTCTTGCCTTGGCCTACCAAGGTGCTGGGGTTTACAGGCATGAGCCACCATGCCTGGCCATAGTCTAAGTCTCCCCAAGTGACCTCATTTTTGACATCAAGGATGTCAATATAAAACTGAAACCCTTGCACTCTGTCTCTGGGTAGAAAGTAGTGATGGTGATGATGATGATGATAGTGAAGAAGAAGATGAAGATGATGCTATTGCTCTAAAAGTTGCATAGTAGGTTGAATTGTTTTTTCAATGTCATCACACAAATTCTACCCATTTATTTATTTATTTATTCATTTATTTATTTTCAAGATGGAGTTCTCACTCACTCTGTTGCTCAGGCTGGAGTGCAATGCTGTGATCTTGACTCACTACAACCTCTGCCTCCTGGATTCAAGTGATTCTCCTGCCTCAGCCTCCCAAGTAGCTGGGATTACAGGCATGTGCTACTACACCCGGCTAATTTTTGCATTTTTAGTAGAGATGGCTCACCATGTTGGCCAGGCTGGTCTCAAATTCCTGACCTCAAGTGATCCACATGCCTTGGCCTCCCCATACCCATTTTAACCACACAAGAAAGTTAGTACTATAGCCATTTTATACATAAAGATATAGATATAGACAAGGGCCTAAAAAATTAGAATATGAACCTTTCCCATGGTCTCACAGGAGTTGGTAGGCACTAGGATGAAGCCTGGGGCTAGTCTCTTTCCCCTGGTCAACCCTGTATCATTCACAATAGGAATGTCCACATGATACAGTCATTTTGCTTCATTTTCCTTTGGTCAGGGTGTGTTGCTGTAAGAAACTGAGGTCTACAACATCCCTCTAAGGCCTGGGACAATGCCAGTTGCTAGAATTGTACTTGTGAAAAGGCCATCTGAGTATTTATGATAGGCACTCTCAGCCCTCTACTGCTCTCTCTAGGCTTTCTCAGCAAGCAGAAAGTGTGGTGTCCATGGCTATATTAGTTAGCTTTTGGTGGTAACAGATTGCCTCAAAACTTGGTGGCTTAAAACGACAAACATTTTATTATCTCACAGTCTCTGAGGGTCAGGAATCAGGAAGCAGCCCAGATGGATGATTGTGACTCGGTCTCTCATGAAGTTGTAGCCAAGATGTCAGCTGGTGGCCAGGCACAGTAGCTCATGCCTGTAATCCCAGCACTTTGGGAGGCCGGAGCAGGCGGATCACCTGAGGTCAGGAGTTCGAGACCAGCCTGGCCAACATGGTGAAATCCCATCTCTACTAAAAATACAAAAATTAGCCGGGCATGGTGGTGTACAGCTGTAATCCCAGCTACTTGGGAGGCTGAGGCAAGAGAATTGCTTGAACCTGGGAGGTGGATGGAGGTTGCAGTGAGCTGAGATCATACTACTGCACTCCAGCCTGGGGGACAAGAGTAAAACTCTGTCTCAAAAAAAAAAAAATTGTGACAAATATATTCATAAACATAAAATGTACCATTTTAACCCTTTTTTTTTTGAGATGGAGTCTTGCTTTGTCACCCAGGCTGGAGTGCAGTGGGGTGATCTCGGCTCACTTGCAACCTCCACCTCCCAGGTTCAAGCGATTCTCCTGCCTCAGCCTCCCAAGTAGCTGAGATTATAGGCACCCGCCACAGTGCCCAGCTAATTTTTATATTTTTAGTAGAGACGGGGTTTCGCCATGTTGGCCAGGCTGGTCTTGAACTCCTGACCTCAGCTAATCCGCCCGCCTCAGCTTCCCAAAGTGCTGGGATTATAGGCATAAGCCACCACGCTGGGCCCATTTTAACCATTTTAAGTGTACAGTTTAGCAGGATTAAATGGTTGCATTCCACAGTGTCCTGCAAACATCACCACCATCCACCTCCAGAACTTCTTCTTCATTCCAAACAGAAACTGTACCCATTAAGCAAAGAGCCCCCTATCCTCTTCTGCCCCCAGCCCCTGGCAGCCAGCCTTCTAGTTTCTGCCTCTATAAATCTGACTACTCTAAGTATCTCATTTAAGTGGAATCATATAGTATTTGTCCTTTTGTGGCTAGCATATTTCACTTAGCATGATGTCTTTCTTTTGAAGAGTGAATGATATCCCATTTATGTGGACATCACATCTTTTTTATCCATTATTCCATTGATGGACATTTGGGTTGTTGTGAACACTAGTATTACGAGCTCTGCTTTACAATTCTTTTGGGTATGTAGTAGAAATAGAATTTGCTGGATGGCATGGTAATTCTGTTAATTTTTTTTTTAGAAGCCGCCATACTGTTTTCCAGAGTGGCTGCACAATTGTACACTCCCACCAGCAATGTACGGGGATCTAATTCCTCTACATCCTCACCAACACTTATTATTTTCTGTTTTGTATTTTTTTAAATAATCATCATAAATTTTAGGCACTGCTCATTTTTAAGACTTTTGATTTTGAGAAAAGTGCTACAAAATACAGTTTCTGATTCTGATTTAGATTTCCCACCTGAGACTTTGACAGCTTTTAAAATTTTTATCTTTTTTTTTTTTTTTTTTTTTAATTTTGTTGTTGTTTTTAAGACAGAGTCTCACTCTTTCGCCCATGCTGGAGTGCAGTGGCATGATCTTGGCTCACTACAACTTCACCTCCCGGGCTCAAGTGATTCTCTTGCCTCAGCCTCCTGAGCAACTGGGACTACACATGTACACCACCATGCCTAATTTTTGTATTTTTAGTAGAGATGGGGTTTCACTATGTTGGCCAGGCTGGTCTCGAACTCCTGACCTGACCTTAAGTGATCCACCCACCTCAGCCTCCCAAAGTGCTGGCACTACAGGCATGGGCCACCCTGCCCGGCCTAAAATTTTTATCCTTAAACACAGGTACAAGTAAAATGTGAGTAAACATGAAAAGTTTCTTACTGTGAAACTGGCTAATTACAAGAGAGGTTGTCATGAGCAGGGTCACTTTCTGGGTGGGTGGCCTGAGGCAAGTTCATTCGCCTCTCTGGGCCTTAGCCATAGCATCAGTAAATGGGGAAAGTAAACATAGCTGCCACATAGGAGGAGGATTACATTGATTCATACTTCACTTTTAGAAATTTTAAAAAATTTTTATTTTTTGAGACAGGGTCTTGCTTTGCTGCCCAGGCTAGAGTGTAGTGGCACAATCATGGGTCACTGCAACCTTGAACTCCCAGGCTCAAGTGATCTTCCCACCTAAGCCCTCTTCCCGCTCAACCTGAGTAGCTGGGACTACAGGCGCATACCGCCATGCCCAGCTAAGTTTTCAAAATTGTTTGTAGAGATGAGGGGTCTCACTATGTTGGCCCAGGCTGATCTTGAACTCCTGGGTTCAAGTGGTCCTCCCACCTCAGCCTCCCAAAGTGTTGGGATTATAGGCTTGAGCCACCGTGCCCAGCCTGGCTCACACTTCAAAGTCCTAGAGCAGTGCCTGGCACTCATGTCGGGCACTATGTAAAGGTTAGTTGTTTACTGATTTGGCCAGAACTGAAGCATGGGCCCTTTTTTCTCCTTGAGTTTCATCTTGCTTACCAGAGGGCCAAACCAGATCCTACTAGGAAGTTTTTCATTTCTTTTTGGCAGATATACCAGAATATATATGAAATACTGAAACCTTTAAAGGCATTTGTCAAGACATTTATTGCCCCACTAAATGCTAAGTACTTCTTAAAGGGAAAACTTTGTAGGAGAGAAATAGAAAATGACTTTCATATGGACAGGACTATAAATGGGATTATTTTCTTGGGGGAAAACTTCATAAATGGAAACCTCTTAATACCATAAGAGACTGAATTTAAATACTTTTACTCTTTGAAAATGCCATGCCTGGTCTTCCTTATTTGGTGTATTTCTAAAGTGCTTTTCTTCCCAGGAAGCTCATTACAAACTGTCTCCTGACTGTGTTGAATTCAGGTCCTTTGCAGGGGAACCACCCTTCAAAATGCACCAGAAACAAATCAGAGAGCTGGCAAATTGAGGCTGGGAGTTATTTTGCATGGATATTGCATTTTATGAAGTGTGACACCATTGTTTATCATTAAAGATTCAAGTTTCACCCTCTCAGGCAGAATATTCTTGGCTACGAGCTTGATTCAAGCTACAGTAGACAAGTTGTAGATTTCTTAGAAAGTGAACTTCTAATGGAAATGCTGACAATCCATTAACAGCAGGAGGGCTAATGGCTGCCGCAGAAAATATACTTAAAGATTACAGTAATAAAAACACATATTTTAAAGTGCCTGCTAAGAGTTCAGGAATGTTTTTAAATGTTGCTGTTAATAATAGGCCACCCAATCCTTATGGCATTTGATTTTGTCTCATAAATGGGTTTAATCTAAGGGAGTGCTGTTGTAGTGTACCTTTTTTTTCTGTTGGGCTTTGAGGGGGGTTTGATGTCTTTTGGCAGAATTATCAATGCCCTTAATGGAAGGTAAATGATTGGTATATTAGCAGACGTGTGGAATTTTAAATCTGGAAAAGACCTGAGCAGTCAGCCAGTCATCTATTATTATATCTGCCAGAGGAAACTTAGGACTCTAAAAAGTAAGGGGCTAGAGCTTAGGAAAACTGAGTGTTGGGTTGGGGGGTGGGGGCAGTGCTACTGGTGATGTGCCTGTGGCCTTAGTAATTCCTTACCAATGTCATTATTGTAACACCTGCCCTTCCGCCTGATCTCTCTGCTTGGGTTACCTGAGTTCTTTCTTTCCTACTGTGATGCTTTTTTATGATGAAAAAAGTAATATATATTCATTATAGAACTATTAAAAAGTAAAGAAGGGACGGACATCACTCGCAGTCTCATCACCCAGCGCAGTCTATGTTAAAATTTCGGGTTATAACTCCCATCTGTTTTCCATCTCTGTATATGTACATTTCTTCTACAAACTTGAGATCATGCAGAACAGAGTGTTCTAAAATCATTTTGGCTTTGCAGTTACTCATGAGTGTTTTCTCGCATGATGAAATATTATTTAAGAACCTGATTCTCCTCATCCACTTATTATATCGTCTTGGAGTTGCACAGATTTCTCTAACCTGGTTAGAGAATTTGCAGTGTTGTGTGTTATACATTGCATTGAATACCATTATACACGATAAAGATTTACTTACATCTCTGGTTATCTCCTCAGAAAATAGAAGTTTTTGCATCTATTGCCAAATTACCCCTCAGAAAGGCATTGCTATTTTATCCTCCTACCAGCAGTAACATGAGGGTGGCCCTTTTCCTGAGCCCTCAACTAGCTGTAACAAAATTTTAAAACTTTAGCAATCTGATATATAAAATGTATCTCATTTCAACCATTTGCATTTGTTCGATTACTAGTGATGCTGAACAGTTTTTATAGCTCATTTACAAATTTCTCTTGTGACTTGCCTATATAGGCCATATGCTGTTTTGTTTTGTTTTTTTTTTTTGAGACAGAGTCTTGCTCTGTTGCCAGGCTGGAGTGCAGTGGCACAATCTTGGCTCACTGCAACCTCTGCCTCCCAGGTTCAAGCAATTCCCCCTGCCTCAGCCTCCCGTGTAGCTGGAACTACAGGCGTGCACTACCATACCCGGCTAATTTTTTGTATTTTTTAGAAGAGACGGGATTTCACCGGGATGGTCTCGATCTCCTGACCTTGTGATCTACCCGCCTCAGCCTCTCAAAGTGCTGGGATTACAGGCGTGAGCCACCGTGCCTGGCCCATATGCTCATTTTTCTACTAAGGTTTTCATCTTCTTCTTTTTGATTTACAGGCTCTGTGTATATACCAAGATCTGTAATTTTTAGGTAAACACTGCAAAAATTTCTGCTATATTTTTATTTGCCTTTTATTTCATGGTGGGTTTTTTGAGTACAGAAATTTTAAATTTTTGTGTAGTCAAATGTCAATCTTTTCCTTTATGGTTTCTTTCTTTGCTTTTATGCTGACACCCGAAGGTATTTTTAAAACACAGATCTGATCAGATTCCACCCTTGATTAAAATCTTTCTGGAGTTCTTGAGTAGGAAATCCAGCCTCCTTGTGGTGCTCTAGGTCCAGACCATTGCCACCCCATGGGCATTTGGGGTTCTGGTCACACCAAGAAATTTGGACTTAGAACTCCTTACTTAGCGTGCTCTGCTTGGAAAGGCCATCCTCTGCCAGCCCCCATGGACCCACTCCCTATCGCCACCCACCTCTTCCTGGGCATTATCGAAGACCCAGCTGAGACATGACACCTCTTCCACACTCTTCTTCCTCCCTTGCCTCTTGTGTAGCACCTGGTCCCCAAAAGATATCTGTAATGGTTTGTAAAACGAATAACCCGAAAGACAAGCCAAGTCTAAGGTGGCAAATAGGAGAACTGGCTTTCAGGACAAGTTTAGTATCAAAGGATTGAACTGAGTGGCTGGGGAGCTGAGGCTCAACTGTGAGCAATTGAAAGACCCCAGGCAGGACAGACAGGATGCTCAGGAGTCAGTGAGATGCAGCGTCCAGTGGGGGAGCATCAGGGAAGGGTTCAATTCTGAAAGCACCCAGCGACCATCACCTGAGGTCCCAAAGTGGCAAATCGATCTTAACCACCGAAACCTCCTCCCGCCACACAGTCTTCCCCCAAACTGGCAAATGGCATCATTGCTTTCCAATTCCTTAGCCCGAGACTGGAGTAACTTGATTCCTGTTCCTCCCACACCCCATGTCCCATCTGTCAGTGAGTCCTGTTGGCTCTACCGTGAAAACATAGCCAGATCACATACTGTAGAATTCCATTTTGATGACATTCTGGAAAAGGCACAACTGTAGGGACAGAAAACAGATCTGTTGCCAGTGACTGGGGGAGGGGGAGACTCCAAAGGGTCACGACGGAATTTAGGAGCTGATGGGATCCTCCTATGCATTGATTGGAGTGGTGGTCACACAACTGTATACATTTGTCAAAACTCAAGGACCTGTACACTAAAAAGGGTGAGTTTATTATACCTCAGTAAGAATACGGGGAAAATATACTAGGAATCCTGCCATTTTTCACCACACTGCCATCATCCTGGGCCAGGCCGAGCTTCATCACCATCTTAAAATTTTTTTTTTTTTTTTGAGACAGAGTCTCACTCTGTCGCCCAGTCTGGAGTGCAGCAATGCCATCTCAGCTCACTGCAACCTCCGCCTTCTGGGTTCAAGCGATTTTCCTGCCTCAGCCTCCTGAGTAGCTGGGATTACAGGTGTCCCCCCCTCACCACGCCCAGCTAATTTTTTTGTATTTTTAGTAGAGACAGGGTTTCACCATGTTGGCCAAGCTGGTCTCGAACTCCTGACCTCAAATGATCTGCCTGCCTCAGCCTCCCAAAGTGCTGGGATTACAGGCGAGAGCCACCGCGCGCAGCCTTGGATTCTTACTGCAATGGGCTCATAACTGGGCTCCCTGCTCCTGCCCCCACCTCACAGCAGTCTGTTCTCAACACAGCAGTCGGAATGGTCCTTTGAAAACAAGCAGCAGATTGTTAATCCTTTGCTCAGAACTCTCCAGAGGTTTCGCTTCTCAGAGGAGACCATATGTGAAACAGCCCCCTGCTATGTCTCTGGTCTGATCTCCCACAGCACCTCCCACTCTCCCTTCCCCACTAGCTCACTCCACACTGCCACTGTGGCCTCCTCCCCCTCCTGGGACCTGTTGTGCGGGTCCCCTGAGACTGAAAGGCAGAGTTCTCACAATGGCTGCCAATGCCCTCCATGGCATTGCCCTCTGTGCTTTCACTGGCGACCTCTTCCTAACCCCCTCCCTTAGTGGCCTGCCTGCGCTTCCCGGATGTGTGGTCCATGCTCCTTTCTTGGGGTGCTGTCTGGAGTGCGCTGCCCTCTGATTTCCATTCACCTAGTCCCTCCCCTCATCTCTTCCACATTCTTCACCCAAGTAGCATTTTCTCGGGGGGCCTTTCTGGAGCACCCTGTTTGCAATTGCAGCCGCCCTGCTCCCACCCCCACTTGCTATCCTCTCACCATCTTTTTCTCACAAACCACAGATCCATCTGACATACTATATTTTGTTTATGGTGTGATTCCTCCTCATATCTGTGAGGTCAGGGTTTCTGTTTTCTTTTCTGCCACCCCCTCCAGTCCCTAGATCATGACTGCTTGCCTGGCTAATCACAGACACTCAGTCACATTTTGTAGATGGAAGAAAGAAGGGAAGAAGGAAAGAGCGTTAAGAACCAGCAGTAGCTGGGCGCAGTGGTTCCCGCCTGTAATCCCAGCGCTTTGGGAGGCCTAGGTGGGTGGATCACCTGAGGTCAGTTCAAGAACAGCCTGACCAACATGGCGAAACCCCGCCTCTACTAAAAATACAAAATTTAGCTGGGCGTGGTGGCACATGCCTATAATCCCAGCCACTTGGGAGGCTGAGGCAGGAGAATCGCTTGAACCTGGGAGGCAGAGGTTGTAGTGAGCCAAGATCATGCCACTGCACTCCAGCCTGGGTGACAGAGCCAGACTCTGTCTCAAAACAAACAAAAACAAACAAAACAAAACAAAACAAAACAAAACCAGTGGTGACTGTAATCTTCTGTCACTGCCCCTGAATGTCATTTGGTTCCTTACTATACATAGTCTTGGACAACATGGGATGTGGTACGAGTCTAGGTTTGTGGGCTCAGGAGTTTTGGGGTAGTGGCTCTTCTGCCTGCTTTACCTTTTTGTTTCACTACTGCCTTGGATTGCTAAGTTAACAGATGCCTTCTCTCAAATTTCTCTTTAGAAGCAGATGTTCCAGGAGAGGAGCAGCCGGATGCTGCAGGCCTTATCCCCGAAGCAAAGTCCTGTGAGCAGCCCAACCCGGAGCCGGTCCCCTTCCCCGCTCCCCCCTCGCCCACCTTCTCATGGCTCCCTCTCAAAACTTCACCCCCTTCCTCACCCAAAGCAGCCTCAGCCTCCATCAGCAGCATGAGCGAGGGGGGATGAGGATGAGAAGTAGAGGCTGCTGGCAGGCAAGAGCCACACCACACAGGATGGGGAGGAGGGCGAGGGTCACAGGGGGTACCTGGGTGGTGTTTGAAGGGTGATAGTCACAGGAGCTGCAGCTCAGCAGGGAGACCCCGAACTCTGCTAAGGGAAGGTCTTGGGACCAGTTCTCTCTCACTCTCCATACAGCTGAAGAGTTGGGTGAGGCGCGGAGATTTCGAGCGGGAGAACCTACACAAACCTTCTTAGCATCATCTAGAATCACTCTGACCTTGCTAAGAAAGGATGCAGAGTGCCCCAGAGAGACTTGCACTGATGGGGTGACTTCTGCTTTGGTCCTTCCACCCACCCCCACCAAGTAAACCACCTGTGGAAGCAGCTGTTCCCTCAGCCTGCTACTTCTGCCTCCGTAAGGGTCCTGCACGTTGCCTCCCACCACCCCAGCTCTTCCAGAGTAAAATTGTTTCTAATAGAGGGGGCAAAGTGCTTCTGAAATAGTCAAGTTAAAGACAAATTCCAACCTTCTGAGTCCAGCCACTGAGACCTGATGTTGGAACGCATCAACTCCTTCCAGTTCCATGAACGTGGCTCATAGACAAAGCCTTGCTTTAGGCCAGTTATCAAAGGCCAGTTATCATCTAGTGTGAACCTTAACTTTTTATTCAAAGGACAGTTTTGTCAAGAACTCCACGTAAGGCCTGACGTGCTCCTGGTTGTACTTTCTCATCATTGGTTTCACTGCATTGTTTTGCAGAAATTACCTTAATCTGTGGGAACTGCAACAAAGAAAAACTTCCTAATATATAAAAAAAGAGGAGCTGCTTTGCTTTGGCTCCAAGTTTAGCAGACAAGAAATGTCTCCTGAAGCTTCTCCTTAAAGGATGCTATTATGGAATGGCTTTTCCCATTTCCGACCAGTTAACAGTTTCATAGACCTCAAGTAACACTTTGAGGCATCAAACATAGTATACCGATGGGGGTGCTACCTGCACGTATCTGTTCTATGTATGCTCCAATATACCATCCGCGGGTGTATCCCATGTGCAATATGAGTATATAGTGGTGGCATTTTATAATAGACCCCACTCCTGCTCTCCACCCTAATACTCCTCTGAAATCCTTGGTCTCAAGAACCATCTGTTCTCTGGTGACTTGGGCACTTTGTCAAGTACATCCCAGATTCCTGTGGAAATGTTTTATCCCAACCAGGAAATGAGTATGTTGTTCTCGTGGCCTCCTGTAACATTTGAGAACTCTGAAGACCCTTTACAGAGAACTGTGGGCTCAGTTATGATCTCAGCATCTGAGTGGTCTAGGTAGTAGCATCATTATCTCTGGCCCTAGGTTTGCCAAGTGGGATGAGGACTAGGTGTTCCTGCTGAGTTGTCCAAAGTTCCTGCTCCTTAGTCACCTGTGTGAAATGAGCAGGGAGAGTTAAGATCTGGAGTCAAACTCTTTGGGCTATTGTCTGGGTATGCTAGTAAAGTCAGAGACAGAGCTGGGGGCTTGTCTATCACAGGAGATTCTGAGCTCTGCCTACAAGCTGTTGGTTTGAGCCTCTATTTTCAGAGGGGGATGAAATGCCCCTTTCCAGCTGGTTCCTTGGGAACCAGCCTTCTAGGTGACAAGGGAGCAACCAATGAAGGAAGGCGGCGTGTCTTTCCCCTTTGTGCTGGGGTTCAACTACCTCCCTACCCACCAGGAGATGAGTGCTATCTGCTGGGAAGCGAAACTATGAGGCTAAGCTGGCCTGGAACCTCTTTGTTCTTGGCACTTTCTTTCTCCAGGAGTCTGTGAAGCACTCATGTGGGACAGAGAACTGGCAGGAACGTGGCGTGTGAGGAAGAAAACTTCCTTTGCAGTCAAGGCCCACCTAGAATATTGCTCTTCAGAGAGGGACAGGGCCCCATTCTTCCCCTGTGTCCATTTGGTCCCTGTCTTCCATCACGCACTCAGGTCAAACCATGCAAGTCAGTCTACCATCCATTTGAGTTAGTTGGCACTTGGAGCCCTAAAGGATGAGGCCATCCAGGCAAGGGAAGGTGGTGGGAACAAGGGAAGAGAACAGAAGGAAAGAAGTTCCTGGAGGGGAGGAAAGGAGGATAAACAAATATCTGCTCTCCTTAAACCATTTCAGGACCTCACTTTATAGGTGAGACTCTTGGGAAGGCCTTTTGTGCCCCCACGCCATGGCCCAGGGCAGACAGATCCACTTTTACCTGAATTCTGCACTCTGGAGCAAATACTCTATCAGGCTGACTATACATTTGCAGGTCTTACATGCCATACTGACAGGTGCCACTTATGTGACTCATCAGATAACGTCACCATTGCTGCCAATTATGGGAAACAACCAATGCCTCTTCCAGGGATGGGCCCAAACCACACATAAATGGGTTCTAAATCTCACCCTCCTAACCTGCAGTGAGCTCCCCAACCCCACACCCTCTTGAGGCTGCAAGTCTAGTGAGAAGGAATGGGGAGGATTCTGCAACCCAACTTTTGATATTTCTTGCCATCTTTTAGCCTTTCACAGCCCCTACCCCCACACCACCTTCCTGCTCCCGGGCGGAGACCGGGTTGCATTTTGTTAGGGCCGGCTGGTCAACCGTAATGGCCAAGAGTGAGTTAAGGCTGGAATGAGAAATATAGGGAGGGTGCTCCAAGTTTGGAGGGGTAAGCAAGAATGACATAAGGCAAGGGAAGAGATTCTTTTTGCCCTAGTGAGGAAAGGAAGCTTCAGACTGAGGAGGACTAGAGGAAGCTACTTAGGACTGCAGAAGGGGGAAGCTTATGAAGATGGGAAAAAGTGGGACTGAAATAGTAGGGGAGCGGGAGGGTAGTGATTTTCCCCCTCCCTCCCTCCCTCCCTCCCTCCCCTTCCTTCCCTCCCTTCCTTCCTCCTTCTTTCCTCCCTCCCTCTTTCTTTTCTTTGTTTCTTCTCTCTCTCTCTCTCTCTCTCACACACACACACACATACACATTTTTTGAGGCAGAGTTTCACTCTTGTTGCTTAGGCTGGAGTGCAGTGGTGCCATCTTGGCTCACTGCAGCCTCTGCCTCCCGGGTTCAAGGGATTTTTCTGCCTCAGCCTCCCAAGTAGCTGGGATTGTAGGCACCCCGCCACTACACCCATCTAATTTTTGTATTTTTAGTAGAGACAGGGTTTCATCATGTTGGCCAGGCTGGTCTCGAACTCCTGACCTGAGATGATTCACCCACCTTGGCTTCCCAAAGTACTGGGATTACAGGCATGAGCCATCATGCCCAGCCGATTTTCCGCTCCCTTTCAAGTGTTAACTAGCCCCCTAACAGATGAAGAGGTAAGGTTTCCTTTTACACACAACCAAGGTTAGCAAATGCCCACGAAAGATGTGGGGGTCCCTGCCTCTCTAGCTGTTTCATTTCAGCACTTCTACATTAGCTGCTTATGGGGACCCTAAAATCAACTGATCACCCCTCCACCAGCTAAGAAACAAGGGTGAAATTGCTGTGCCATAGTCACACTGAATGACTTACTTCTGGCAAGCATGCTCCTGTGTGTCAGGACCTTACCAAGGCAAAGGAACTCCAGCCTCAAGAGGAGCAGGACACAAGACATTGGCCTGGCCTCTGACCTGGTCTGAGTGGAAGAGACACAGCCTAGGGATTTCAGTTTTGCTCCATGCCTTAGGCTACTAGATACTGTGATTTCACCCCCTGAGGGAGGGACAGGAAGACACAGATTTATTTTCTCTCTGTCTTCAGTACTTATTTTAGCATCTAGTCATACCCCAGGGACAGATGCGAGACAGTGTCACTGGCTCAGCTGAAGCAGATGAGCCTGTCTCTAGCAGAGATGTGCCTGATTCTTAGGCATCCATTCAGCATTAACCTTGGCTATCAGATTTTTAAAAAATAGCTCATGAGGCATTTGCAACTTATTTCTAGTTTTTTTCTGTTGTATCACTGCAGTGTGTCCAGGGACAAAGCCATAACTAGAGCATACATACTTAAGACTATGCTGTACATAGAAGACAAGACGATGACTCGTCTGGGTTAAAGCACGACCTTATGCCCAAGCATTTGCTCTGGTGCTGAATAACGCAAACTACTGGAATCCGCCTCCCCCAACTCCGTGCGTCCCCGCACCCCCCCACCCCGCACTCCTATCCCATTCTTGCTCTCAAATGGACCACACCATTCTCAACTTGTTTATAAATAAAGTGATGCAGAATTGCACTTTTGTGTGTCACTGTCATGTTTCTTAAAAAGTGTGCTGCTGTGTGTTCCTATTTATGAGCTCTAGTTGAGTGGGGGAAAAATACAGGCATTGTAGTAGCTGTCCCAGCCCGCTGGCTGGCTCTGCCCAGCTGTGGCCCTAGCACTTCAGAAGGATGCGACTCTGCACCGTGCAGATCAGGGCAAAGCCTTAGAGTTACCAAAGGCCCCACATCTGGCTTGAAAGCTAGTTAGGAACAGCACCACGTGGAGGGAATTGTAGGCTCCACTACTGACTGACTTTGTGACGGCCTAACCCTTTCACTTCTTTGACCTCAAGGAAATGATTTCTAAGGTCTCTGTTGCCTGTAAAGGTCTCTGAATATATTAGGCAGCCTGCATTGCCCCAAGCTTCTCCCAGCTGTGATGCTGTCACTGAACGACCATGAGAAAGTACTGAACTCTGACATCTTGGGAAGCTGGAGAGATGGTCTTCCAGTCCCCTGGGGCCTCCACAACTGATAGCATTGGTGACTGGTTTATGCCTTCAGCCTCCACACTTCTAGCATCAAGATAAAATGCTCTCGGGTTCCGTCCACTTTGCTTATCTTGTCCCTTGACGGAATGCTTCCCAAGTGTACCTAAACTTTGAGAAGTGGCCATTTCAACCACTTTTCCATCTTTGGGAAAAAACCTTCTTTGATTAGCTAGACTCGGATGGATGGGAGTGGAGGCGCTAAATCTGGATCCCAAATGTCAGCACCGAAGGCAGATGTCAATGTTCTGAGAACTGTGCTCATGCCTCCACTCACCAAATTTAGGAGATTCCATTAACCCCATCTGGAGAGGTTGAGTGTTTCGAAATGACCACAGTTCCGACATTAGCCTCGGGTCTAAATAAAGCCAGGCTGGTAGTCCACAAGGGAATGAATTTAAAAATGGAATACCTATTATTCATACACCATATTATTCGGTTTTGCCACATAGATCAAATGCATTCTTGACAGGTTGTATTTCAAGCCAATGGTTGCAAGTTTCTTCTTGATTTCCATGAAACCTCAGGCATATTCTCAAGGGGAAAACAATCAGTTACAAGGTGTAATAAAACCCATATTTAAGAACCTTGACATTTTCCCCCAAGAGAATTAGCCTTTGTTCATGAGCAGAATTCCTGGGGGGGAAAGGTACACTATTAAAAATAGGCAAGGACTTCATGACTAAAACACCAAAAGCAATGGCAATAAAAGCCAAGATAGACAAATGGGATCTAATTAAACTCCAGAATTTATGTACAGCAAAAGAAACCATCATTAGAGCGAATCGGAAACCAACAGAATGGGAAAAAATTTTTGCAATCTACCCAACTGACAAAGGGCTAATATCCAGAATCTACAGAGAACTAAAACAGATCTACAAGAAAAAACAACCCCATTCAAAAGTGGGTGAAGGATATGAACAGACACTTTTCAAAAGAAGACATATATGAGGCCAACAAACATATGAAAAAATGCTCATCATCATTGGTCATTAGAGAAATGCAAATCAAAACCACACTGAGACATCATCTCACGCCAGTTAGAATGGCGATCATTAAAAAATCGGGAGACAACAGATGCTGGAGAGGATGTGGAGAAATAGGAACACTCTTACACAGTTGGTGGGAGTGTAAATTAGTTCAACCATTGTGGAAGACAGTGTGGCGATCTCTCAAGGATCTAGAAATAGAAATTCCATTTGACCCAGCAATCCCATTACTGGGTATATACCCAAAGAACTATAAATCGTTCTACTATAAAGACACACGTATGTTCATTATAGCCCTGTGTACAATAGCAAAGACTTGGAACCAACCCAAATGCCCATCAATAACAGACTAGACAAAGAAAATGTGGCACATATACACCATGGAATACTATACAGCCATAAAAAACGATCAGTTCATGTCCTTTGTAGGGACTTGGATGAATCTGGAAACCGTCATTCTCAGCAAACTGACACAAGAACAGAAAGCCAAACACTGTGTGTTCTCACTCATAGGTGGGTGTTGAGCAACGAGAACACATGGACTCAGGGAGAGGAGCATCACACACGGGGGCAGTTGTTGGGGGTAGGGGAGAGACAGCAGGGGGTGGGGAGGGAGGGGGAGGGTGGGGAAGGATAACATAGGGGAGAAATGCCAGATATAGTATGCACCTAAAATAAATAAATTTTAAAAAAATGTTCCCACACACATCACACACACAGTTCTGTCTTGGAGTCTTCATTGGGTACCGGAGTTGAATGTTTAGGCGACGTCTCCAGGTATTCAGCAGGAACTATTAGATTAAAAAGACTCCCATAGAGATGCTTTTGAGACAGAGTGTGACAGTTCATAAGCATCAAAGTATATCTGGTGATCAACTTCTTTAGGAAACCATCAAGTAAAACCCAATAAACAGTAAAATCTGAAAATCTCATTAAGAGTCCAAATATCTGTAGGTGATAGAACCCTTATGTTAGTCTTCTACACTACCATAACTTATATTCTAGAAAAGGCACCATATTGGCTAAATTTCAGCTGCAGTTGACCAAAATGTGAGAAACTTGGAGAAATGTTCAGAGCAGGGTTGACATGTACTCTTTCCTAGAAATAATTTTTTTTTTGACACAGGGTCTTGCTCTGTCACCCAGGTTGGAGTGCAGTGGCAGGATCTTGGCTCACTGCAACTCCGCCTCCCTGGTTCAAGTGATTCTTGTGCCTCAGCCTCCCAAGTATCTGGGATTACAGGCATGCGCCACTATGCCTGGCTAATTTTTGTGTATTTTTAAAAATTTTTCTCCCTGTGCCTGTGAGAGTGTCTGTGTATTTTTAGTAGAGATGGGGTTTCACTTTGTTGTCCAGGCTGGTCGAACTCCTGACCTTAAGTGATCTGCGTGTCTCGGCCTCCCAAAGTGCTGTTATTACAGGCATGAGCCACCGCGCCCAGCCCCACCTATAAACGATTTCTATTCTTCTTAACTTTATAATCTTTCTTGAGTGGAGGAAAAAGAATTAAGCTGCAAGGTTCCTGTACTCTATTCATAAAGAGTTCTGATGGAGGGGATTAGATACAAGTAAAATATCTGATCCGTAACCTTCCATTTAAAAAGAATTGATGATTCCCTACTTGAAAGAGTTGGCGTACTTTACCCTTTCCACAGGGACCTTTTCAATGGACTATACTTGCAAATAACCCTGTCACTCTAAAATTTCCAAGTCCAAAGGAAACTTGTCATCATCTGCCATGTGCGTAGCGGGACATGACCCATTACATAGCTTGAGAAGATAACCAGTCTTTTCTATCTGCTTGGTAGTCATGTTCCATTGGGAATATGTTCACAAAATGCCATTTACCAGCCTGATCACAGATCCCCCCTTAACACTATTGAGTCACTGATTCTTTTTCTATGTGTTTCTATATCTGGTACCCAGGGATTAATAATAGATGAAATAAGAGGAAGAGGTTTGTATTTGTTTCCTATTCCTGTAACAAATTATAACAAACACAGTGGCTTAAGACAACACAAATTTATTAAATTACAATCCTGAAGGTCAGAAGTCCAAAATGAGTCTTACTGGGCTAAAATTAAGGTGTTGGCAGGTGGCAGCTCTTCCTGTCTGGAGGCTCTAGGGGAGAATCTATTTTCTTGCTCTTTCCAGCTTCTAGAGGTTACCTGCATTTCTTGGCTCATGGCCCCCTAAAATCTTCAAAGCCAACAGGGGCCAGTCCAGTCTTTCTTATGTCACATCCCTCTGACACTGACTCTTCTTCTGCCTCCTCCACTTATAAGAGCCCCTGGAATCACATTGGGCATATCCAGATAACCCCAGGAGCAGTTCCCTGTTTTCAGGTCATCAGCAATTTCATCAGCAACTTTAATTCCTTCTTTGTATGTACTACAACGTATTCCTAGATTCTGAGGATTAGGCTATGGACATTTTTGGGAAGCCATTATTTTCTCCAACCCAAGGTGACTGAGGACAGTGGTCACAAGCCCTTGAATCTTTTTCTCAAGTCCTGACAGAGTTGAGGAGCAGTAACTGTCATGCAGATACAGATAATTTCTTCTTTTTACCATTCCTATTTAACAAAGTTCCTATTTAACCGCTACCAGTGATGACCTTGCTCAAATGTTTGAGTTTTGAGGTCCACAAGAGAAGCATGGGCCAGGTGCAGTGGCTCACACCTGCAATCCCAGCACCTTCGGAGGCCGGGGTGGGCAGATCACTTAAAGTCACGAGTTTGAGACCAGCCCGGCCAATATGGGGAAACTCCATCTCTACTAAAAATACAAAAATTAGCTGGGGATGGTGGCACATGCCTGTAGTCCCAGCTACTCGGGAAGCTGAGGCAGGAGAATCGCTTGAACCTGGGGGCAGAGGTTGCAGTGAGCGGAGATCGTGCCACTGCACTCCAGCCTGAGAGACAGGGCGAGACTCTGTCTCAAAACAAAACAAAACAAAAACACGAGAGAAGCATGGAATAGATATAATGGGGGATATCTGACGCAAAGGAACATGCTGCCTGGTTCATAAGGAGAGGAAGTGTTGAAATCTCAACTCATAAACATGGAGCCATGGCCAGCAGGGGAAGGAAGTTAAAGGACCCCTGCCCCGATTTCCTTGTACATATCCTCCAATCCATACTTGGCTGTAACAAGAAGAAGTGCAAGTGGTAACTAAACCGGTCTTTGACCATTGGACGTGTTCCCACTGAAACAAACCCAGGGATACAGAGTCTGGCTGTCAGGCACAATCTGTTTCCTGCCTATTCAGCTCCTGTTTTTTGTTTTTTTCCTGGTTCTTTGGATGCTGATCACAGCCAGTGTAAGCTAGGAATCACTTTCAGCCACAACAGTGTCAAGCTACTCCATGCTCCTTTCTAGAATAACTTATTTTCCTTTCAAAGTCGAGGCCTTTGATTCACATTGTAACTTAAGGTCTGTCTGGCATACATTCCCATCCGAAGTACTCAACAAACATTTGAGTGGGCCACTAGGTGCTGGGGATACAAAGACCAGAGAGGACACAACCCCTGCCCCCTTGTCCCCAATTTCAGTTTATTAGTCTGGCTCTCAGTCTCCTGACTGGCCCTATCTTTGACTTGACTTAGCTCTTAAGGAAAAGTCCATGTTTCTGCCCACTGAAACTTATTCTACCAATAGAATCTTACAATTATTTTACTAATTTTACATGATTAGTATTTTACTTACTAATTTTACATGATAATTTTACTGTCCCCAAGTACAAAGATTACCAACTCTGTAGAGGGAAAATAGGGAAAACCAGATTTTTAAAAGATTTTCTATTTATTTGAAACTATGCTAAAAAGAGGAGACTGACAATGTCATCCCTTAGGTAGGCCCATGAATGGCAGTAAGGTTCTGTTTTGTGAGGGCCTCACATGGAATAGTTTAAATGCTCCTATTTGGATAGGGCTGCTTCATGGATGAGGTGGTCATTCTCTATATCCCCCTAGATTCTTTGATTGCAGACTGCCTGATGGGCCTCCCTCACCTGAATAATGATTGGGCATTTATTTGCCCCTATAAACTGTTATTTCATTACCAGTTGAAGCCCTAGGAGACGAGCAGTTTTCATATAGGAAGCTCCATTCCAATTATTGTGCTAAGGTGACAATAATTATCTCTAACTTTAGAAATAATTACACTATTGTATTAAGCTGTCACTAAGGAACTGTCGAAAGCTTCTGCATCCATCACTGTTGTTAAAATCATTAACATGTTTATTTTGTTTGAGGACTTGCAAATACTGTTTGGACAAGAATGCCAGAGAATAATAGTTAAGAGTAGCATTAGCCTAACTTAAGAGTTTCTTGCAGAGAAGGGCACGACAAGGCTGCTTAGTTGGCCCAAATCCAAACTGACAAGGCCTTTTCTCCTTTTTAAGTATTTCCCAATTGCCATTAAGCAGATCATCAAGAAAGGTGCAAAGCTCCTAGGCCTGCTCTGTGCCAGGGAGACAGGATTTGGTGCAGCCAGCATTCTACCTATTCCCGAAGACTGGTCTACAGTTTGAATTTTATCGGTGGTTTTCAACCCTGTTGCATGTTAGAATCTCCTAGGGAACTCATAAAAAAGACTCCCCAGCACCTCTCTAAAGGATCTGAGAGTGGAGTCAGATTGACACCCTCTGGGCTATGGTAATACGTCAGCTCAGGGAACGGAATAAGCCTCAAAGTAAATGGATTCAAAAAGGCAGATGATCAATGGCTTGTGTAGCAAAAGAGGAGAACTGATCTCCCATGTGGTCACAATAGGAAATGGTCTAAATATCATTTTATCTTTTTTAACCAAGGATAGAGAGATGATTATGCTGATAAAAGTATCATCAGTGGGCAGGGGCAAAGGATCCATTGACAAAGGATTCACCTTAACTCCAATGTTTAAAAATGACACAACTGCTATAAAGCACCTAGCCTGGTGACTCGTGAAAACGGATGCTCAACGTTAATCTTAAATTCAGCAGATGAAATGGCTGTCCAGTATGGTTGGCACTAGCCACATATAGCTCTTTAAATTCAAAAAATAAAATAAAATGTAAAATTCAGTTCCTCAGTTGCACTAGCCACATTTTAACTGTTGAGGTGGCTAGTGGCGACCATATTGGACAGCACAGATATAGCACATTTCCATCACTGCAGAGAGTCCTAGTGGTGGATGGTGGTCTACAGAGACCCTCCTAGAGGCAACCCCTTCTACATGATGGCTTATGATTTTATTCATGTGATCAAAGTGTAAATCTGTTATTATGAAGCGAATATCTGAAATTATCAGCAGATAATCACTTGTACGTATGCATTATTAAGTCATTCGGAAAGGATTTTGAAATGAAGGACAAAGAAGTAAAAATACACACTGAAGTGTGATGCTCTGCAGCAGCTACATGGAACTGTGCGATCTTGAGTTGAAGAGTCTCTTTGTGAGCCTAAACCGCATATACTTGATGGATTTCAAGCCAGGGCAGGAGTTGCTGCTACAAAAATACAAATCCCCAAGTCATGAATGATGTCTTAACACAGCAGCTGACTTTGGTAAAATACAAATGGGTAATACTAAAATTCTGAGTATAACCACCGTCAATTTCAAGAGTCACTACTTTTGTATTCCATATATAAACAACATGAAAGTAGATTAGTAATTGCTTACCATTTTAGGTTTTTAAAGAGTGCCACAAAACATCAAACCTAAAAAGAGTCTGGAATCCATGTAGTCCAATTCCCTAATTTTATTTATTTATTTATTCATTCATTTTTGAGATACGGTCTCACTCTATTGCCCAGGCTGGAGTGCAGTGACGCGATCGTGGCTCACTGTAGCCTCAACTCCCAGGCTCAAGCGATCCTCCCACTTCAGCTTCCTGAGTAGCTGGGCCTACAGTTGTGCACCACCACACCTGACTTAATTTTTGTATTTTTTTTTTTTTTCTAGAAACAGGGGTTTGCTATGTTGCCCAAGTTGGTCTCAAACTCCTGGGCTCAAGTGATTTTCCTGCCTTGGCCTCCCAGTGTTGGGATTACAGGCATGAGCCACTCTGCCCCAGAAACTCCCTAATTTTATAGATAAGGGAACTAAAGTACAGTTAACAGAGCTAATTGGTAGCTTAACAAAGACAAATGTGATTTCCTGACATGAACACTCCCCAAGGACCATTCAAATCCAAGGCATTTGCCTCCAATTTTGAGAACTTCTGTTTTTTAGCATTAAACATGGAAGACAGCAGTTATGTGGCTCTCCAATTAAAAAATGAAAAGGAACCTCTTCACCACGAAATGTTTACTAAAAGAATTACACACTGCTAAAGAACATGAGGGCTACATCCTGTTAATTATTGGGGAAACACGAACTGCAGCCAAAGGTCTTTCGGAGGCACTGGGTTTTGGTGTCGGTGCTGCCCAGTTCATTGTAAAAGACCATGGAACCAATAGCACTTTCATTGAAAGACTCAAGTTGTTTGTCTTTGAAGATGCCGTGTGGCAGCAGTTTGCAAAGTTAGTTTTTGAAACGATTCCCCCTGGAGCATTTGTTAAATATAGATTCCTAGGCCTCCCCGCTACCCCCTAGAGAATCAATCAGTAGAAGAGCTGAGGTAGGACCCAGGAATCTGCATGAGCCGCATCTCAGGTAGCTTTGGTGTAGGTGGGGCCATGGCCAGGCCATCTCCGTTTGTCCATGACGGTGCCAGTGTACACCTGCCTACACAGTTTACAGGAACAATTAATAGTGCTCTTTTTCATTCTCAGAAAGTGTATGACTTAGACAGTACAGGGTATGATGGCATCTTCTTCTATCCATGGACCATATTTTGAAAAATACCAACTCTAACAGTTTACTGTTAGACAGCTCCTATATTTCACCCATAGGATGCTCCCCAAAAAAGGTGAGCCCCATGTTCCCTGCTAGAGACTCCAAATAACCTATTTTTTCCTTCGCTCAATCGTAAGACTTTCAGTAAGCATCCTTGTCTATTCCCAGCAATTTGCAAAGGTGCTTGATGCCATTAATGTATGAAATTTCAGAAACCAAAGAGAGAAGTTTATATGTGGAAGTGATGAGAAATAGACCAGAGCTCCGAAAACACCATAGTGATGCACAGTGAATCACAACTACCATTTTATTGTTCTGATTATTGGGGTACAGAATTGTCCGCGTGCTCCAGGACTAATTGGCTATGACAGACACCACAGATTTCTCTGCAAGTTACGAAGAAACGTTATCTGAGTCACACACTTCTCTGGTCAGTGTTTTCCCAACCATCAAAATGAAACACTTTTCTCCATGGAATGTGGAGTGACAGATTATCTCAAACCAAAGTCATCCTTCATTCATGATGGCGTGTACCAGCCAGGCCACAGAACAGCATAGTACTCGGGGAACCAAGCTTCTTCTATAAACAAAGCTGCTTGGGAACACTGGACTCGTGTACATTTATCACTGTAACTAGGCTGACAGAGGCATAAAGCGAATCAGGTCAGATTTTGACTTATGAGTACAAATATTGTAATGAACTTTTATTTCATGTATAATACTTTACCCTATCAGCAGCTGTTCTCAGTTTAGACACCGCCTTTATGAGTCAAATGATAAAAAATGAGTCAAATGATAAAAAATCAGGAAAGTCATGGAACTTTACATTTCATTGCAGCATCAGATATGTTCACAATGGTATATTTTATTCCACAGTGGCGTTTCTTATTTGGTTCAAGCATTTTCTTAGGTAGTCACAAGTTGTTCTACATTTGGGAAACATTGAAATTTCAAGGACTTGCATACTTTTGAGAGGATGTAAACTTAGAGCAGCAGATGGTGTGTATATAAACCATCAGCAGCAATTAGGACCTCAAATGATTTTAACACCAAGGAACTGTGCAGAGATTAGGGTCAGCCAGAATGCCAAAGCATTATGTTCCGTTCTTCTTAAAAATTTTTCAGGACTGACTCAAGCACAACTCCGGTTTCTAATCAGAGTGTGGCACTCAGTTCTACATGAGAACTAAGCATCACAATGAGAAGAGAGCGTCACAATTCTAACAAAGAACATAATGGAAATGAAGGAGGCAACAGAATTCAATTCCTCCAACAGTGAAAAAATCAATTTGAATTTTTAAAAATACTCCATACTTTATATTTCCTAAGTAAACCTCACCTTGACTGTCCACTCAAGAGTCAAGATACACTTGGTAATTTTTAAATAGATGCACAATTCATTGGTCAAAATCACATACTTTGTTTGAAAAGCAAGATACCAAAGGACTTAATGTGATGCTTTCCCCAGGAGTTACCCAGGCATCTAGGAGAAAAGGAACAGATCTAGGATTTCATCAAGCCCCTTATATTCTACTCTTTAATGCTGGTTACAAGGCTGAGAATATTCTGCCTGGTCTGTCTTCAGTAGCAGGCAGTCTCAAGTTTTGTCCTATCCCTAAAGTGACAGACTTTAGCTGTAAATATTCTAAAACATGCTCATTAAACATGTGGAATGTTAACCTCAACTTTTTTTTTGATGAAGGCATAAGTCGGTTCTTACTGTAAGTATATAGTGCCTTTAAAAATACGGACTGAGGTTTCTCACGGTTATAACAGTTCAGATGACAAAAAGCAAATGGAATTTATAAGAAAGTGGTGCCACAATAGAAACAACAGTATAACATTTTCTACTCATCCTACCTGTTTTCACAAACTCCTTTTGTGACACGACATTTAGCACACTTCAATGGTGGACACTCACTGACTTCCAATCAGATTTCAGTTTTGGAACTGCCTTTTCATGTCTAGCATATGTGAAAAGCCAAAAGAGCTAAAATTGGGTATTATGATTCTTTTTATTTCTCTCAAAAAGAATCTCAAGGTAAGATATTTAAAACATTAAGTGGTTCTGTTATTAATATGCATTCCATTCTATGCTTGCCGTTTTCAACCAATTTGGAAGGCAAAGATGAACTAAAGAGTAGTTAAACCAGTGCTATGTGCCAGAGTTAGACATTTCTTGACTTTGCTAACTGGAGGGCAAATATTACTCAGTACATACATGATTGTTGGTATTTGTGCTGTTTCGGGCCCATTTGCAAAAGTTATCCAGAGAATTCTAATTAAGAAGCCACTTTTAAGGTTCATTGAAGTTAGAATTATCTAATGGAATGTTCTTTTAAGTGAAAGCTTTTTTATCCCCAAAGGAGTCAGTTCCAATGGAAAATAAAATCCTCACTGAAAAGCCAAAAAGCAAAATTATCAAACAAAATCAAATTGCAGGGTTTTTCTGAAAATCTCAGAGAAGCATGATAAAAGGGATCTATGCTTATCTTCTAGACAAAGGAAATTTGGATGTCATTTATCATGAAAAGAGCAAAGTTCAGGTTTCTTGGATAATCTTATGTTCCTGAGATTACAATACTCTAGTTTTGAAGCTCTAGCTCTGAAATTTACATAAGAACTATCAAATCTGAACACACTATAATAGAGTTCCAGAGTTTTCCATGGGATTCTTATCAAAAGCTATTCCCTGAGACAGGTGGGGGGTAGTGAAAATGTAATTCTGTGAGTACAAAAAAAAATACATATAAAATCAATTTGATCTCTTTACTTTTCCCTTTAAAGAAATTACTAAAATACTAAGTCTAAACTCTTAGGTTTATCTTTTTAAATTTTTCTTTTAAATGAACACTTATTGCAAGAATCAGGCATGGCAAGCATGGACGGGATGTTTTCACATACACCGTCTCTCCTGAACTCTCTTAATATCATCATTTGTATAGAAATAAAATTTATTTATGGTCTTACAATTTACACAAACAGTGGATATATTAAAATAATTAGCTGAGAATGGAACTGTAATTCTCTACTTTTGGAAATTATAACATGAAAAAAGTTAAGCAAACTTAATGGAATCCTAAAATGAGTAGAACTTTTAAAGAATGCAATTGCAATTCTATACTTTTAGAAAATACAATGTGAAAAACAAATCCAAAATACCTCTCTATGTAAATTAAAGCTCAAGCCACGGTATTCAGAATTAAAATGATTTACATAATCTACTATACTTTGTGTTTTTTTAGTAATTTACCTTCCCTGAGGTTTTGTTCTCCTTAGTGTTTGCTTAACTAAAAGTGCTTAATAAAATTTCTACAGAATATATTACCCTCTCCATAGATGAATATTATTTTGAACTACAATCTGACAAAAATCTAACTATATTTAATTATGCTTGATTAATCCAAATGTCACTGAGAGATTTATAGAACAGAGAAATACTTTTCAGGTTAAGTTCATACTCTTTCACTGTAAGCTTCCTGGATCCGGTATTACCACAAATGCACTATCTCATGTCTCTAATTTTTTTTAAATCCCACAAAAAATATTCCCAATAGTCCAAACTGGACCATGGGACTCCAGAAATGAATCTCTGCTTCTTTTATTTTCAAGAGACATGCAAACCTCTATCAAAGAGCAAGTCCACCACTTCCAATGGGAGGCATGCTGCCTCTGCAGCGTCACCAACACTTAAGAGGAAAGGATGGAGAGAACTGAAGTCACTTCTCCACCTTAGGGTGTTTATGCAAAAAAATGCACTTACAGGATGCATTTCGAACTTATTAAAACACTGTAAGGATATTAAGGCGAGATAGGAGGGGGTGCTTTCTTTTAATGCAGGCACACAACTGTATCAGACATTTGCTTGGATGCTTTCAGTAATGATGCCCTAAAATGCTTTAGTTTATACACAAATAAGTTTATTTAAAGGGTGACAAATTGGCCCTACCTATGGGGATAATTAAACACATCCCATCTTCTTCTCCAGTTTTTAAATCCCCCCACTGCTGGGTCACTCAGCTCTACCCTCAGGGACAACCAGACAGAAAACTGCAAGTTCCCCCGGCCCCGCCGTGGCTCTGATACTCTCTCTGAGGCAAGGAAGAACTGTCATAAGGAGCCACCTGTGTCAAACACAAAGTAACAGTGTCCTGGCCGCCCTAATCCTATCACCCAGATCATGGGGAATTCACTGTCAGTCTCTTAGAGACAGAAAGGTAGAAACAGAGGTTTCTCAGGAATTCTGTGACCAAAATATTGTTGTCATTTTATTTTCCTTTGGGGGATGAACATAGCTGTTACCGACCTGTGGACTTGAGAGAGAGCCTTCCCAGATTATCCTTTCCTCCACCTCTAAAACAAGTTTGGAAGTATTAAATAGGGTCTCTTGACAAGCAGCTGTTTTAGCTACAGCATCATCATCCAGATGCTTTAAACTTCTATTCAAATAACGAGTTCTGAAGTCCTAAAAAGACACATCCGGGAAACTGCTGTAATTATGGGGTTTTGTTACAAGGAAACAGCAGCCCACACTATTCAATGAAGTCTGATTGTAGAAGCTGCCTCCTCTCACCTGACCACCGTTCCCCATTGGTCAGCAAGACAATGAACTGAAATGGGCTCCCATTTGTTCTGTCTACCCGAAGCTATAGTATGGGGACCTCAACAGGGTCCCCTGCAGAGCTGAGTGCAGAGGCAGGCACAGAAAACAGACTCTCCAAATTCAGATCAATTGAAGGTGATTGATCAGTGAAGGCGACAAAACTCAGGAATCACTAATGCTTTGTCTTCTAAGGAACGCACCTATCTGTGATGAAAACAACATGGAGAAGATGGTGCTACCTCCTGCATCTCTTTTTCTGGGTTGATTTTTCTCCACAGCACTCATCTCTCAATTGTACCATTAAATATCCTTATTGTGTTTCTAGTCTGTCTTCCCTAATAGAATGTGGGTTCATAAGGCAGGGGTTTCTGTCTGCTTTGAGCCCTGACACGTGCCCAGCATTCAGACACAGTTTCTAGCCCACTGGCGACATTGGACAGTACTGCAATGGAGGACTAAAGGTAGCTTTCCTTCACATGACTCCTCTCCCTGCCAACCTCCCTTTGTTAGTCTCTCTTACATGTGGGTACTGGTCTTTGAGTTCTCCATTTCATACCAGGACAACGCTAGGGAAAGGTACTGCCCAGGATGGAGCTTGGTGCATACAGTAAGGCTGTCACTAGTGCTCCCTGGTCGTTACGCTGGAGCTCTGAAGGTGATGAAAGTGTGCTGCTGGATGTCTGGTGGGATGTGCTCACCACCGAGGCAAGGTGGCTTCCATTCTACAGACCAGGCCAAATAAAACCCCAGCCCTGGCATCTACCTACAAACTCACTTTCAAACATTAACTTGGTGTGATTTGGTGGTGGGCTCCAGGTCTCCAAACTATGTGAATATATATTCATGAAAAACCAAAAGAAATTCTGATGAAGACTTAACACTTTTCTCTTTCTTGATGAACCAAATTTTAAAATGGGTTGATTGAAAAGACAGGTAGGAAAACCTGTGGCACAGTTAAGGTCTCAGAGGTGTTAACCCCCCTCAGTGGCACAGCTCCACCAACAACCTATTCATAAAGAAGAGCTTAGGCTTCTCTTGGTAACTCTGGTGATGTGCTAGTTGGAATATTCTATCACATTTAATCAGCCAATTAATAATTGTCAATGGTTGATAATTTAAATTCATTAAAATGTCATATGTCCTCTATTTTCAAACCAGAAGGTACTGATATCTCTAATCAATAAGACAGGGAACCTGACTTAAAAGTCTTCTTTCCACACAGAACAGTAAACAAAAATCCCGTAGTGATTAAGTTGTTAATCATCCTTTCTTGCTGGCAATATTGCTTCCTTCTGTTTGCTCAAATGTAGATTACGAAGAACATTAGCTTCAAAGTCAATGTTTAGGCATCTGGACTGCCAAAAAGATGGCAGAATAAATGCATGTTTATTTAAGTGCTCCTGCCCTCTGACCCACACATCCAAAAGTTGAACAAGAAAAGCTGTCTATAATGAAACTAGTAAAAGCCACAACTCCATACCACAGACTCCAGGGCAATATCTGACAGATACAACCAAGTTGGGGGATGAATCAAAGAAGGGTCCTTGCATTTGCCCAGCATTTCTCCCAGTCTCCAGTGGCCACAATTGCTGGGCAGTTAATGAGAGGATTCCCAACAACTCTACTGATCATTTGTTAACTTGGCAAAACAGGACTGGCAACAGTTAGGAGAGGCTGACCACACTCTGTGTGGGCATGTTTCCACAAAAACGAGGAGGGGAGGTTGAGATCTCAGATGCACCATGTGTGTTCATCCCCTCCTGTATCCAAAAGAGGAAGAGGCGGCGAGAGCAGGACCAGAGGAGAGAAACTACCTCAGGAGCTGATTTCACAAATGTGCGCCATGTGCAATCCAGGAAAGCAGAAGTACAAACCCACCATGTTCCTGCTAGGATAACTAGTGGGAATGGGGGAAATGCAAAGGGATCTCTCTCCAATGGGACCCGACCACCCCCAGGGCAGAGGATTCAACAAAGTCTATGGAAGGCACTCACAGACAACATGCTCCAAGGAGGCTTCACATGACTCCTTATTCCCCCAAATCCAAATAGCAGAATGAATGAAAACCAAAAACACCCTCCCACCACTATAACCCATCAAGAGCTAGCCTTAGAGTTCAAGTGCTAAGGTTATCATTCAAACATGTCTCACTCAAAAGAGGAGGAGTCAAGGAGGATTTACCCACTCTTCTTGGACAGATAGAACTGGTACCATTCAAAGACATAATAAGCTGAAGGGGTCATCATGATACTTGTGCATCAGGATAAAAGCAAAATAATACAAGAAAAGGAATGAAAGACGCAAAGGACAGATAAATACCTGCTGGAAAAAGAATGAGCTCATAAACATGAAAACTGTAGACAAAATTGTTCAGCCCTGGAAGAAATAAGGAATCAAAGACAACATAATGAGCTAAGAAAAGAAAGAGATAAAAAACGAAACTAGGCTGCGCACGGTGGCTCACACCTATAATCCCAGCACTTTGGGAGGCTGAGACCAGGCAGATCACTTGAGGTCGGGAGTTCGAGACCAGCTTCGGCAACATGGTGAAACCCTGTCTCTACTAAAATACAAAAATTGGCTAGGCGTGGTGGCATCAGCCTGTCTGTAATCCTAGCTACTCGGGAGGCTGAGGCAGGAGAATCACTTGAACCTGGGAGGCGGAGGTTGCAGTGAGCAGAGCCAATACAAAAACAAAGTTTTGAAGAAGAGAACAGACTCAACTGATACAAAATGCAGTGAGGCCTGAAATGACAATATCTAATGCTCAGCACATTCCAGAAAAAGGCAACAGACAACAGTCAATCCTGAGATATACTCCAATGAAGTTACTAAACTTCAAGGATAAACAAGGAATTCAAGTATCCAGGGCAAACAATCAGGTCATCTACAAAAGGGGAAGAAAAAGCCATCAGGACTCAGACCTTTCAGTGCCACCAGATATGGACAACAATAAAGTAACAATAGCATCATGTCTCCAGAGAATTGAAGGAAAAAGGATGTGATCCAAGAATTGGATAGCCAGCCAAGTTATTGTTCGTAAGTAACAGCAACAGGAATACATTTGTAAATACGCAACAAAACCCAACCAAAGCTGTAATCCAGTCTGCAAAAAGATAAAAGCATCAACTCTCAAATGCGGAGTCTTTTGTATGAAAGGGCTGGCAGTGAGCACTGAATTCATTCAGACACAGAAATCTAAATAACTCTAGTAATTACCTACAGCTATCCACTTCAAGTTGCCTGTCTTTTTAGGTAAAAGCTGCCAAATCCATCTGATTATCTCCTCTAACTATGCCAAAATGGAAACACACAAAGAAAACCTCTCCTGAATGGAATTAACTTGCCCTAGAGAAAATCTGGGGCTTAGAGCTTACCCTTTGAGGATTAGTATACTCAAGAAATTCCTCAAAAGAGATAATATGAATCACCTGGTGTATTGTTTAGAGCACTACCTGCTTGCTTGCTTGGGCCCTTCCATTGACTTACCATGCCACCTTGGCAAACTATTTAACTGCTTTGGGATTCATATGAAAAACAGAGATATACCTGCATGGTCCACCTCATGGCATCGTAAGGATCAAATGGCATGCTGTATGCGAAAGGTCTTTGGAATCTGTAAGCAAGGCTGTAAAACCATGTCACATGGTTTGGATGGAAAGAATTCTGTATTCAGAAGCCAAAATCAGATATTTAGAGACAAAAAAGGAAGAGATGGCTCCTGTGCATCTATCCTTCCACTTCTTTTCATTTTTCTACATTTTAAAGTCATCTCTTAGCACTATTAAGGAAATTCAGCACTTCCACAGCTCCCGACCTAATTTCCATATTTTTAATTTAGAGACAAGGATGGTTTAAGAACTTAGATGTTGCCCTACCATCCAAGGAAAATGTCTGACAGTTTTCTATCTTTGATTCCACCTACTATTTATGAATATTATTTTAATATTACTTATTAATATGAACGTTTATTAAGCACCTACTATGTGTCAGGCACTATTTTAAATAGACACAGTCCCCACTTAAAAATAAATGAGAGAGCAATACAGAGGAATGGAAAAGAATTTAGCTGAAAAAGGGTCCATGTCTATTTATGTTACAACCTATGTGGGAGAAATCTGACCATTGGCTTATAGGCAAACCCAGTAAACAGCCAGATTCTCTACCTAAATTCAGAGAATCATGTACAGTTGACAAAAAGGATCAATGAATACTTGGGTAAAGGGGCTAGTAAGCTAGGAGAACACAAACTGTTCCCGAAACTCTTCTTGCAGTTGCTTTAGAATTAAAGATACATTTTTAATAAAGAAAACAAAGACAGGAGAAGCAAGATTGTACCGGGGGTCAGATGGATGTGAGTAAGCCACACTGAAATAAATCTTTACTTTTGAAAAACACTTGTAAAGGGAAGAATGTGATGGGATTTCTTACACCATATTTTCCATATTGAGTCCCTTACATGGTGCTGCTTATGAAGATGTGGCAATCGATGGGCCTTCCTCAAACAACAGAAATACTGTCAGAGTCAGGGAGTAGGCAGCACGCCCCAAACTGTTGCCTCCTCTCTCCTATAGTGTATCACACTTGAAAGCATAAAGGAGTATCGTTGGAAATTGAAGCCTAGGAAGATAATATCTCATGTTTATAAGGAAGCTAGGGGCTGGGTGCGGCAGCTCACACCTGTAATCCTAGCACTATGGGAGGCTAGGGTGGGCGGGTCACTTGAGGTCAGGAGTTTGAGAACAGCCTGGCCAACATGGTTAAACCCCATCTCTACAAAAAATACAAAAACTAGCTGGGCATGGTGGCAAGTGCCTGTAATCCCAGCTATTTGCAAGGGTGAGGCACAAGAATCGCTTGAACCCGGCAGGCGGAGGTTGCAGTGAGCTGAGATCGCACCACTGCACTCCAGCCTCGGGAACAGAGTGAAACTGTGTCTCAAAAAAAACAAAAAAACAAAAACAAACAAACAAAAAAAGAAGCTAGGATCTTTGCATGTAAGGACCTTTTTTTTTTTTTTTTTTTAACTTTTTATACACCACACAAAAATAATCATATGGAACAGTCCCATCTCCAAGACACTGACTCAGTCCTCAGACCTATGGGCTTCCTATGGCCCACCTCTCACCAATCTCTCGGAAGTACATCAGTATTTCTTTCACCTGACTGATTACATATACATTCTCTGATGAGATCCTTCTAAGGATGGAAGAGATGAGCTCTTTCTAAAGATGAATGGAACTGCCCTGAGCTCAGGTAATATAATGAAATAAAAGAAAACCAGATCCAGCGGAACTAAGAGAAACAGGAATGCAATCAAGCCACATGCAGCTGGTCAAAGCACACCTCCTCTTGGGGGAGAAACCCCCCACAGTGGTGGGAGTGGGGCTAATTGCATTGGTACTATCACATGACTAAAGCAGGATGAATGGTTTACAAGTCAAAACTTCTACATCAGTGGACTCAACACAAACTGGACTGAAACATTCATATGGACATTAAAGCAGGGCAGAAGTCAAAGTAGATGATACATATGAAAAATCACCATGAAGAGAAGCACATCCTGTGGAGCTGTATATAGGATGCTGGTTTCAATCCGGACTCTGAGATCACTTCTATTTCTAAGGGTAAATATAACATCATTCCTCTTTCCTTATCTCAAGTCGTCTGCTAATCCCCACTTCCAACTTTTACCAAAAACAATTGTGAAAATCAGATTGAGCTGACAATTCTAAAACTGGCTAAGATTAATGAAAATAAAAATGATCAAGACCTGAAGCATTTTCCAAAAATAAACTAGAGAGGCCTTTTCCCTCCAATAGTCTATTGTACAACTAGTAAAGTGCATCACACTGAAACTTCCAATTCCTTCGAAGACTACAAAGGAATAAAATATGACACAGGTACAGTATTAGACAGATGGAAGTTTGACAGAAGCATAAAAACTCCACTTCACACTCTTTACAAATTTGGTATTGACCAGGGGCAGTTTTTCACTTAAGATCTTTGAAACCAAGCAGTTGGGTGAAAAATTCTAAGACAACATTTGGAATGCTTTAATCAATAGAAGTATACAAATGAATTTTAAAATAAAATCAAGTCATCAATGAGGAAGATCTAACATGAAAGTCACCACACCTCACAATGAGAATCCGATCAGATGAAAGAAGGCAAAAGTCTAAATCACAGAGTGGCAGAGGGAGGCATGGGAGAACGAAAGGCCCTGGGACAAAATCATCAGGGCTTGTCCAGCTGATGTCTTCCACTTCCAGGGTCCCGGGGCCCTAGTTGGAGGTTTGGGACAAATATAGCATTTGGTCACAAGGAGCAACAGTATGATCTGCTGTATCTGCAATGGGGAAGGCGCACAGAATCCTGGAGGGACTGAAGACATCAGACGCTATGATAGTAAGATGGAGAGTACGAGGGCACAAGAGCTGTAAGGAGGCTCCGTGCTCTTTGGCGACAGGCGTCAATCACACCACAGCAAGATGCCATAATCAAGTTACAACTTTAGTGGAAGATCTGGAGTAGTTACAGGAAAAGCTCCATGAAAAAGTCCAGGTGGTACAGAGAAGATACACACTCAAGCACTAGGAATAACTATGATGCCACGCCTAGCAGGTGGGAGAAAGCAGTTCTCTGGTTGACTTGCAGAAGACAATGTTTCTTCACAAAGAGGACCAGATCATTCAATCCTCTAGAAAGTTCTATTAGTTTTGATCTTGTCCCTACAAAGAAAACAATGAGAATATCCATAGTGAGTTTGTGAGTACAACCTCCTGTTTTGACCAGGATTTAGAGCATTTCATTATAGTGATAATTCAAAAACCCTTGCTGTATCTCAGAATTACAATTAATGCAGAAATAGAATGACCATTTAATTACTTATGTATACTTTAAAACAGTTCTTTACTCTCAGTGAAAACTCTGGTTAGAAATAGGGAGTGACCGCTAACAAGTATGAGATTCCTTTTTGGGGTGATGAAAATACACTAAAGGTAGATAGTAGGAAGGGCTGCGCAACTCCGTGAATATGCTAAAAAACATGGAATTGTATATATGCATGTATGTATGTATATATTGTTGAGACGAAGTCTCACTCTGTCACCCAGGCTGGAGTGCAGTGGCATGATCTTGGCTCACTGCCGCCTCGGCCTCCTGGGTTCAAGTGATTCTCCTGCCTCAGCCTCCATAGTAGCTGGGATTACAGGTGTCTGCCACCACCACCCAGCTAATTTTTGTATTTTTAATAGAGACGGGGTTTTGCCATGTTGTCCAGGCTGGTCTCAAACTTCTGACCTCAAGTGATCCACCTGCCTTGGCCTCCCAAAGTGCTGGGATTACAGGCGTGAGCCACTGTGCCTGGCCCGGAATTGTGTATTTGTAAAGAGTGAATTTTATGTTGTGTGAATTAATCTCAATAAAACTCTTACTTAGAAACTGTTTTGAAAATAAATTTTCTTAGAATTTCTCATGTATAAATACCAAGTGAATTTACTATACTTACTAAATTCTCTATATATTTTTTTGTTTTTCTGTTTTTTTTTATATATATATATATATACACACTTATTAAATTCTTTTCCCAAATCTCTACCAATTATTTGTATAGTATAACAATTTTAATTGTCAGGCTAAGTAAGCATTTTAAAATTGTAACAACTGTTTTCTGCTTAAATTTGTTCATCTAATAATATATTAGAAGACTAATACTTAATTAGCATACAACCTGAACTACTTAGTTTTAAAATTGCCTTTAAAATAATATTCAGTTAAAGCCACCTTTTTACAACCAAACCGTTTTCTAAAGATGGCTTCAGCACTACTCAAATTACTCAAATATCAAAGCAATAGTTTGAGCAGTTTGAATCAACTGGTCACAATGATGCTCAACATTCTATTTGACTTACAGACAGACTGAAAATAGAATCAACAGAAATTGATACGATCCAGGTATTTCAAGCTGATTTAGCTTAAACTTGGCCGGGAATGGTGAGAGTATGTATGTTTGTGCACATAAACAAAACTTTTCTAAACTTCATAATCTGAGATGAGTAGCCAGTCCAGCAATATTGTGTAGCAGTCCACCTTGACACTTCCATAGGAAAAAATAAATATCCATATGGATATCATTTATAACACCTGTCAGAGAAGACCAATGCTACTAAATGGTACAATATTGCAAAGCTATATAAACTGTATTTGCGTACAAATATCTTTCTGTTGCATTATGTTAAAGATGTTAAAATTGAGAAATATATACAATTAAAATATATTGGGGGAGAAATATTACAATGTTAAAATGGAATAAAATATCAATATGAACTTATGATTTAAAATATATTTTAAATATAGCTATATTTTATAGTTCTGTCTGTCCAGGAAAAGGGCCTAGAAAAGGTACAACAGGCATTCTCAATTCCCAGATTAGGGTCTCTAATACTGATTAAAAAGAAACAGAGCTGGGTGAGGTGGCTTATGCCTGTAATCCCAGCACTTTGGGAGGCTGAGGCAGGCGGATTACCTGAGGTCAGGACTCGACACTAGCCTGGCCAACATGGCGAAACCCCATCTCTACTAAAAATACAAAAAAAAAAAAAAAAAAAAAACAACAACACAGCTGGGTGTGGTGGCTTGTGCCTGTAGTCCCAGCTACTTGGGAGGCTGAGACACTAGAATCACTTGAACCCAGGAGGTGGAGGCTGCAGTGAGCCGAGATCGTGCCACTGCACTCCAGCCTGGGTGACAGAATGAGACTCCGTCTCAAAAAAAAAAAAAAAAAAAAAAAAGAAAAGGAAAAAAAAGAAACAGGACTCCTTGGGGGGAACAGTTGATTCCAGGACACAGGCACAGAAGGTATAAGATGAATCTAAGATATCATCTCGGGCAAGAAAGTTTTCAAAGATTAATCAGTTTTTGGCAATAGAAGACAAAGGATCCAGCTGGAAATAGCTCTCATTGGCCAAAGGTATGTCAATTAAGCATCAAAAAGGAAAATGACTATTACATGCAATAACATGGATGAATCTCACACAAAGCCAGACAAAAGAAGGGTATAGACAATGTGTTCCTTTTAAGTTCAAGAAGAGAGCCTATGGTGATAGAGTTAGAAAAGTAATTATATGGTAAAGGAGGGAGGGGAAAAGTGTTTGAATAGAAAGGAGTCTTTGGGGGTGGAGGGAATACACGTGTAAAAAGAGCTGTAAACTTAAGATGTATGCACTTTACTACTACTATGTGTTATAGTTCAATAAAGTAAGTGCTGATTAAAACATATCAAAGTAACACAATCTATAATACTAAAAAAGACAAAGCCATAAACTTATTTGTTACCATTTAAGGTGGCTTTTTAACGTATTTCTTACCTGGAAAGTTGGTAACTTGAAGGAAATTTAATTGTCCCTTTAAATTTAAAAGGAAAGAGTTAAACACTTACCAGAGGAACTCTACTTCAAAATATCTAAATGGCCTTATTTGATAAGGAAGAGCTTTACTTTAAAGGGTAATATCAGTGAATAATTGACAAAGGAATCATTTTTTTTTTTTAAAAAAAAACAGCATCCTTTTTATAAGACACAAATAAAATTATTGTGTTAATTTTAACATAGGCCAAAATGATCAATTGGGGTAAAAACCATTACGTGAACAGCTGATGGGTAAGTATACATTTGCATAGTGCCAAAATAACACCACACAGATTATTTTCTAGTGAAGAGGGGAAAAATAACTATAACTCAAAGGAATCACATAGCCATCATCTAAACTGTGCTCACATCACTAATGGTGGGTCAATGAGATGTCATGGGTCTCATAGTGTAATTCTGCAACAGTGCTTATGGATTTAGCAAAAAATGCTCCATATGCTCCATTCACTTTTTTTTTTTTTAAGATAGAGTCTCACTCTGTTGCTCAGGCTGGAGTGTAGTGGCACAATCTTGGCTCACTGCAACCTCCGCTTTCTGGCTTCAAGTGATTCTCATTCCTCAGCCAGCCGAGTAGCTGGGATTATAGGCGTGTGCCACCATGCCTGGATAATTTTTATATTTTTAGTAAAGACAGGGTTTCACCATGTTGTCCAGGCTGGTCTCTAACTCCTGACCTCAAGTGATCTGTCCACCTCGGCCTCTCAAAATGCTGGGATTATAGGCATGAGCCACCATACCCAGCCTCCATTAGCTTTTAATCAACTTCCAATTTATAGGAAATACAGGGAATGGGGAAGAAGGTAAATGACATTTCAAAGAAGAAAGTAAACAAATCAAGGCAGGGCACTTTTTTAGGACAACTGGCATGGTCTCTCAACAACATCAAAATGCAACCTAAGTATCCATGAACAGATGAATGGATAAAGAAAATGTAGTATACACACGTGCGCCGTGCGCGCACACACACACACAATGGAGTACTATTCAGCTATAAAAAAGAATGAAATCCAGTCATTTGCAACAACATGGATGGAACTAAGAAGTCATTATGCTAAGCAAAATAAGCCAGACACAGAAACACAAACTCACATGTTCTCACTTATTTGTGGAATCTAAAATTCAAAACAATTGAAGTCATGGTCACAGAGAGTAGAAGGATGGTTACCAGAGGCTGGGAAGGGTTGTGGGAGGGTTGAGGGGAAGTAGGAATGGTTAATGGGTACAAAAAAACAGAAAGGGCTGGGCACAGTGGCTCATGCCTGTAATCCCAGCACTTTGGGAGGCCGAGGTGGGCAGATCACGAGATCAGGAGTTTGAGACCAGCCTGGTCAACATGGTGAAACCCCATCTCTACTAAAAATATGAAAAAAAAATTAGCTGGGCATAGTGGCGGGCACCTGTAATCCTAGCTACTTGGGAAGCTGATGCAGGAGAACCACTTGAATCTGGGAGGCAGAGGTTGTAGTGAGCCAAGATCGCACCATTGCATTCCAGCCTGGGCAACAGAGCAAGACTCTGTCTCAAAAACACAAACAAACAACAAAAAATAGAAAGAATGAAAAAGACCTACTATTTGATAGCTCAGTAGGGGGCTACAGTCAACAATAACTTAATTGCATATTTTAAAATAACTTAAAGAATATAACTGGATTGGATTATTTGTAACTCAAAGGACAAATGCTTGAGGGGGGTGGTAGGACCCCATTCTCCGTAATGTGCTTATTTCACATTGCATGCCTGTATCACAACATCTCATGTACCCACAAAAATTTTTTTAAATTAAAAGACAACAACAACAACTTGAGACTACCCAGATGTGTTATATGGTCCTGGAATAGATCTCAGTTTAGACAAATCAGGTGAATTTTAATGAGATGAAAGATTATTGACATGGAAAGATGGGATGGTTAAATGAAACAAAAGTAGGTTGGAAAACAGTATGAACAGTGTAATCTCATTTGCAAAAAAATATATATCACACAAATAGCAAAATATCTGGAAGAACATACACAAAGCTATAGCAGTGGCAATCTCTGGGTTTTGGGAACACAGAGGTTTCTCCTTTCTTTTTTGGCTTATTTATGTTCTCCTTTCTTTTCTTTTCTTTCTTTCTTTTTTTTTTTTTTTTTTAATTGAGATGGAGTCTAGCTCAATCACCCAGGCTGGAGTGCAATGTACTCTCTTGGCTCACGGCAACCTCCACCTCCCGGGTTCAAGCGATTCTCTTGCCTCAGCTTCTTAAGTAGCTGGGATTACAGGTGTGCGCCACCATGCCTGACTAATTTTTGTATTTTTAGTAGAGACAGTTTCACCATATTGGCTAGGCTGGTCTCGAACTCCTGACCTCAGGTGATCCGCCTGCCTCAGCCTCCCAAAGTGCTGGGATTACAGGCGTGAGCCACTGCACCCGGCCAATGTTTTCTTATTTTTTACAATGCACATATATTGCTTTTCTGTTAATACATGATTATTTTAAGTTAAACAAAGCAGAACCCTTACTGTTGCTGGTAGAGTTGAAGCTTAAGTGTAGGTAGTCAGAAGAAAACTACAGATTGTTTTCCTTATTACCATAAAGCAATAAAACTTGTTCTCTGAATCATAATTTTTCCTTTACAATGTTTAAATTTTTTATAGTGCTAAGCTATACATAACAGAACTTACCATCTTTTTCTTTTTTGAGACACAGTCTTGTTCTGTCCCCCAGGGTGGTGTGCAGTGGTATGAATCATAGCTCACTACAGCCTAGAAGTCCTGGGCTCAAGCAATCCTCCTGCTGAGGCCTGTAATCCCAGCACTTTGAGTGGTGTGTCTGTGGTCCTCCTGAGTAGCTAGGACTACAGACACATACCACCACACCTGGCTAATTTTACCTTTTTTAAATTTTTTGTAGAGACGGGGTCTCACTATGTTGCCTAGGCTGGTCTCAAACTCCTGGCTTCAAGAGATCATCCCACCTCAGCCTCCCAAAGTGCTGGGATTACAGGCGTGAGCCACCACACCCAGCCCAGAACTTACCATCTTAACCACTGTTACATGTACAGTTCAGCGGCATTGAGTACTTTCACACTGTTGTACAACCATCACTACCATCCATCTCTAGAATTTTTTTCATCTTTCCACCTGAAACTCTATACCCATGAAACAATGACTCCCCATTCCCTCTTCCTCGCTAGCCCCTGGCAACCTCCTTCAACTTTGTGCCTCTGCATTTGACTACTCTAGGTACCTCAAATAAGTGGAATCATAGTATTTGGACTTTTATGTCTGGCTTATTTCAATTAGCAAAATGACTTCAAGGTTCATCCATGCTGTAGCACACATCGGAATGTCCTTCCTTTTTAAAGCCAAATAATATTCTATTGCATGGATAGATCACCTTTTATCTTGATCAATCATTTTAACTTATTTTTTCAGTTTCAGCCTACAATGTTTATGACAAACTGCAAACTTAATTGCTTTCTAAATAAAATTCATGGCAGGCCAAACCCTTGCTCGCTGCTGTGAATATCTCTACAGTGCAAGAATTCCTGGAACAGTAAGTGGAACACCTTCATTCAGACAAATCAGATACTTTGTAATAGAAATCAAGATGGTACATTACTGTTTTGCTTTGTATTTTGAAGCATCCCTGGGTTCACTGCTGGGATTGCTCCAATCGTCAGCTTCAGGAGTGGTCTTGTAATGGCGCCATGCGGACTTATTAAAAACTGGAAGTCTCTCAAATGACTCACTTGAAAGAGCCTACCGGAGAAGCAAAAATATATACCAAAGGTCCACAGTGTCATTTTTCTCATGTGAAACAGTAACCCACATTTTATTATTTAAAACATCAGATACCTTAATATATATTTTTGAAATGATATTAAAATTACATCTTAGTAATTTACTTAGACTGGCCAGGAAAACATTAAAGCTTTTTTAAAGGAGTAAAAACATTTGCTCATTCAAAATCAAAACTGAAATACACATGACCAGAACAAAACACATTTTAATACAGTTCATACTGCTTTGAGATGCTCAACTGTTTTGACTATACTTGGTGGTTGGTCTCACAAAGGGCTCAGGAAGAAATAAAGTCTCATGTATCCCAGGTTTATAAACACACACCATCAAGTGATATCAAATATCACATTACTTAGATGCATGGGCATCTAAGATAGAATACTCTCAATAACTGGTTAAATTCTGGTATCACATACACAGGTTGAGTATCCCTTTGAAATGCTTGGGAATAGGTGGGGGCGTGGTGGCTCACGCCTGTAATCCCAGCACTTTGGGAGGTGGAGTTGGGCAGATCACCTGAGGTCAGAAGTTCGAGACCAGCCTGGCCAACATGGTAAAACTCTCTCTCTACTAAAACACAAAAAATTAGCTGGGCGTGGTGGTAGGCACCTATAATCCCAGCTACTCGGAAGTCTGAGGTAGGAGTATGGCTTGAACCCGGAAGGTGGAGGTTACCGTGAGCCAAGATGGCGCTACTGCAGCCTGGGCGACAGAGGGAGACGGGAGACTCCACCTCAAAAAAAAAAAAAAAAAATATATGCTTGGGACCAGAAGTAGTTGTTTTTTTTTCAGATTTTGGAATATTGGCATTGTGCTTACCTGTTAAGCATCTCTAATATGAAAATCTGGAATCTGGAGTGCTCCAATAAGCATTTCCTTTGAGCTTGATGTCTGAGCAAGCATCATGTCAGTGCTCAAAAAGTTCCAGATTTTCAAGCATTTTAGATTGCAGATTCTTTGGTTAGGGATGCTCGACCCGCAGCAGCATGCTATGCTACCATTTAAAAGAATGAGCCAGTTCTACATAAACTGATCTGGAAAGATCTCCAAGACAGATTGGGAAGTAAAAAAAAAAAAATAGGAAGGTGCTGAAATTTCATTTATGTGGGAAAAATTCTGTCTTTCCCGTATTTATAAATGTAGAATCAACTCTAGGAGGATCCCAAGACAATGAGACCTGTAGTGATCTCTGCTGAAGAGAACTGGTGGTTTAGGGCCAGTGGGAGGACAAACTTCAGTTTTCCTTTTTGTAGCTTTAAAATTTTTATTATGTGCCTATATTACCTATTCAAAAAATGTTACAAATATTCAAGAGTTTAGAAATAAAAGTCCAATTACCACTAATGAATGAGAAAAACTGTGTTACAGAGAAGTTTGTTATTAGATGAACCTTTTATATAACCATATTATGATTACTGAATTCTTGTAACTTTGGGAAAGCAAGTGAGTTTTTAAAACAAAATACTAAAATACTTCAGTTTATGAAAATCTGCCTCCTTTTAGATCAGACCTTTCAATAGACATGTAGTTTTTTAAAGTCACAATTTAAAATTATGATTTTAAAAATCAGTATTTTATTTTTTCTCTTTTGAGATGGAGTCTTGTTCCATCACCCAGGCTGGAGTGTAGTGGTGCCATCTCGGCTCACTGCAACCTCCACCTCCTGGGTTCAAGTGATTCTCCTGCCTCAGCCTCCTGAGTAGCTGGGACTACAGGCGTGCACCACCACACCAGCTAATTTTTTGTATTTTTTGTAGACACAGGTTTCACCATGTTGGCCAGACTGGTCTTGAACTCCTGATCTCAGGTGATCTGCCTGCCTTGGCCTCTGAGTGCTGGGATTACAAGCATGTGCTGCCGTGCCCAACCAAAGTCAGTATTTTAATTTCTATACCTCCATGTTTCATATTTTGCTATACCTGAGCATAGAATCCAGGGTGAGGCATAACATAGTATTCATAAGAAACTGAAGTAAATCTTGAGATGAATCTAAGAGATGATACAGTGCTATTCTCAATCAGTGATTAGAACTTAGAGCTTTAAAAAGCAAAGATGCCTCATACTAACAAATAAAATGCAGTACCTTCAAATAAATGACAGCATCAGTACCCACTCCTTCCATGGAATACAGTTTCAGATCTCCTTGAAAATATCTAGCATATAGACGGGAAATTGGCAAACCATAACCAAATCCAGCCTATTGAGAAAAGAAAATTAATACAGTGAGACAGGCACAAATGCTAACACATTTTATACGATCACCATTCAGAGGTTAAAATAAATTCTTGATTCAGATTTAAATCAAAGAAATTACTGACTCAGCCTTTACAATGATGTATATTCTCTTCTATGGCAAACAACCTCTTTATTTTCATCCTGCAAAAACACATCTTATATGTTTGGATAATAACAGAAATATTTTAATTTTTGACTAATGCTTTTTTAGCATTTTAAAGCAAAGTTTTACCATTTTTTAAAAGCACATTCCAAGGCTGGGCATGGCAGCTCACGCCTGTAATCCCAGCACTTTGGGTGGTTGAGGCAGGTGGATCACTTAAGGTCAGGAATTTGTGACCAGCCTGGCCAACATGGTGAAACCCCATCTCTACTAAAAATACAAAAATTAGCCAGGCGTGGTGGTACACGCTTGTAATCCCAGCTACTCGGGAGGCTGTGGCAGGAGAATGGCTTGAACCCGGGAGGTGGAGGTTGCAGCGAGCTGAGATGGCGCCACTGCACTCCAGCCTGGACGACAGAGCGAGACTCCATCTCCAAAAAAAAGCACATTCCAAATCAAGTGGAATGTGACCTGATGACTAAACCACATCGTTTCAAAGTTCCACGATCAGATTTCCTTGCTCTTGGAAGTGAAAATTAACAGCACAGTGTTGAGTTCAAATCTAAAAGAAACATGGAAAGGAAAACAATTTTCTGAAAAGCAACTTCTAAGGTTCCGGGAAGGCGAGAATACTTTGGTATATTGTAGTTCAGATATTTTTTTTTCTTTTTTTCTTTTTTCCTTTGAGGTGGAGTTTTGCTCTTGCTGCCCAGGCTGGAGTGCAATGGCGTGATCTCGGCTCACCACAACCTCTGCCTCCCAGGTTCAAGCAATTCTCCTGCCTCAGCCTCCCGAGTAGCTGGGATTATAGGCATGTGCCACCACGCCCGGCTAATTTTGTATTTTTAGTAGAGACAGGGTTTCTCCACATTGGTCAGGATGGTCTCGAACTCCTGACCTCAGGTGATCTGCCCGCCTTGATCTCCCAAATTACTGGGATTACAGATGTGAGCCACTGCACCCGGCCTGTAGTTCAGATATTTTTAGCGATTAAAAAAATTTTTAGTACTATCCTATATCTCTATGTCATGGAACCCTGATTGTCAATAACAGGTGTTCTAGGTGGAAAAAAAAAAAGGTCTCGGGTATGGACAAGAACAATAAGAATTGAAAGTAAATGTAATACTGTTTGTGGTGGTAGTGGGGCAGGGTGGGGAAGGAGGTGCTGTAACACCAAGCCTCCTCACTTCTGGTTAAATCTATGAACAAGGTTAAGGAAGGAAAGCAGGGAAATCATGTGCAGACTTGCATGAGCCTTAGGCTCAGAGAGACCCAAGTTGAAATCCACTTTCTGTGTGACTCTGAGCAGCTTACTCAACCTCTTTGAGACCATTTTTTCATCTGAATATATAATACAAAGCTGACCTCAGAGCTGCTATAAGGATTAAATGATATAACAGGTATCAAATCTTGGCACAGTGCCTAACACAGTAAAACTAAATAAATGGAAGCTGGTACTATGGATAGTAAGGGCAGCAATTTTATGAAGTTACATTGATTTCTGCCATTTTCTAACATCTCTCCTTGATACCTTCCCCTCAGGGTAGGGTCTAACTGAAAGGGCAGGGGGTTAAAGAAGGTACCCCATCATTTAAGGGCTTTAGGACTAGCTGAATATGGCCAATAGTGAAGATGAGATATCTATAGTAGTGACTCAGGTAACCACAGCAAAGAAACCAGCTCACTCTAGGAAGAGACGTGAGGAAATCTGCCTCTTGTGTTCAAGCAAGGCCCAAAGCCTGCCCTCATGTCCAGCACAGAACAGCCGACAACTCCGAGGCCAATGCAGTTGTGAGTGTAAGCCCAGACTCCCAAGGAATGCAGAGGAGGGGTCTGGACCTCAGCCTCGGATTTGCTGAGGTTCAGAAAAAGTTTCCCAGAGTGTCAAAGGATCAACAGGAGTTCTCTGGGTGGATATTCTCGAAAAAGAAATGCACGTTTCAAGGCACAGATGTGTATAAGTGTAAGTTGCTCAATGAAGAAATTATGCTTTTTAGTAGTACATACTTATGTGCCCACTTTAAAGCTGAGAACAGTTTTTCTTTTTCTTTTTTTTTTTTTTTTTTGAGACAGAATCTCACTCTGTCACCCAGGCTGGAGTGCAGTGGTGTGATCTCGGCTTATTGCAACCTCTACCTCCTGGGTTCAAGCTATTCTCGTGCCTCAGCCTTCTGAGCAGCTGGGACTACAGGCATGTGCCACTGCTCCTGACTAATTTTTTGTGTGTATTTTTAGTAGAGATAGAGTTTCACCATGTTGGTCAGGCTGGTCTCAGACTCCTAACCTCAAGTGATCAGCCTGCCTTGGCCTCCCAAAGTGCTAGGATTACAGGCCAGTTTCTTAACTGGGAGAGCCAGTAGCGGAAGCATTTCTTCAAAAGGAGAGGCCACCTAGCACACTGGAAAGAACACAGACATGGCCAGCACCCGCTCTGTGGTTAATTAGCTCAGCGACCTTGGGGAAGGTCATTTCCTCATTTCCTCGTCTATACAATGGGAGTATGCATGCAGGTCTCTTACAAGTCCCCAGGTTTACTAAGAAAAAAAAGTATGACATAACAGCTATCCTCAAGATGTTATTTTAAGATCTGAAAGAGACAATCTATATTTCTTTTAAACAACTGGGGAAGGTGCTAGATTTGTTTGTAGTGCCTTTTTTCCTTTTGATGTGTATTTCAGTGCATACCAGAACCTAGTCAAGGCAATGCCTCTCAAATGTGATCTTTCATGAATTTTCTCGACTCCTATATAAATGATTTCCTGTTTCCAACATGCTGAGTTAAACTCTGTCTCAAATAAATGATGCAAAGTCTTTGATTTTATTCTTACAAATAAAATATAATCTTATATGCTTATCAGTCAGGTAGGACTTTAAAATGAAACTTAATATATACCCTGAACCATTCTGCAGACTGATAGATATGTTGCTGTGTTTAATGACAAAGGGTTCAATTGCTGTTTGTCAATTAGAAACACTCAGCAGGGGAAGAAGTGTGGCCCCACCAGGATCTAAATGCTACCATGGTAACCAGAGGCTTTTCTCACTGCCTTAATAGGGCTGAAGGTTATTTCCAGAGGGAGACAGAAAGGGCTCTGAAAATGCACACACCACCTATATGTTTCATGCTAATGTTATTTAATATAAAAATTTAATGTTTTCATAATGTAACATTTTAATTATATAAACAAATTTGACAGTGGAGATTCCCAGGCACTAAGTGATTCGCGCCTCTGTGGTGTGCACGCCAGAGTGCACAGGACCAAGCAGCAGCTATGCATTCGGTACTGTCCCTTTGCTCACCCACTGGTAACTTCCACCCCTTCCAAGGGTAGCACAAAGTGAAAAATGGTGCTCCAGTAGCAGTCTTACCACAATGAGGTACTTTTTCTCTGTGTTTGGGAGTGAGGCACTCAGCTTGGAGGGTTTCTTGGACACAAATCAGAGAGGAAATCAAAGTCCAAAGGATTCACAAAGAAAGTAGCCAAGGCAAAACATCCTCCCTCCTCCAAACCGTAATACAGGCAACATTCTAGGTCAACCACACTAATGTGACAACCTGGGGAGAGAGGCAGTTCCCCTCTGAGCCCCTTCCCGTGTTTATGATCTTTCCTTCAGCAGCAGTTTCAGATGCTTACCAAAGGGGCAGCTCTGGTAGGCTCCAGGCTGGGTCTAGGAGCAGTCGAATACATGTAGTTAAAAAGACGATCTATTTTTCGGAGTGGGACACCACCACCTAGGTCACTGATCTGCAGTGCACAAAATGTTAACCGTCAAAACAAATAAGTCGATCTATACTTAGTAGGAAGTAATGGGTTCATTAAATAAAGTACATTGCAGATTACTCTAAAATGTACAAGGGCTTTGAATCCCCTGGTGACATATGGTTCCTCTGTGAACAGTGTAAAACAAAGGAGGCCGAATGGTACCACAGGATCTGACAGGCATGGTGTTGCAGTCTTGTTCAACTCCCTGAATAACAAGGTTCTAATGAAGTTCAAATAAGGTACCTCAAGCCAAGGATCTAGCATAGAACTTACAAATAGGACACTCAATAAATGTCAATTTTCTTCCCTCTGAGTTTTCAATGTCTAGATACTATTAAATCACAACTGATAATTAAAGTATACATGCACATAAGACAGTTACCTTAATGGATAAGTCTCTTTACCCAAAGTAACGAGGGTTTTGACAGCAGGGTAGGCCTCTTTTTTATCTTGATAGAGTTCGACTGTTGCTCTCATTGAGTTCTAAAATAATACGATCTTGTTAATCATACTGCAGAATCACAAACCACAATTTTTAAAGAGAAAGAAGTGCAAGATGACTTACACCCAACAAACCTTTTTTGGAGCAACTATTAGTTGGATTTATATGGCATTTTTCCCTCTAAAGAGCTTAGCTAAACATGTGTTCAAATCAAGGAAAAATTTCCTGACACTTTGTTTTTCACCTAGTTTTAGCCTCATCCAACATGCTAAATATTTATTTTTCTTTCCTTCTTCTTCTTTTTTTTTTTTTGCTTTAGGGTATTTAAATTATTCAACTCAACCCAGAGGAATGTTTTTATCACATGTAATGAGGCTATGCAGAGGCTGATTTGTGCACTTTAAATCCTATTTATCAGTCTGCATTTATAGAGCACCTTTTCTCTAAAGAAGGCAGAAAAACTGAAAAGATGCATGCTTCCCACAAAAATTAATCATTTGGCTGAAAAACATAGAAGAAATATCGGTTAAAAAGAAATTCTGAAAAAGCCACAGCTGCTGAAGAGAAAGTTCACAATTGAATGCCCATCTCAACCTTAAAATGTTACATCAGTAACATTCTAACTTTTTGGAAGCAAATCAGCATAACTGATTTTTCAGGTGTTCAATTTAGTGTTTCACACATTGGAAGAAATGAAATTTTAGCTCAAATGCCTTGTGCCTGTAATGCTGCTACTGTAAATGTCATTAGCTACTGGTTAACAAAAGCAACAGCTTAAGTTGCAGAGTCTAAAGAATTTGGGGTGGGGGTTGGTTCTTTTGGTCCAGCACATCTAAATCTTTCTCCTCTGCCTCTCTTAGATCTTCTGAATTGATGCAAATATATAAAAGGGTTGCAGGATCTCTCAGGACTGGAACAACTACTAATGTACCAGTGTGGTTAATGCTCAGAAGCATAAATATGTATAAACATGTTTTTATTTTGATCTGGCTACCACCAATAAAGCTTTGCCAGGTTTGGAAATGAAAAAGCATCTCTAATCTCATAACTAAAGAAAAAAATGGTATGGATTTTACATAAAATCACTAAAGTGCAATTAAGCTTCAAAATCAATATGTACTAATATTCATGAAAACTATACTGTACACAGCAATTTTTCATCTCACAATGTACAAATTATAAAACCCACAGGATATCAGAAATAGAATTTTTTAAAATGGTTATACAAAACCTTTTTCTTATGCTAATCTAATGAATCCATTTTGTCCTGAATCAAAGTAATTTAAAGTGAAGACTTCTTTTCATGTTTTTAAAATTCCACTTACCTTGAACAACTCAAATAACATATGAAACAGATGTGAGGGCACATAAACCACCTGAATAGGTTTGTCTGGTGCTTTGGCTGGAAACAGAGACAAAACCATCAATCAGTAAGGACCCAAACTAGGAGAAACTCAAGGATGTTCGCATTCTATTTTCCAAGTGTGTAAAACAGAGCACAATAAAAAGCTAATTTGAGTTTCCACCTCTAAAGGCAGGGCTGAGCAAAAGCACATGCTTTGGAATCAAACAAACCTGGGGTGAAATCCAGTTCCTTCACTTACCAGCTATGTGACCTTGCACAAAGCACTCAATCTCTTTGAAACTTTGTTGAGCAGAATTGGAATATTCTCACCTGTGCCATAACATTCTGAGTATTACAGAAGGCCAGCCAGATTATCACTTGGTGTTTTTCAAACTGGGGGATACCCTCTGCCACTGACCCCAGTGGTTAGCCGGGGATGTGGAGCAACAGGAATAAAGAGGGCTGGTGAACTGGACTAAATGTCAGTGTTCCATTTCGTTAAATTATGACAAACAAGGCATCTTATAGCATAGAATGTAAGGTTCACATAACTTTTTCTTAAGCAGCTAGCAGATAAACCCCTAGAGACCTATGATCTTTTCCCCTTGCACCATGGATCGTCTGAAGAAAATCTGAGAAACTCCCCAAACCCATGTCAAGCACTAAGAACAGTGTGGGCTACAGAGTAGATGCTCAAAAACATAGTCCTTCCTCCTCCTCATGACCCCAATCACTTAAGAGATTGAAACTACATGAACTCTCTCAGGTAGAATGCTGTAATTTCAACCAGCTACTTCCTCTAATAAAGTAATTAACAATAATACAAATTAGAATTCACATTTGCTTGATTCTTAGAAGTTTACAGCTTTCACATACATTATTCAATCGACTCCTCCTGACAATATTTCCTGGCTCCTAGAGGGGTGGCGTTGTTTAGAGGCATGGAAACAGGCTTTGGAAAGCCTGTGTGACTTGCCTGTGGCCCCAGAAGTGGCACTCAAACCCGGACACCTGAACCAAGAGCTTTTGATTCTAAATCCCGAACTCTTCGAAGAGCAATTATTTTTATTTTTATTTATTTATTTTTTGAGACAGAGTCTCGAGTTGTTGCCCAGGCTGGAGTACAGTGGCATGATCTCAGTTCACCACGATCTCAGTTCACCACAACCTCACCTTCCCAGGTTCAAGCAACTCTCCTGCCTCAGCCTCCAAGTAGCTGGGCTTACAGGTGCATGCCACCACGCCTGGCTAATTTTTGTATTTTTAGTAGAGACGGGGTTTCGCCATGTTGGCCAGGCTGGTCTTGAGCTCCTGACCTCAGGTGATTCACCCGTCTCAGCCTCCCAAAGTGCTGAGATTACAGGCATGAGCCACCGTGCCTAGCCGAGCAGTTATTTTTTAAGTCACTTAGTAATATATGTAAATGGGCTTTAAAATTTAACAAAAGAAGAAAAACAAAAGTCCTTTTCCCTTTCCATCTTATCCTTCAGTCTGAACCCAGAGGCAGCCTCTCTTTACTACTTCTGCTGTAGTTTTTGGCTTGGTAATATTTACATTCCGTTCTTGTAACCTGAATTAGGGATGCTGTACATTGCCTATAGGTTATTTTAAGAAGTAGAAAACCAATAGTGTTGGTGACATTATAACTATGTAAATATTGATCAGTGTAGAATAGCCACAACAATGTACCTGAACATTTTCTTCCCTATTAATCCAATGACAATGATTCATGTGTCCCTTAGAGGAGAATGTTCCTAGCCTTAAGACGGAATGGAGTTTCTTTATACTCCTCCAACTGGTCAACACCATGCTCCCCTTTTTGGGTTGCTTCATATTCGGTCCATACCACTTTGCTAAGATCCTTCAGCTTACTGGAAGCTTCCCTATCTACTGCATGGTATCCAGTCCATTCTTCAAGATTTTTCAAATTAGAATCGATTGCTTTGCAAACATGCTCCACAGCCATCATCCTAAAATTGTTTTTGATTGAAGTTCTAGAATGTTTTCCCTTATTTCTTAGGTGCATATTATACATAACATCAAGTCAGTCAGGTAACCTACCTCAGAAAGGTATACATGGGAGATACATCTGTCAATCTTTACACCTCTCATCTATTTGATTAAAGGTTTGGCTAGATAGAAAATTCTAGGTTTGAAATGATTTTCTCTCAGAATTTCAAAAGCGGGGTTCCTGACAGTAACAGTAGAGCTGATAAGTTTAATGCCAGTTAGGTTTTGTTCATGCTGCTGGCTTTTGCTCAAGGTCTGATATACCTTGATTGCAATATTCCTGTTTGAGAATGAAGAACTGGATTCATTATATGAGGCAGCTGGCATTCGTATCCCCCTGGGGCTCTCCCTTAAGAGGAAAGGCTGACTTAGAGCTCTCTGGACCTGTGTCAAGACTTTTCAACTGGGCTTTAGGATGAACAGGTAGTAAACTGGCCTCTGAGCAGAGAGGACTCCAAATGCTTAAATGAACAGGGCTTTGCTGTGGGGTAAGAACATTCACATGAACAGCCCTAGTTCTTCCCACGTTGTTCTCAAACAAAATATTTAGTTGGCTGTTGGCAGGAAGAACCCGGTCAGGGTCCAGCTGCCTCCCATCATCCCTCCACGCTCTTTCTTAGATCAGCTTTCAGTTAATCCCTACCCTTTGGCTTCCCCTTCCCATTCCAGTCCATTCACCAACTGGCCCTGCCCTCCGAGTCCCTCTAAGACAATCTTGAGCAAACCAGTTGCCATCTCTGCTGCAGCTTCCTCCTCTGTGGCTGCTTCTGCTTTGTCCCATCAATCAGCATACTTCCAACTGGTGACCCTCTTTCAAAAGTATGGATTAGTGGCTCTTAGGGACGGAATGTTTGTGTGTGTCTCCCCCAGATTCCTATGATGAAATGTAACCCTTGATGTGACGGTATTAGGAGACGGGGCCTGTGAGAGATGAATAGGTTATGAGGGCAGAGCCCTTATGGGATGGGATTAATGCCTGTATAAGGAAACTCTGGGAGAGCTCCCTCTTGCTCCTTCCCCCATGGAAGGAAACTGTGAGAAGCCGGCTATGAATCAGAAGGTGGGTCCTCACTAGACACCAAAACTGCAGGCACCATGATCTTGGATGTCTCAGCCTCCAGAACCATGAGAAATGGCTGCTGAAGCCACCCGTGGGTCTCTGATATTTTTGTTATAGCAGCCTGAATACACTAAGACACTGGTCCACTAATGAGCTCCCGTGGTTTCCTTTGCTGCTTTTCTTTGGATTCCTTTACTGACATTTTTATTTTTAATTTTTTAATTTTTTTTTAGACAGAGTCTTGTTCTGTCGCCCAGGCTGGAGTGCAGTGGCATGATTTTAGCTCTCTGCAAGCTTCACCTCCCAGGTTCAAGCAATTCTCATGCCTCAGTCTCCTGAGTAGCTGGGACTACAGAAACGTGCCATCGTGTCCGACTAATTTTTTTTGTATTTTTAACAGAGATGGGGTTTCACCATGTTGGCCAGGCTGGTCTTGAACTCCTGACCTCAAGTGATCCACCCGCCTTGGCCTCCCAAAGTGCTGGGATTGCAGGTGTGAGCCACTGCACCGCTGCTAGGCCCCTTTTCGTCATTTTAATGGGGCCCCAAAGAACAAGCTGGGTCTCAGTTTATCTTGTACCAAATGGAATGACTAGTTATATAAACAGCCTTCTGAATTCAACTTTTTCATCCCAAATCTCAAGAAATAACAAACACCTTTTATGTAGTGGGTTAGTTTTTTTTCCCCCCAGTTTAAACAAGGAGCCTAAAGCCTTGCTCAATTAATTGCACTTTTCTTTGGGAACATTATAGTTTAGATTCTTTCCCTTCCTTTTAAAACCATGTCAAATGATTTTGTTCATGACTCTTTCCTAGTTCTGGGTCTCCAGGCTGGCAGTTAAGTAGTAGATGCTTAATAGATGCTTGCTGGCTTACTAAAATAAGACGTAGGTGGAGGGGATCCAAGATGGCCGAATAGGAACAGCTCTGGAGTACAGTCGCCAGTGAGAACAATGCAGAGGGTGAGTGATCACCACATTTCCAAACTGAGGTATTACTGCCCACAGACCAGGAGATTCATGGGCTGAAAAGCACCACGAGTTTCCAGCATGGCTGTTTCAGTCGGCACAGCGGGTCTCCGCACAAAACTCACACAAATCCAGGTGCTGTTTCAACTGGCGCCCCTGGAACACCCATTCAACTGAAAAAGGGGGCTGAAACAGGGAGCCAGGTGATCTGGCTCAGCAGGTCCCACCCCCACAAAGACCAGCAATCTGAATTCGCAGCAAGCTCAGCTGGACCTGGGACGGTCCAGCTCTGTTGCGGGAAGGGTGTCCACCATTACTGAGGCAGTCCGCCATTACTGAGGCAGTCCATCATTACAGAGGCAGTTGTAACTATACCTCTATAAACAAAATGGCAGGGAAGTTACATAGCAGCTGGGCAGAGCCCACAGCAGCTCAGCAACACCTCTGCTGGCAGACTGTGACTAGGCTACCTCCCTCGCTGGGCAGGGCACCTCTAAAAAAAGGAAGCAGCATGTCAGGAACTTAAAAACAAAGCTCCACCTTCCCAGGACAGTGCACCTGGGAAAGAAGGTGGTTATGAGTTCCGCTGCAGTAGACTTAAACGTACCTGCCCAGCAGCTCTGAACGGAAAAACAGAGCTCACAGCTCAGCCCTTTGAGCGCCTATAAGGGACAGACTGTCTCCTCAAGCAGCTCCCCTGACCCCCGAATATCCAAAAGAGACACCTCAGAAAGGAGAGCTCAGGTTCACATCTGGCAGGTATCCTTCTGGGACAAAGATAACAGAAGAAGAAACTGGAAGCAACCCTTAGCTGTTCTGCAGCTGCTGCAGGTGATTCCCAGGTAAGCAGGGTCTGGAGTGACCCTCCAGCAGTCCTACAGCAGAGGGGCCTGTTAGAAGGAAAACTAAAACAGAAAGAAATAACTTCATCATCAACAAAAAGGACGTCCACTCAGAGACTCCATCCAAAAGTCACCAACTACAAAGACCACAGGTAGATAAATCCACAAAGATGGGAAGAAACCAGTGCAAAAAGGATGAAAACACCCAAAACCAGAATGCCTCTCCTCCTCCAAGGGATCACAACTCCTTATCAGCAAGGGAACAATGCTAGATGGAGAATGAGTCTGATGAATTGATAGAAACAGGCTTCAGAAGGTGGGTAATAAACTTCTCTGAGCTAAAAGAACATGTTCTAACCCAATGCAAAGAAACTAAGAACCTTGAAAAAAGGTTTGATGAAATGCTAATGAGAATAAACAGCTTAGAGAAGAATATAAATGACCTGATGGAGCTGAACAACACAACACAAGAACTTCGCGAAGCATACACAAGTTTCAGTAGCCGAATCGACCAAGCAGAAGAAAGGATATCAGAGACTCAAGATCAACTCAATGAAATAAAATAAGAAGGCAAGATTGAGAAAAAGAGTGAAAAGAAATGAACAAAGCCTCCAAGAAATATGGGATTATGTGAAAAGACCTAATCTACGTTTGATAGGTGTACCTGAATGGGATGGAGAGAATGAATCGAAGCTGGAAAACACTCTTCAGGATATTGTCAAGGAGAACTTCCCCCAACCTTGCAAGGCAGGCCAACATTCAAGTCCAGGAAATACAGAAAACACCACAAAGATATTCCTCAAGAAGAGCAACCCCAAGGCACATAATCGTCAGATTCACCAGGGTTGAAATGAAGGGAAAAATGCTAAGGGCAGCCAGAGAGAAAGGTCGAGTTACCCACAAAGGGAAGCCCATCAGACTCATAGTGGATCCCCTTGGCAGAAACCCTACCCAGAAGAGAGTGGGGGCCAATATTCACATTCGTAAAGAAAAGAACTTTCAGCCTAGAATTTCATATCCAGCCAAACTAAGCTTCATAAGTAAAGGAGAAATAAAATCCTTTACAAACAAAGCAACTGCTGAGAGATTTCGTCACCACCAGGCCTGCCTTACAAGACCTCCTGAAAGAAGCACTAAACATAGAAAGGAACAACTAGTATCAGCCACTCCAAAAATGCACCAAATGGTAAAGACCATCAACACAATGAAGAAACTGCATCAACTAATGGGCAAAACAATCAGCTAGCATCAAAATGGCAGGATCAAATTCACACATAACAGTATTAACCTTAAATGTAAAATGGGCTAAATGCCCCAATCAAAAGACACAGATGGCAAATTGGATAAAGTTAAAACTCCATCGGTGTGCCATATCCAGGAAACCCATCTCACGTGCAAGGACACACATAGGCTCAAAATAAAGGGATGGAGGAGATTTACCAAGCAAATGGAGAGCAAAAAAAACCAGGAGTTGCAATCTAGTCTCTATAAAATAGACTTTAAACCAACAAAGACCAAAGAGAAAAAGAAGGGCATTAAACTAATGGTAAAAGGATCAATGCAACAAAAAGAGTGAATGATCCTAAATACATACACACCCAATACAGGAGTACCCAGATACATAAAGCAAGTTCTTAAAGACCTACAAAGAGACTTAGACTCCCACAGAATAATAGTGAGAGACTTTAACACTCTCACTGTCAATATTAGACAGATTAGCAAGACAGAAAATTAACAAGCATATCCAGGATGTGAACTCAGACCTGGACCAAGCAAACCTAACAGACATCTACAGAACTCTCCACCCCAAATCCACAGACTATACATTCTTCTCAGCACCACATCACACCTACTCTAAAACTCACCACATAATTGGAAGTAAATCACTCCTCAGCAAATGCAAAAGAATGGAAACCATAACAGTCTCTCAGACCACAGTGCAATCAAATTAGAACTCAGGATTAAGAAAATAACTCAGAACCACACAACTTCGTGGAAACTGAACAATTGGCTCTCGAATGTTGACTGGATAAGTAATGAAATGAAGGCAGAAATAAAGATATTCTTAGAAACCAATGAGAACAAAGACACAAAGTACCAGAATCTCTGCGACACATTTAAAGCAGTGTCTAGAGGAAAATTTATAGCAATAAATGCCCACATGAGAAGCAAGGGAAGACCTAAAATCGATACCTTATCATCAAAATTGAAAGAGCTAGAGGAGTAAGATCAAAAAAATGCAAAAGCTAGCAGAAGACAAGAAATAACTAAGATCATAGCAGAACTTAAGGAGACAGAGACACAAAAAAATCCTTCAAAAAATCAATAAATCCAGGAGGTGGTTTTTTTTTAAAACATATCAACAAAATAGACCACTAGCCAGATTAATAAGAAAGAAAAGGGAGAATAATCAAATAGATGCAATAAAAACGATAAAGGGGATTATCACCACCAATTCCACAGAAATACAAACTACCATCAGAGATTACTACAAACAACTCTGTGCACATAAACTAGTAAACCTGGAAGAAATAGATAAATTTCTGGACACTTGCACCTTTCCAAGACTAAACCAGGAAGAAGTCAAAACCCTGAATAGATCAATAACAAGGGCTGAAGTTGAGGCAGCAATTAATAGCCTGCCAAGCAAAAAAAGCCCAGGTCCAGATGGGTTCACAGCCGAATTCTACCAGACATACAAAGAGGAGCTGGTACCACTCCTTCTGAAACTATTCCAAACAATCCAAAAGAGGTAATCCTTCCCAAATCATTTTATGAGACTCAACATCATCCTCATACCAAAACCCGGCAGAGACTCAACAAAAAAAGAAAACTTCAGGCCAATATCCATGATGAACATAGATGCAAAAATCTTCAATAAAATACTCGCAAACCCATTGCAACAGCACATCAAAAAGCTATCCATCACGATCAGTAGGCTTCATCTCGGGGATGCAAGGCAGGTTCAACATACGCAAGTCTATAAACGTAATCCACCACATAAACAGAACCAAAGACAAAAACTGCATGATTATCTCAATAGATGCAGAGAAGGCCTTTGACAAAATTCAACAGGCCTTTATGCTAAAAACCCTCAATAAACTAGGTATCAACGGAACGTATCTCAAAGTAATAAAATCTATTTATGACAAATCCACGGCCAATAGCATACTGAATGGGCAAAAACTGGAAGCATTCCCTTTGAAATCTGGCACTAGACAAGGATACCCTCTCTACACCACTCCTATTCAATATAGTATTGTAAGTTCTAGCCAGAGCAATCAGGCAAGAAAAAGAAATAAAGGGTATTCAATTAGGAAAGGAGGAAGTCAAATTGTGTCTATTTGCAGACAATATGATTGTATATTTAGAAGACCCCATCGTCTCAGCCCAAAATCTCCTGAAACTCATAAGCAACTTCAGCAAAGTCTCAGGATACAAAATCAACTGTGCAGAAATCACAAGTATTCCTATATACCAATAACAGACTTAAAGAGAGCCAAATCAAGAAGGAACTGCCATTCACAATTGCTACAAAGAGAATAAAATACCTAGGAATACAACTAACAAAGGATGTAAAGGACCTCTTCAAGGAGAACTACAAACCACCGCTCAAGGAAATAAGAGATGACACAAACAGATGGAAAAACATTCCATGCTCATGGTTAGGAAGAATCAATATTGTGAAAATAGCCATACTGCCCAAAGTAATTTATAGATTCAATGCTATCCCCATCAAGTTACCTATGACCCTCTTCACAGAACTGGAAAATGACCTTAAATTTCACATGGAACCAAAGAGAGCACTACATAGCCAAGACAATTCTAAGCCAAAAGAACAAAGCTGGAGGCATCACGCTACCTCACTTCAAACTATGCTATAAGGCTACAGTAATCAAAACAGCATGGTACTGGTACCAAAATAGAGATATAGACCAATGGAACATTAACAGAGGCCTCGGAGGCAATGCCACACATCTACAGCCATCTTATCTTTGACAAACCTTACAAAAACAAGCAATGGGGAAAGGATTCCCTGTTTAATAAATGGTGTTGGGAAAACTGGCTAGCCATGTGCAGAAAGTAGAAACTGGACCCCCTCCTACACCTTACACTAAAATCAACTCCAGATGGATTAAAGACTTAATCATAAGACTTAACACCATAAAAACTCTAGAAGAAAACCTAGGCAAAACCACTCAGCACATAGGCATTGGCAAGGACTTCATGACTAAAACACCAAAAGCAGTGGCAACAAAAGCCAAAATAGACAAATGGGATCTAATTATACTCCAGAGGCTTCTGTACAGCAAAAGAAACAATCATTAGAGTGAACTCAGAACCAACAGAATGGGAAAAATTTTTGCAATCTACCCATCTGACAAAGGGCTAATAATATCCAGAATCTACAAAGAACTAAACAGACTTACAAGAAAAAAACAAACAAACCCATTCAAAAGTGGGCGAAGGATATGAACAGACACTTTTCAAAAGAAGACATTTATGAAGCCAACAAACATATGAAAAAATGCTCATCATCACTGGTCATTAGAGAAATGCAAATCAAAACCACATTGAGATACCATCTCATGCCAGTTAGAATGGCGATCATTAAAAAATCTGGAGACTACAGATGCTGGAGAGGATGTGGAGAAATAGGAACACTTTTACACTGTTGGTGTGAGTGTAAAGTTAGTTCAACCATTGTGGAAGATAGTGTGGCGATTCTCTAGGACCTAAAAACAGAAATTCCATTTGACCCAGCAATGCCATTACTGAGTATATATCCAAAGGATTATCAATCGTTCTATTATAAAGACACATGCACACGCATGTTCACTGTGGCACAGTTTACAATAGCAAAGACCTGGAACCAACCCAAATGCTCATCGATGATAGACTGGACAAGGAAAATGTGGCACATATACACTATGGATACTATGCAGCCATCAAAAACGATGAGTTAGTGTCCTTTGTAGGGACATGGATGAATCTGGAAACTATCATTCTCAGCAATCTGACACAAGAACAGAAAATCAAACACCGCATGTTCTCACTCATAGGTGGGTGTTGAACAATGAGAACTCATGGACACAGGGAGGGGAGCATCACACACTGGGGTCTCTTGGGTGGCATAGGGAAGGACAGCAGGGGGTAGGGAGGTTGGGGAGGGATAACATGGGGAAGAAATGCCAGATATAGGTGACGGGGATGGTGGTAGCAAACCACATTGCCATGTATGTACCTATGCAACAATCCTGCATGTTCTGCACATGTGCCCCAGAACCTAAAGTGCAATAAAATATAAAAAATAAATAAAAAAGACATAAGTGTAATATGAATTGTCCATCTAAGGGTATATTTTTAAAAGTCAATAAAAAAATGGCCTAGGTTTGTCGTGCTCAAGACTTCCAGAAATAATGAAGTCTCTATTTTGTACAATCATTGCTCTAAATGCCATTAGTTGAAACAGCATTTAAGAAATGCCATTAGACATAAGGAATTTTATTTCCAGACAGTTCTCCTTCCAGAATAAAAAAGCATCCACTTAAGATGTTCAGGATCAACCTCCAATCTGCATTTCCAACATAGAACTTGTTAAGGCAAAAGCACATTCCTTAATCATGCTCACAGAGCGCTCTGGCATTAAGAAATTATACATAAAAATAATTGCTACACTACCCAAGGCAACATAAAGCTAGAGGCTACGTAGAAACACCAGCATTCATTTATCTTAATGATAGGAAAAGGGGCTTCAAAGCATGATAGAAAGGGGGCTTCTGTAATTCGTGAGACAATGCCAAAAAGAGTCAGAAAGCTCCTTTCCTGGTGGGTGAGCTGCCCAGCCTGACAGCCTCAGTGGGGAAGGAATGTGCTGACATGGCTGGCACTTAGGAGAATCAGCAAGAACAGGCCTGCTGCTTTGGCCTTCAGAATGAGGGGAGGCTGCCACTCAGGCAAAAGTGCAATTTGTTACCACCCGTGGATGTGAGGTCAGGTCTTGCCTAGCCCGTAGGAAGAGAGAGAGAATATTAAGATGGTTCTCATCAGGAACACTCCAGACAAGCACACTCGGTGCTGGTAGTGTATTTATTCAATGGGGGCATGACTCTTCTCAGAGAACCCAAAAGACCTTGAAAGCAGCTTTGACCTCATGCCTTCTAGTCAAATGGAGGGGCCATGTCCTTCAACAGCAGCCTGAACCCTTTCACAGTTTCATCTCATTATAAGAGAAACACATTTTCAGTGTACTTCTGAGGAGGAATTTGGTTTATCTTTTTTTTTTTTGGCATAGTCTTGCTCTGTCACCCAGACTGGAGTACTGTCATGGGATCCCAACTCACTGCAGCCTCTACCTCCCAGGCTCAAGCGATCCTTCTACTTCAGCCTCCTGAGTAGCTGGGATTACAGGCATATGCCACCATGCACAGCTAATTTTTCTATTTTGTGTAGAAACAGGGTTTTGCTATTTTGCCCAGGTTGGTCTCAAACTCCTGGGCTCAAGAGATTCTCCTGCCTCAGCCTCCCAAAGTGCTGGGATTACAGGTGTGAGCCACCATGCCTGGCCTGGTTTATCTTTAATTGTAAATGCTCACACTCTGCTCAGTCATTCCACATCTAGGAATCTAACCTGCAGAAATATTTTCCTACATTCACAAATGTTTCCACCCTCCCCACCTCTCACATCCCTTCATAGCTCATCATATGGAATACAGGAAAACTGAAAATCCTAAATGTATACCCATAGGAAAATAGTTAAATAAATTATGGTAAGCTTATATTATGGATAATCTCTAAATGAAACTGATACTTGCAAAGGTCTTCAAGGTGAAGTGAAAAACACCTTATAAATAGGGTTAAAACTCTACATGCTTTACGCAAATACCAAAGCTCTGTATGGGACTGAGAAAGCAGTGGGGGATTTCCCTTTTCACTCACATTTCTGTATTTGTATTTTTATGATGAGCATGTCTCTTCCATAATTTACAAATAAAAAAATAAAAGGAATGTGTAAATAAATTTACAGTCATATGATGAACATAAAAATCATGTGTAACCCCATTACCCAGAGAGCTGCTGTTTTCTATTTTGGTAGTATAAATCCTTAAAAATATTTTCCAATGAACTTCCACTATTATAAACTTTTATAGCCCATATTTTTTTAAAACACCTCAATTTTTCCCATACATTATTCAATTAAAGCATTATTTTAAAGGGCTGCACAGTATTCTATCTTATGGGTGTACCACAATTCAGTTAAACAATGCTCTATTGTGGAAAACTTGGGTTGTTTTCTAACTTTATAAGAAAACTACTGTGATCATCATTCTTGTACATAAATCTGTGCATCTCTATTTTCATGTATTTTTGTTTTTAAAGATGGGGTCTCACTCTGTTGTCCAGGCTGGAGTGCTATGGCACAATCGTGAGCCACTGCGCCCAGCCTCTGTTTCCTTATAATAAATGTTCTGAAGTTTAATTTGCTGGACCAAAGAATATGACCATTATTAACTTATTTACTGGGCCAAACAGAACATTGTTGGCATTTTGTAGAAGGGGTATACCAATTTAAGCTTATACAAAAAATGTATGTGCTGATGAGAAAGTATTTTTATGGGCACAAATTCAAAGCATTAAAATGTTTTAATCACTGTCATTTTGAAAGACAAAAATAACATTTCTGGCTGGGCATGGTGGCTCACAACTGTAATCCCAGCACTTTGGGAGGCCAAGGTGGGTGGATCACCTGAGGTCAGGAATTCGAGACCAGCCTGGCCAACTTGGTGAAACCCCATCTCTATTAAAAATATAAAAATTAGCTGGGCATAAGGGCGGGCACCTGTAATCCCAGCTACTTGGGAGGCTGAGGAAGGAGCATCACTTGAACCTGGAAGGCAGAGGTTCCAGTGAGCCAAGATAGCACCACAGCACTCCAGCCTGGGCAACAGAGTGAGACTCTGTTTCAAAAAAAAAAAAAAAAAAAAATGGCATTTTTCTGTGTTTTTGTTTGCACTTCCTTGATTAGTGAAGTTAGACACTTTTCCATATGTTTATTGACTGCTTGCATTTGTTACTTTGAGGAGGGCCTATTTATACCTTTGTACATATTCTGTCTTGATTACTTCTGTTCCAAGAATTCCAGGGTCTACCCCATTACACATTCCTGTACAAAAACTCCTTACAATAATATATCTGGCTGACCAAAGGCATAGAAAGTTTTAAAAAGATACTGAAAAATGAAATATCAGTATAATTTTTGAATCTCACTGAAATATGGCTCAGGTATAAACAGTTTCTTAGTCAGCTTTTTTGAATTTAAGATTAAAATTAGTTTTACTTTACCATTGAATTCTTCAACTTCCAGCTCTGGAGCTACCAGGTAATACTGTTCACACAGCATCTTGGCTGTTTCATATGCATCTGCAAGAAAAGGAAAACATTTATCTGCTGCACTAATAACACAGGCACAAGCATGTATATGTGCGTGTGCACGCATGTACATGTATATACCTATAAGGATATAAGATAAACAAACTGTCTAAACGGATGGATGTAGAATTAATCAACTACAACCTTTTACAAAATATCCCTTTTTGGCTTTAACAGAATTACTATGACTGAAACAAAATTTCTCTTTTCTATTTTTTCCAAGACAGAGTCTCATTCTGTTGCCTAGGCTAGAGTACAGCAGTGTGATCATAGCTTATTGCAGCCTCAAACTCCTGGGCTCAAGCAATCCTCCCACCTCAGCCTCCCAAGTAGCTGACCTTACAGGCACATGCCACCATGCCCAGCTAATCTCTCTTTTCCTAAAGTTTTTTTGTTTTTGTTTGTTTTTTGAGACAGAGTCTCACACCGTTGCCCAGGCTGGAGTGCAATGATGCAGTCTCGGCTCACTGCAACCTCCGCCTCCTGGGTTCAAGTGATTCTCCTGCCTCAGCCTCCCAAGCAGCTGGGATTACAGGCGTGTGTCACCATGCCTGGGTAATTTTTGTATTTTTAGTAGACATGAGGTTTCACCAGGGCTGGCCAGGCTGGTCTTGAACTCCTGACCTCAGGTAATCCACCCACTTTGGCTTCCCGAAGTGCTGGGATTACAGGCGTGAGCCACTGTGCCCAGCCTTCTTTTCTTAAAGTTTTAATGACTACAACAATGTCAACATACTAGACTACAGGCAATTCAGCTAGCTCTATACCAAACATGTATTTGTTTAACTTATAACTATTCCTAAAAGGTATTTTTCATGAAAATTCAGGAACTCAAGACTATACTTTCTAAGCACCATGCAACCTGACTAAACTGTAGCAAAAGAGTATGTGTCATGATTTTAAAAACAATAATGCCAACAGTCTTGTGATTTGCCAGAATTATTTGTAAGTGAAACCTCAGTATTTGCTGAATGAATGGAACACAATTTAAGTTACTAGAGATGCCACTACCACTTTAAAAGGTCCTTTAAGTTAGTTAAAGGTAACAGGTTGGGGCTGATATTTATCAAAGTCTGAGGAGCAACAGTTTGCTTTTTAAAGGATAAAAAACATACGGTAAGAAGATACAGAGCCATTACAAAAATAATTGGAAGAGAGAATTCAGGAAATTCAAAGATGGGGAACAAATTCAGAAAGTAAATGTGCATTACAAGACATTGCATGTATGCCTTTTCTCTGAACTGTAAACGATCTGAGGTCAGCTTTTGTGTCTTAACACTTGTTTTATACCTTGCAGAGAACTTTACATAGTGCCTGTGTAGACGGTCAACAAACAGTCCTTGGGCCAGGCGCAGTAGCTCACACCTGTAATCCCAGCACTTCAGGAGGCCGAGGCAGGTGGATCACTTGAGGCCAGGAGTTCAAGACCAGCTAGGCCAACATGGTGAAACCCAGTATCTACTAAAAATACAAAAATTAGCCAGGCGTGGTGGTGGCATGGCGTCTGTAATCCAAGCTAGTTGGGAGGCTGAGGCAAAATTGCTTGAACCCAGGAGGTGGAGGTTGCAGTGAGCTGAGATTGTGCCACTGCACTCCAGCCTGGGGACAGAGTGAGACTTTGTCTCAAAAAAATTTTTTGGTTTGATAAATTTTAAACTTTTCGGTAATTTACTTCAAAAAAATCTTTATTGGAGGTAATTCTCACACCATACAATTCACTCATTAAAAGTAAAGAGCGCGGTGGCTCATGCCTATAATCCCAGCACTCTGGGAGACTGAAGGATCACTTGAGGTCAGGAGTTTGAGACCAGCCTGGCCAACATGATGAAACCCCATCTCTACTAAAACTACAACAATTAGCCGGGCATGGCGGCAGGCACCTGTAGTCCCAGCTACTCGGGAGGTTAAGACAGGAGAATCACTTGGACCCAGGAGGTGGATGTTACAGTGAGCTAAGATTGTACCACTGCACTCCAGCCTGGGCAACAGAGTAAGATTCCATCTCAAAAAAAAAAAAAAAAAAAAAAAAAATACCTACAACTCAGCGTTTTTGCTTTTGTTTTTTTTTTAAATGGAGTCTTGCTCTTTCACCAGGCTGGAGTGCAGTGGCACGATCTTGGCTCACTGCAACTCCGTCTCCCAGATTCAAGTGATTCCCCTGCCTCAGTCTCCTGAGTAGCTGGGACTACAAGCGTGCAACAATACGCCCAGCTAACTTTTTGTATTTTTAGTAGAGATGGGGTTTCACCATGGCCAGGATGGTCTTGATCTCCTGACCTCAGGATCCTCCCACCTCAGCCTCCCAAAGTGCTGGGATTATAGGCGTGAGCCACCACACCCGGCCCTCAGTGGTTTTTAGTATACAGTCAGAGCTGTACATCAATAAGTTATAATCAAGTTTACATTTTCATCACTACAAAAAGGAGATCCAAACCCATTAGCAGTTACTCCCCCTCCGCCTAGCCCTAGGCAATCATGGATCTACTTATAGATTTGCTATTCTGGACATTTTATATAACGAAAAAATATGCGGTCTTCTGTGACTGGCTTCTTTATCAGCACGTTTTCAAGCATCATGTACATCATAGCATGTATCAGGATCTGATTTCTTTTTATTGCTATATCATATCCCATTGTACAAGTATACCATATTTTCTTTATCCATTCATTAGCAGGTAGACAGCTGGGTTGTTTCCACTTTTTGGCTATTATGAATAGTGCTGCTATGAAGCTTCATGTCCAAATGTGTGAACATATGCCTTCATTTCTCTTGGGTATATACCTGGGAGTAGAAAATTGCTGCTTTGTGGGCACATTTGCAATGTTCTCAACAGGATTATCAGCTCTTTGGAGACAGGCTCTTATTTCCTTTTTATATTTTCCACATCAATACTGTGCATAAAATAGATACTGCTTGTTTAATATTCCAAGAGGTGAGAGAAAGAAGGAAGGAAGGAAAGGGGGGGAAAAGTAAAGTCCTACAGAATATTAATGTTAAAAATGGACATCATTAACCTAAAATAATACAAAGATAAGATTAGGGTATGTTTCCTAGACTATATTTTTTGGTTCACTGACTTCATATTGCTACCAAATTAAAATTTTATCTATTATTTGACCTCAGAATAAGAATTCTGATTCCTTCACTAAATTTTAGAATGAAATCCCTATAAAGAACCAAAGATAGAGACATTACAATAACTCAGACAAGGTGAAATAATGAAGGAACAGCAAAAAGGAAACAGCAGTAAGAGGAGAAAAAAATGTTTAAAAGAGTTGATCAGTATGAAAATAAACACTTAAGTAGGGACCGAATTTCAACCCTGAAAAAAAACCGAAGTTAAAAATTTTGAATTATATTAAATTTACGAGTGTTTTCCTAGGCTATAATAAACCTCATCAAATGTCTGTGAAGTACTTTTGTCCAAAGAAGAGAAATCAAGACTGACTCCTCTTGCTTTGCCTACGCCGCCAAACAATGCTACATCTCCACCTAGTGACGCGAAAGCACAAAGCTGAACAGGAACTTCCAAGATCATAAACACTGAAACCTGAAAACGATCATTCATTATCGATACACAAAGCCAACACATCTCCACAAACGACTTCTCCAGGTATGGAATAAAGATGTTTAAACAGTGCTCTTCCATTCACTACAAAACAAAAATAACCTAAACCTACTAAATATGCTAATTCCTCATGGAATTTGCTTGCTCAGTAGCATGATTATGACAGGCTTGTTAAGAACATGTGCTACACAAATTTAACATGTGAAAGATGGTAAAGCCCAGACAGGAGCAGCCAACTCGAACACAAAGACCCAGTACGGCTCCTAAAACCACATGCAAATAAGAATTTTTAAAGCATCACTACAAATTATAGTGTATCAATACTATAATTAGAATTTGCATGATGATCCTTGAAGAACTCAATTCATCACAATGTAGACTCATACACCCAGCTAGCCAAAAGCATTTTGAGGGCATTAATGGTATTATCTATATGCTATGCATCTTGGTAAATTCCTTGGACACAATGCGTGTCACAATGCCTTGGACGCAATATACACTTAGCGAACATTGTTAAATGGAACGATCCTCTGGCCCATGATTAAGTTCTCAACATGCAGTAAATTACACTGACAGGAGGTGTTCTTTTGGTGAGACCGGGGACGAGAGGCCTAGACTCATTCCCCCAATCTAGTTGTGTGCAGAATTCATTACCAAGTTTAAAAGAAAGAGTAGACTGTGAAAGGAACCCCTGGAAATTCCGAGGCAGTAGCTCTATGTTGAGGCCTGAGAGTCCACATTTTTAAAACTTAGCAGGTTGATTCGGAAGAGAGGTTAGACCACTTCCCTGGAAAATCAAGTCTGAGTCACACTAATTCTGCCACTCCCTCTCCCAGGATATGAATGATTATGAGATATTGGGGTGACAGCATGCATATACTCAAACAGGACATTTTTGTTTAGGTAAAATAATTTAACATAAAAATGAAAAAGCTTTACAAAATCACCATCAAACCCAAAACTTAGCTACTGGCTTGTAATTTACACCTAGAGTAAAATATAAATTCTACTTATAATAAGCTTTCTAATCAAACTTTTCTATTTTTTAAATTAGAAATCAAAATTTCAAAAAAGATAATTGCCCAATTACTTTTATGTGCAATATACTGGAGCCAATATTTGCCATTAATCTTTAGAAGAAAATATTAGAAAATTATTATTGCCACTGAATGTAAGTGATATGCCTTGTTTTAGGAATCTGTTTTCAAGGGTTTTAAGGTACTGATTATAAAGTAATTAACAAAACTGTAGGTGTGGCTCATAAATATTTCCCCAGGTTAAAGTATCTAAACTGTAAATACATGAGACTAAAATTTTAAAAGGCTGAGAAGAGGGTGAAGGTTCATACAGCAATCAGCCCAACAGATCCAAACTAGCCATGAATCTGTTTTAAGAAACAGCACACAGGAAAAATTTAATACATAATGGAGGTTGTTTTTTTATCAGATTTTCCTACTCAAAATTCACCACAGAACTCTGCTATCAAATATTAATTAGCCTCTATCCTGAATACACGCGATCATTTGAGAAAACAAATACAAGAGGCTGGCCTAGGATAATTTGCGTAAGTGCTGAAAAAATTAAAATGAAGGTGCCAAGGCTCCTAACTTTGAGTCTAATAGAATACAGAAAATCATAAAGCTGAAGTTTAGGAAGCCACTGTCAGAAAAAGGTAAATGTAAATGACCAGAAAACATTAGAAAAGTGCTGATATGCTGTTTTTAATTGTTTTTATTTTTTAATAATCCCACAGCATTTATTGTCAACTGGTAATAATATATATGGATAATGGAAACAATCTGAACAGACATTTTAGAACTATCCTCCCTACAAAGGACACCTAGAAAAACAAGTTCTCAATAGTTTCTCACTTCCTCGATCATTTCTGGATATAGACATTTTGTGGCAGAATATGATCTCCTTTAGCACGTCTGACCCAGGGGTTGTCTTGGCTTTGGTTCACAATGAATCTCTTCCACATCATCTGATATGAGGTTCACAGACTCATCAAAACCAGTGATACTGCCCTCTATCTGCATATTCACTTGCTCATACCTGAATCTGAGATCTATTTTGCAAGTATCTGAAGATGAAGATAAGGTTGATGAGCTACATCATCACCTTCTGCACTTTTTGGACCTGGCCACAGTGCACCACGGTAGAAGCCCACAAAGACAACATTGACCCACACCCACCTTCTGGAACTGATAATGCTGCATTTTAGAAACCTTTTACGTTTCGAAGCAATTCTAATAAGGCATGTCTATCAGCATCCTTCCTACCCCAAACCCATCCCGAGTGGGATCCGATGGGGATTTTTTAAAGCAATAGACCCTCACACCTCATCCTCCAAACCACAGCAGACTGGGCAAATAGGAGCAGAACATTTAACATAAGGGTAACCAATCTCCAGACTGATCAGAATCCTAAAACTTGTGATTGTGGGCAAAAAAAAAAAACCGTAAGTTGAGTTAATTAAATTAATCTTTTGGGAATTTAGGATCAAGATCATGGGCAAAAAAAGATAAGCTGAGTTAATTAAATGCATCTTTTGAGAATTTAGGATCAAGATACTCAGGATAATCAGGCAGGGCAGAAGCCAAAAGGGTACACTAAGAATTATCATGATCTATGAAGGACTAGAGTGCCTGACAAGCTGCCACTGAACCATCCGGCATACAGACAAAAACAGGTAAATGGAGCAGGCACAGAGAAAGGCGGAAAGGCCATGAGTTGGTAACTCCAGTTGCAAAGATACACAGAAAACAACCTTGTTTTCTGTTTTCTAATTCCAATTTCTTTTTTTTTTTTTTAATTGAGATGGCGTCTCACTCTGTCACCCAGGCTGGAGTACAGTAGTGCAATCTTGGCTCACTGCAGCCTCCGTATCCCGGGTTCAAGAGATTCTCCTGCCTCAGTCTCCTGAGTAGCTGGGATTACAGGTGTGCACCACCACACCTGTCTAATGTTTGTATTTTTAGTAGAGACATAGTTTTACCACGTTGGCCAGGCTGACAATTGCAATTTCTATACACTATAAAGTGCTTCCTGTCCTTAGATGATCATGGGACCTACCAAGTTCTTTTGATAAATCTTTCTTGAGCTTACATGAAAGAAAGCTGTTACTTGTAACCTGAAGAGCCCAAAGTGAGAGCACAAGACATTATTTCTGAACCAGAACAATGCCATGCACTCTAAGGATACTACTTGCTATATTAAGCAATAATAACATGTAGGAATAACACAGGCAACTTAGCATTGCTGTGAGAATTGATTTTTATACAAAGTATTTATGTTTATACCTTTAAAATGATCTTCCAGCAGGATTTTCCCTTTTATTTCCTAGTTTCTTACAAAGAAAGGAGGGAAAAGGGTCACAATGGAAGAAGGCACCTCCCAAAGGATAATAGGACTTGCTTTACAACACTAATTCTAGCATTCACTACCTGGAGTCTATAATTTGCAGATGTGTAAAGGTAGATATTAACGTGCTAAATAAGCATCAAGGAGGCATGCTTCAGTGTTCTGCACATTCAATTAATGCTATGCAAGATGCATCCCACTTTTACACATTGATACAACTGTCAAGTCAAAAATAAAAATATTGTCTCTACTCTTCTACATAGGAGTTTTCTGTAATCTGTCTCAAGAGATCTAAGGATGGGAGTGGGCTTAACACTTTTCTTTTTTGATACAAAATTTCACTCCTGTTGCCCAGGCTGGAGTACAATGGCGCAATCTCGGCTCACTGCAACCTCTGCCTCTCAGATTCAAGTGATTCTCTTGCCTTAGCGTCCCAAGTAGCTGGGATTACACACACGCATCACCACGCCTGTCTAACTTTTGTATTTTCAGTAGAGATGGGGTTTCACCATGTTGGCCAGGCTGGTCTCGAACTCCTGACCTCAGGTGATGCACACACCTCGGCCTCCCAAAGTGTTGGGATTACACGTATGAGCCACCGTGCCCAGTCAACACTTATTAAATCTGTAAAACACACACGTGTGTACACAAAGAGGCTCGCACACACACACACCCACACAGGGTCATTTGGGCTGGACATCTGACTATGCTTAAACCATGTAGGATCTTCACAGCTAAGAAAATCATTAGTAGAGCTGTCATTAAAACACAGAGCCCTTACTCTCACAACATCCAACTACTTAAAACAAAAGGAAGGAAATAAAAGATTAGCTATAGAGATTCTGAGTTAGAAGATTAACTAACAAATCTCAGAGAATAGTGGAAGAAGGTAAAAAGCCAGGGCAAAAACACCAACTACTCTAAAATGAGAAAGGTAACAGTAAGACTTCACTAAGAGTCAAAGGAGGCTGACATTCATTTCTTCATTTCCTTGGCAACACTTGGCGGGTATTGGTAAGAAGAGCTGGTGAGGCCTGGGCCTCTTGAGACCTTCTGATGGTTGCTCCTTGGGCATTTAGGGATGGAGACTCCAGTGCCCTTTAGCTAGAAGACACAGAAGGAATTTCAGGCCTTTTGACTTTTGGTGCTCTATGCCTTCTTTATTCTCTCTCAGTCTTACTTGGAGCTGGAAAGAGCTTTGGCATAAGTATTCAATGCTTAAAAAATTAAGAAGAAGAGTCCATAGGAAATGAAGCAGACAGTGACTGGGAACATCTGCTTTGGTCTACAGGGAAAAGAGAGACCTGCAGGTTTCCTTCTAGGTTGCCTAGCCCATTGCCAACGTAGAAAAAGTAACTAATGTAAGACCAATCCCCCCACTGGGGAAATAAAGGTTATGCACACTTGGCTGGAAAGATCATTTGAATATACAGATAATGAGTATCACAGATTAGACATAGGAAGAACTCCACCAATATTGATACAGAGAGCAGGATAGAGGCTTCTACCATTGAGTACTGAATTCAGCCATGAAGGGTATGTGTGACAGGCATTCGTGCTGGAGACAGAGAAATACACAAATACTATGGGTTTTGTGGAGACAAAGATTAGTCACAATATTTGCAGTTGCACACTTATCTATAAATCTGATATGAGTTCAAATATATAAAGCAATGTTCTCACTAAATTATGAAAACAGGTCATTTTTATTCTCTTCTCTCTTTTCCATATTTTCTAAACTTTTTTCATTACCACTTTTACTGTTTTGGTAATAGGGCATTAGTCGTCTTAACTGTCCCAACTGGGAAAAGGAGTTGCATGATTAACAAAAATGTTGAGTAAAGTGGAAAACCATAAAATGTGATTACTAACATAAACATTAACTTAAAATGCACATTTGAACAAACAATTTATTTCTGTCAATATTTTCATATAAGCTCAAAGCCTTTCCTTTGAATATGGATCAGTTTGAGGTTCCAGTTCGTCCTTCTTGGATGAACAATAACACGTACATCTATGAATTCCAATTACTATTTCTTTAAAGCATAATAAACTGAAAGATATTTGTGAAGCAACCTGGGTACGAATTCCGGGTAAGAATTTTACTCTATGTTGCCCTGTAATCTAATCCTAATCGTTTTCTTACTCACAGTAATTTTATTACATTTTTAAGAGTCCTTCCAAAGCATTCAACTTGGTTTTAATGGAAATAAGTCTCTTTTTTATATGCATATTTCTTCAGTTTACATAATATTTAAATAAATTATGCAGTCACAACAGTCAGTAAAACTTACACCAATGGCTTGGGTACAAATAAGTAACCCTTAGTAAGCATGCACCTCACCAGGTAGAAGCAGAAGCACAAAAGCATTCCAGAAAACACATATCAACCAAGAGTATTCAGTGTACTGTAGGTAACAGTATGCTTCATTTATGAAGGGAATGAAGGATGTCAGAAAAGTTGATTATATGGCTGCTGCTTTAGAGGGTTATACACTTTCAGAACCTGAAACCATCTCCACTGTTGTTTTTCCTTAAGGGAAGATGCTGTTGGGAAATGAAAAGCATGGTTTGAGAGAGGCGTGGGAAACGGGGAGCATGCCAGTCCTTCCTGCTTACCCCGTGAGTGTGGGGGGTGGGATTTGTATGTGTGTACACGCCCATGCATGTGCGCGTGTGTGTGTGTGTTGGGGGAAGTGGGATTTTGAGTCACAGAGGGCACAGGAAATGGCTATCATTGGATAGGGCTTCACCAGGAACTCCAAGCTTTAGTTATAAGTGAGTGGCAGGAATGATTAAATAAGAGGATGTAGTAAACTTTGTTCACAGTACACTAATGGGCATAAAAAAAAGGGAAGGAGAAAGACTGAAGATAAAGCTGTGAGTACAGGAAGAGGGAAGAAAAAGGAGAGGACTGTGGCTCAGGGTCAAAATTGTGACTAAAAGGGACAAAGCAAACAGGAAGCTATGAGGTAGACGTTGGCATAAACTTCCAGGGTTTTTTCTTTGAAATATGTATTGAACTATTCTTCATATAATCTTCAGCTACATTTTGGTACAAAACTTCTGACCCTAAGAGAAGTGGTACAAAAGTGTGTAGAGTAATTCCAGACCTTTAGAAATGTATACCTTACTTAGAGAGATTAAAAATAAGTACAAATGGGCCGGGCACAGTGGCTCACATCTATAATCCCAGCACTTTGAGAGGTCGAGGCAGGCGGATCACCTGAGGTCAGGAGTTCAAGACCAGTGTGGCCAACATTGTGAAACCCTGTCTCTACAAAAATACAAAAATTAGCCGGGCATGATGGTGGGTGCCTGTAATCCCAGCTACTCAGGAGGCTGAGGAGGAGAATCACTTGAACCCAGGAGGCAGAGGTTGCAGTAAGCTGAGACTGCGCCACTGCACTCCAGTCTTGAGCGACAGAGTGAGACTCCGTCTCAAAAACAAATAAAAAAAAGTACAAATAATGACAAGGCCAGGTAATACGTACTAAATATGAGAGAGAGCAACACAGAGAGTAAGTGCCATAAAATGACAGATTCTTTTCATGTTAAGAGTCAAGTCACAGCAGATTCCTCCTTGCACTCTCCTATGATGCCTCTGACTCACTGTAGTACAACTTAATCTCTCTGTTCTATAGACGTGGTAACAGTTTCATAAAACTCTCTGTTACTTATCTGGTTGTATTGGTTCTGAGTTAAAAGCTCCCTAAAAATTAGTGAAGACTTTATTTTTGGAGAAACAATAAGATGATAAAAATGAGTGTTTTTAAAACTTCACTCATATGATTCGGCTCTACATCCTCACCCAGATCTCATGTTGAATAGTGATCCTGGAGTGTTGGTGGAGGGGCCTGGTGGGGAGGTGACTCGGATAATGTGGGTGGATTTCCCCCCTTGCTGTTCTCATGATAGTGAGTTCCCACATGATCTGGTCGTTTAAAAGTATGTAGCACTTCCTGCTTCACTCTCTCTCCTGCCACCATGTGAAGACGTGCTTACTTCCCCTTTGCCCTTCCACCATGATTGTAAGTTTCCTGAGGCCTCCCCAGGCATGCCTCCTGTACAGCCTGCAGAACTGTGAGTCAATTAAACCTCTTTCTTTATAAATTACCCAGTCTCAGGTAGTTCTTTATAGCAACATGAGAACGGACTAATACATTTATCTTAAGAATTTCAAACACATACCCAAGTACACAGCATAGTATAATGAACCCCATGTGCCCATCAACAGCCTCAAGAGTTTTCAACAAATGCCCAATCCTTTTCACTTCTCTCCCTGTGTATAATTTTGAAGCAAATCTCATGGTAAATATTTTTAAATACCTCTCTCAAAGCTAGTATTCCTTTATAAAAACACAACCAGGTCAGGCACGGTGGCTCATGCCTGTAATTCCAGCATTTTGGGAGGCCAAGGCAAGCAGATCACCTGAGGTCGGGAGTTCGAGACCAGCCTGACCAACATGGAGAAACCCTGTCTCTACCAAAAATACAAAATTAGCTGGGCGTGATATTACATGCCTGTAATCCCAGCTACTAGGGAGGCTGAAGCAGGAGAATTGCTCGAACCCAGGAGGCGGAGGTTGTGGGTGAGCTGAGATCGCGCCATTGCCCTCCAGCCTGGGCAACAAGAGCGAAACTCCGTCTCAAAAAATAAGAAACACAACCAAATACCAATTATCATAAGTAAAAAGTTAACATATTTTTAATGTCAAATATCCAGTCTTCAAATTTCCAACTGTCTTATAAAAGCCTGAAATGACTTCTAAAAATATTTTATAATTTATGCCAGAAACAAAATGAAAGCACCAACCTATTACAGAATCAATGGCATAAATGAGAAGCCAAATGATGTGTCTCACACCCAAAGACTGTCTACTGCTAGTAAACCTGTCTACAGCCTTTACTGTGCACTAGCATTGCTTTAGGGGTTGTACATACATGAACCCATTTAACTCTACAATACAGGTGAATTACCAAGAGCATCATCTTACAGATGTAGAATGTGAGGCCCAAAGAGGTTACTTAACCATGTCTAATATCACCCAGCTAATATGAAGAGATAAATAAAATGTGTTCTATTCATACAATGGAATATTTTTCAGCCATAAAAAGAAAAAAAGTACTGAAAGATGCTATCATATCGATAACCCTTGAAAACGTTATGCTGAGTGAAAGAAGCCAGTTACCAAACACCACATATTATATTGTTTTGTTTATACGAAATGTCTATAATAGGAAAATCTATATAGAGTCAGAAAGTAGATTAGTGGTTGTCCAGGGCTAGAGAGAAGAGTAGAAGGGAGTGACTGCTAATGGGTCCAGGGTTTCTTTCTGGGGTGATGAAAATGTTCTACAGTTGGATTGTGGTGACAGTTGCACAACTCCATGAATACACTAAAAACCACTGAATTGAGCAGTTTAAATGGTGAAGTTTATCATATGAGATTATATCTCAATAAAGCTGTTTTTGAAAGTACATTCTCAAAAGATTTAAACTTAATCAAAACCAAGGAATATTTATTAATCACCTACACAAGCACTACACTTGGTTCTATGCAAGTTACAAAACAAATGTAAGACACAAACCCTGACCTCAAATTGTTTATAGTTCAACAGCAAAGGCACACATGCCATATACTATAATGCACTTTTGCTTTCTAAATTGTGCCCTTTTCTCAAAGGCGTAATCAACTGTCTGAACCAAGTTTTTGTTTTATAAAAGGCACTGAGTTAGGGCGTAATGAACATATAAGCTATGGTAAGACTGATCCTTTCCTCCTTGCTCCCGAAAGCCTTTGGAGGTTCCGATCAACCACAAAGTTATCTTGTGAGAGATCAACCAATAGGCTTCCTGGAGAGCTGAGGCTGGGCTCATTCACCTTGTAACTGAAATAACATAAGTAAATGTGTTGTGACTCAACAGAGCCCAGGGCAGCTTGACAAGCCTAGGATAAGCTAAAACCAACAGGTCTGGTCCTCCTCCCTGGGTTTGGGAATGCTCAGGGTAAACAAATTACAGAGGTTTTCCTTTGCTATGACTGCTGAAGAGCAACGAAGATCCTTGATGAAGATCAGAGAATTGCAGCCATGAAACTTGTGAGTGTTTAGAGAAGGGAGATAAAGGCCAACATAGGAGACACAATCTGCAGAAAGGGACAATTTGGGGATCTGAGGTTACACAAAGTAATCATAACACTGAAGAAAACTGAGAGGTACCTGGTGGATCGTTCACAACCAGAAAGGTTTCTTGGAGATAGCATTTATCTTAAATGAATAATGAGAAAACTGCTGTTCAAACTCAAAGTGCCTGGGTACCAGGGACTTACGGATATAGGGCTTGGTCTTCCCAGAGGGTACTGGAACAATGTCTAGCATAATGTCCAATGAATCCATAAAGCTTACATGCCACATAGATTCTAAAGCCAGATGTGAACAACAGAAACATGTTTACATTTTATAGACGTGAATTCAGCCTAATTTTATGATAAGAATTTGGATTCTCTGAAAATTTCAGGTAACAGTGGCAATCAGAATCTTAAATGTTTACTGTTCGAGACAGAACTACAAATGAAACTCTAATCAATAAAGTACAAACTCACATTTTGAGCATTACCAATTATGCATCTTTCCTGAACAGCCTAGAAAGAACATTTCATCTGGATCAAGTGGCTTGGGCCCAGAGTGACCTGATGAATCAGCAGACTGCACTGCAACATAACCCTACAGCCAAGCTGCTTCAAATAAACCACAATCCCATTTGAACTACAATCGATACCATTACAATGGTCTCCTTACCTTTCACCACATCCGCCACGTTACAGGAGGGATCGATACTTCCTATGTGTTTAGGATGAGCAGGGTTTGTGTCACCGCCAAACAGAAGTGCTAGACAAACACAAAAGGAAAGGGAGGGGATTAAAACACAGCAGGCTGGGCTGGTCATGCAGGGAAATATAGCGGCTTATGTTTGGAAAGGATCTCTTACTTGTAAAAATCATTTTTGCATCCACAGCAACTTATAGCAATGGAATACACACAATTGATGGGTGAGTGACTTTTATTGGCCAATGAAGGAGGAGGATGTGCTTTAAGGCCTGTCTGTTGCGGCCAGCAGGTTCTAAAGCAGTGACACGTGCCAGGTGCCCCAACCTGTTCTTCCTCACCCAATGTGATGCGGATGAAGAAACTTACTTTCATCCTTAGTCAAGTATACCCACCTAGTACTACTCCAGACATTTATTCCAACTTTCATTAAATATTTAGAACACATGGTCTATACTATTTGGAGAAGCCTGCAAAGTGTCTTCGCCGGTGGCATTTCAGATGCCTCCCCCGATGGAGATTATGCTTCAATGATGTGTACATGAACAATACTTGCTCAAGTATTTATACACTCTGATAATTTCACAATATATAAGATTTGCAAAATTTTGTTTCTGAATAAAAACCAAAGAATCCCCAAAAGAAAAAAAGCAATCTGCATCCAAATATAGGTGTTCTTATTTTTAAATCAAGCAAAAATAGCGACTAACAAAACAAGGATGCCTAAATAAAATAGGGGAGATTTTAAACTATGAAAAATGATAAATACAGGCATTAGGCCAATTCATAAAGTTCCAACTGACTAAGGGGAAGAAAAACAGAGGTGTGTAGGCTGAATTAATGATCTAAAAGCATGCCTGTATATATGTGTACATGTGTATTTAGATCAGAAAGTAATTGGAGTTATCTAAGTAGTTTAGTTGAATAGTATTTAGGTTCTTTTATTCCTGCAAATTGTCATACATTTCCATTTTGAAGATATACATTTAATATAAAGCTACATTTAATAGTTGTATAACATTCATTCACTTATCCAAATAAATCAAATCAATAAAGATGCTTTGTCCATTTTGTGATTCAGCAAAGAGGGTGAATCACGTTTTAGACATGTGGATGCTTTTCCTTAAGGATTATAAACTCAGCCAAAGAGACAGTGCTGAAGATGAGCCAAAAAGTTTTTTGTGTGGAGGGAATTTTAGTTTTTTGTTTTTTTTTTTTTTTCCTATCTGCTTAGCACCTTAGTACCCTAAAGAGCAGACTAAAACTCAATACAGGATTATGGGCTGACAGTCTGGCTTAATCTGACTTCACTGATCACTGTGAAATAAAGAACTGATGGCTTCTATTGCCAACATCCAATTCAATATTCCGTGTCAGTGTTTTTAAAACTAAAAAGGAAAACATACAACATCCTGGATAAAGAGAAGAATACAATCTGAGATACATGAAAATATTCAGCAATGAAGGCCCGGCTGCCTCATCCCCATCAGGACCGTATGACCAGAGGTTTAAAAGGTAGGCAGTGGTCCTGCCTCTAATGTGAGCATCATAAAAGCCTTTCAAAAATTTCTTTTAACCAAGCATATGAATTAATCACTTTTTAATGGCTAGGACACACTTAGGAAAAACTAAACTAGAAATGAAATTTCTACAACCAAAAATGCAGGCCAGTAAATTAACAACAGGAATACATTTGGGAGAAATCACTCTGGTTACCTTTTCAAAACTGGACCAACAAAACCCAACTTACTGTGCTGGTTAATAAGCATGCGGAAAGAGATGCGGTTGGTATAAAACCGATCCAGAAAGTACTGGATGTTAGTGCTAATAAAAGGATCAAACCCAAACTTCTCCTTGTATTCAATCACTCCTTGTGCCATTGTAGGAACCACGTCATTGTGTCTATTTCTGACTTTAATCAGAACTTGTAGAAAGCTGTGTGAGAGGGGAAACAAAACGTCGTCAGTCTTAATATCTCATGGGCTGATGCACAGACTTCCCACCTCTGTCCCCAGACTAAGTTGTCAGCTGATATTTTTATAAGCAGAGACATTATTCTTACTACATACTACAAGGACCTACTCACAAGAAACTGAAGCATGAACCAACTTTTTGCTTGAAACTTTCTTTCCACAAAACTCTTCTTTCAGAAGTGCAAAAAGTAAAAGGTTCTAGTACAGAAAAATAATGCTCAAATACCCTTTTAGGAATCCACTGACTTTTTGGATAAGTGATTACATATAATGTAGGTTCTACAAAAGTTGAATAAAGAATTGTAGAACATATCAATATTTCTCCTGAGAACATGAGGATAATCCCCCCCCAAAATCGCCAAGGATTGACTAATGAAATCTCAAAGCAACAGCTTCCATGAGTAAAGAAATAATCTCACATAGTTTAAGAGTAAAATTTTGAAACAAATATCTCACAGCAGTAAAATATAGCGATGAAATGTAGATAGAACACAGGCAATTAAAACAAACTATTCAAGTGTCTAGCATATTACTGTAAACATGCATAGGGGAAAATACATTAAGAATGGCAGAAGACAAGTCAGTCAATGGAACTAAATAAAAAGTTTAGAACCAGGCCCATGAGTGAGTGAATACGTATATATAAAAATTGAGCATATTGAGAAAGTGACATTGCAAATCAGTAGGTAAACAATCAAGCTAATAATCAAGTTAAGTGGAACAGCGGGCTAACAATTTAAGTCACATCCTAATTTCAAGCCTTAAACCAAATACTGGATTAAAAATGCAAAAGGGTGAAATCACAGAAATGATAACAGAAAAATCAGGTGAATAAGTATATAATTTTGGGGTAAGGAGGGCTGTTCTAAGCTTAATACCAAAGGCAGAAACAAATAATGTGAAGAAACAAATGATATGACTACGTAGAATTTTAGCAATCCTATAGGGACACATATTAATAAATGAAGTGAAAAAACAAAAAACTTTAAAAAAGGAAAAAACTAGCACCCCATCAAAAAACTAGGCAAAGGATCTGCTATCAATGGAAAATTTACCAAACAAGAAGCGCAAATGCCAGTAACTTCACCCTTACAAATAAGAAAAGCAAATTAAAACAATGTAATACTTATTCTCCATGTACCAGCATCAGCTAGAGTTTAGAGCTTAACTGACGCATTTCTCAGGACAATTTAGCAACATACAGCAAAAGCTCAAAGAAAATGATTCCACTTCTAGAAATTGATCCTAGGAAAATAACTGGGCAAGAAGAAAAACTATTTATTTATTTATTTTTGAGACAGAGTCTTGCTCTGTTGCCCAGGCTAGAGTGCAGTGGCATGGTCTTGGCTCACTGCAACCTCTGCCTCCTGGGTTCAAGCAATTCTCCTGCAGTGTCCCGAGTAGCTGGGATTACAGGTGCCCACCACCACACCTGGCTAATTTTCATATTTTTAATAGAGACAGGGTTTCACCATGTTGCCCAGGCTGGTCTCGAACTCCTGGCTTCAGGTGATCCACCCACCTCGGCCTCCCAAAGTGCTGGGATTACAGGCATGAGCCACTGCGCCCAGCAAACAGCTGTATTTAAAAGCTGTTCTTTATTGTTTATAGTAGCACAAAAATTACAAACCAGTCTAAAATCCAGTGATAGAAGATCAAATCGCATGAACTATCTGAAAACGGACTATTAATATGAATATTATGAAACTATTAATAATGTTGACACTTGTTATGTCTGTAAATATTTTACACATATAAATATATGTCTGCCTAGGGAAAAGCATGGAAGAAAGGAAAATATTAATAGTGGCTGTCCCCTGGTAGTAGAAATTGAGGTGACTTTCTTTTACTTATCTGAGTAAGTCTTATTTTTCTGAATGATGGAACATTTCTGCAACAAATACATATATACAATGACAATAAAGATGTAAAACTCTGAAATTAGGCCATCATTATTCACAAAAAAATTTATAATGGACATTTTTCCTTTATGTAATACTCATTCCAATGTATTTGTAAGTTAAATATTACTAAAGTGAAACGATTCATTATAGTAGAGAAGTGCCTCAACTTATTTGAAGGGGGGGAACTTACCCTCAATGGTTCAAAATTCTCCCTCACTCTTCCAGGCTCTCTAAACTCTATCATAAATGATCAACATGCTTGTCCTCTAAGCTACTTTTGCTTTACTAAAATGATTTCCCCTGCTGGTGATCCTACACAACCTCTTGCTAAACAGAAAAGGCTACTACCATGATACTCACTCACCTTTCACTCCTTCCTTCACTAAGGACATCAGCCTTCTCAAATGCCAACTATCCTAACTAGCCACATGAACCTGGGCAAGTTACAAAACTCACAAAGTGAGAGCTCAGCTATTATTGCAATGGTCAGCACACGCTGGATCCAGCACTGACAGTTTGCAAAGCAGGCTCGTGGCCGTAAACTGCATCTGCTAACCTGTTCCAGAAACTGAGACAAGACTCCAGGAAAAACATCGCAGAAATTTAATATCGTGTACAGTTGTCTCTGAGTATCTGCCGAGGACTGGTTCCAGGATCCCCGCAAATATACCCAAATCCTTGGATGCTCAAGTCCCTTATCTAAAATAGTACGTATAGCCTAGTCACATCCTCTCAGATACTTTAAATCATCTCTAGATTAGTTATAATAACTGATACAATATAAATGCTATGTAAATAGTTGTTAGACTGTATTTTAAAAATCTGTATTATTCTCGAGCATGGTGGCTCATGCCTGTAATCCCAGGACTTTGGGAGGCCAAGGTGGGCGGATCACCTGAGGTCAGGAGTTTGAGACCAGCCTGACCAACATAGAGAAACCCTGGCTCTACTAAAAATACAAAATTAGCCAGGTGTGGTGGTGCATGCCTGTAATCCCAGCTACTCGGGAGGCTGAGGCAGGAGAATCACTTGAACCCAGGAGGCGGAGGTTGTGGTGAGCTGAGATCATGCCATTGCACTCCAGCCTGGGCAAAGAGCAAAACTCCATCTCAAAAAAATTTTTTAATGTTATTTCTTATTGTTGTATTGTTATTTTTATTGCTTTTTTTTCCCAAATATCTTTTTGATCTGTGGCTGGTTGAATCCAAGGAGGTGGAACCTGCCAATACAAAAGACCAACTATACTTCTACAAATCTGTTCTAAAGTCTGGAGCTAGAGTGGTGAGCCCTAGGTTTTAGGATTTCTGCCAAATGGTTATGAGCTAATGACTTTTGAGAAAACAAAGCTCCTGGATTGAATTCATTTAATATTGATAGCTTAAATGACAGCAGTGGCTTATATCAAGGAAAACGCTGCATCTGGGGTTCTAACCCAGGGCTTCCCTGCCTTCTACATTTCACAGATCCATTAGACAAAACACCCAGCAAAGTATAAAATAGGTGAGGGCTTTTGTTTTTTCTTTGAATCATAGTTTACAACTAGACTAGAACTAGCTACTCATGGCTCAAACATATGACATAACTTATAGGTCCAGCTCTGCTATGAAGGGTCACAATCTTGGGTAAGTCACTTCACATCTCTGACCTCAGTTTCCTTATCTGTGGATTGAGAGGACTGAGTTAAATATCTCCTAAGGTTGCTTGTATATCATGGTGTTTCCCTAGTTCTTCTTATGGAACATCTATTAAGTCAGGTGTTCAGTCTCACAGCTATGTGGACTGGTTTATACTTAGAAATTCCTCAGCACAACAGGCCTGTCATATGCATCCACTCACATATACATAAACAGGAAGAAATTAATGTGAAAGTGATATTTAATTTTTCTTTGGGGGAAAAACATACTCATAGCTAGAGTTAGTGTTCCTGGGATAAATAAAAATGAAAAACAGAAATACCTCATCAGCATGATAATTTGCCAGTCTGTGCATAATGGCAGCAATAGAATTCAGGTTGCTGTATAAGAAACACACTCTTTTCTGCTTCTCCAAAATAAAACCACTATGGTTTTTGAGCTCAAATGTAATATCCTATTGAAATTTTTTTTTTATTGTAAAGGATTGAGTAGATAAATTCATGTATATACAAAGGCTACTGCATTCTTAAAACTACCACTAGATGGAACATTTACTGCAGTATTTATACCGAGTGCCCAGTTCACCTTGGGTAAAGGTATTAGATCATAAAAGCAAAACTGAATAAGATATTGAAGAATTAGATCATAAAAGCAAAACTGAAAGTGTTATTATTACTTTTGTATTGTGTTACATTCTTAACTCAAATTTAAAAAACAACTCAATGTTGAGTCATTACTCATTAAGAAAACAAATGCTTTTGTCCAAGTTCATACTCCCTGAGTCTTCATGACTTGAATTACATTTACCAAAATCTTTCTTACCTAGATATTTTTATTTTCAGGTAAGTGGTACCATACTTACTTATTCAAGACCTTTGGATCCTCAGGACTCTTATTTTCATATTCCAAAAGTTCAAGAAAACTCTGCATGTACCTAAAAAGAAAAAAAAAGAGTTACTGTGTTAGTCGCCTACCCAGCATCCATCCCCTCCTCTTCCTCTTCCTAAGAGCACTCCAAATTTTCACTCAGGTCTCCATCCCATCCCCATCCCCCCCATGAGCCTCAAGTGCATCCGGGGAGCCGGTACCTCCAAAGATCCTGGGTGGTCCAATTTTTCTCTGGGCAATCCTATTTCTCTTGTCACTAATTATTCATTAGTCCAATAGTTTAGGTCTAAGCCTATCACTGTGTGCATTCCCCTGAACACAGGCAAAGGCTCAGGAATGGACATACTGTCTCAATTTGGGCCAGTAAAATGACAGAAAAGACTCACTACAGGACTCTGGTAAAGAAACCAACTTGCTCTGCTTTTGTACAGTGTGCTGTGTGGATTAGAAGCCTGGAACTGCTGCAGCTAGTCTGCCACCAGGAGGGAATCCAGTCTGAAAATGAAGCCAACACCAGCGAAAGCAGGGCCTCAATAGCTTCATGAATCTCTGAATCAAACCAACACCAAAAGCCCACCTTGCGGCTGGACCTTCTAATGACATGAGTCAGGTTCAGTTGCATTTTCTCTTACTTACAGACATATCCTAAGTTATATACCAAGTCTACAGTTTGATTACCCAAAAATGTGCATATACATTTCAAGAAGCACATGTGTGACACTGAAGTGCCTGCCAAGAGTTTAGAAACTAGAAGTGAAGAAGGGTCCTTCTGAGTTAGATTAATTTCATCAACACTTAATGGGGCAAAAGGAATGCCAATTAAACCCTCAGAAACAGCTTCTGGATTAAGAATAGCTGCATATCTCAATCAGGACCAGTATAAGAAACAGTGTGTCTAACGTTAAGATCTGGAGAACATAGGAAAATGAGATCCAGAGAGGCCCAGTAGTGCAGCAGCTACATCTAGCCAGGACCTGTTGGATCTAGTGGAGATTCAGATATTCCAATTAGAGATATATGATCTCTATTTGGGGTTTTAACATGTCCTGAAAGAATTATCCCTTTATTCCAATTATTTCTAACCATTAATTGCCACAAATCCTATTATCTACCTTTGGATAGAGGATGAGGACACTCCAGTAACTAAAAATGACTGTTATACATATAAATACTCCAATGAGAATGCCACTTGATTCATCAGCCTCATGTGAACTTTGGACAATGCATCTGATACTAATAAACATTCATCGCTGGACATTATTTTTTAAAAGTCTGTGGGGCTGGGTACGGTGGCTCATGCCTGTAATCCCAGCACTGTGGGAGGCTGAGGTAGGCGATCACTTAAGGCCAGGAGTTCGAGACCAGCCTAGCCAACATGGTGAAACCCCATCTCTAACAAAAATACAAAAAAATTAGCTGGGTGTGGTGGCACATGTATGTAGTCCCAACTACTCAGGAGGCTGAGGCAGGAGAATCACTTAAGGCCAGGAGTTCGAGAGCAGCCTAGCCAACATGGTGAAACCCCATCTCTAACAAAAATACAAAAAAATTAGCTGGGTGTGGTGGCACATGCATGTAGTCCCAACTACTCAGGAGGCTGAGGCAGGACTACATCCTGTAGTCCCAACCCAGGAGGCAGAGGTTGCAGCGAGCCAAGATTGTGCCACTGCATTCCAGCCTGGGTGACTGAGCAAGACTCTATCTCAAAAAATAAACAAATAAAAAATAAAAGTCTTGTCGGGAGTTTGAGACCAGCCTGATCAACATGGGGAAACCCTGTTGCTACTAAAAACACAAAATTAGCCAGGCATGGTGGTGCATGCCTGCAATCCCAGCTACTTGGGAGGCTCAGGCAGGAGAATTGCTTGAACCTGGAAGGCAGAGGTTGCGGTGAGCCAAGATCACGCCATTGCACTCCAGCCTGGGCAACAAGAGCAAAACTCCACCTCAAAAAAATAGTAAAATAAAAGTCTCTGGGCATATAAGGCAATGGATTAGATAACGCTAAAATCATTGGGTCAAAACACCAAGAGGTCAAAGCCAGCCAGCCCCAGTGATTCCTTTTGCTCTGCCACATGCAAGCAAGCTAGGTAGGCATCCTGTCCTTTCCAAAGGGGACAGATCGAGAAAGTCATAAATAGAAACGAGCCAAATATTACTCTGAGGTTCTCAGCCTGACAGTCAAGAGAGCAGGGAGGACACACTGTGACCAAGGGGATGGTGGTGGTGGGGTCCCAGCCCATTATGCATAAGATTTGCTTTTAAAAGGAAAAAAATGGCAGTGAAACACAATGCATGATCCTGAAGTGGATTCCTAAATCAGGAGGAGAAATTGCTAAAAAAAAAAAAAAAAAAAAAAAAAGGATGGGGGGTATTATCAAGACAATTAGTAAAGTGAGAATAAGTTCTAGATATCAGAAGACATTACTGTATCAATGTTAAATTTCCCAAATTTGATGATCACATTGTGGTTTTCTAAGACCTGTTCCAATGAAACACATGCTAAAGTATTTAGGGCAAAGGGGCATGATGTAGATATCGTGTATGTATACCATATATGGGTGTGTGAACCATATACAGACACAGATATATATACACGTATGTGTGCACACATGTGTGTATGTGTGTGTGTGTGTATGCAGAGAGAGAAAGAGAGAGAATATGAATGACAATGATAGAATGTGGTCAAATGTTAACAATGTTAACTATTAGTTAATCTACGGGAAGGTATATGGGAATTCTTTCTGCCAGTTTTGCAACCCTTCTGTTAAGCAGGAAAGTATTTCAAAATAGAATGTTTAAGAAACAAGAAGGAAGAAATGGCATGCATTTATTTGGAATGGATATGGCAGAAGAACGGTTAAAAGACAAAAACAAAAAAATAGAGTTGGCATAGCAATTTGTTTGAGCCTATACTTTGCCAGTATAATACAATACATTTAAGTACATTTGGTCTTTGTTTCTGCTTCTTGGCACAGCGCTCCTAAAACTCTTGGAACTTCCTGAGTGATAGGAGTGTCTTCTGCTATCCGTAAGAAGCCCCCCCTCTCACCACACCTGAGTTTATGCTAATATGGTAACGTAGCATGGACCTCTAGATAGCTTTAGGATGGGGCTGGTCACCAGAAAGGCCAAGTGATTCGGGAACTGGAACTTCCAGCTCTATCCTCGACCTAAGGCTTCCAGGTTGATGAACATATGGAGATACTGGGAGGGTGGTGTGCCCAGAGCAGGCATGGAAACTCCATGCACTCCCCCTATACCTTGCCCTATGCACCTCTCCCAGGTGGCTGTTCCCAAATTGTACTCTTTCCAATAAACCTATAAACATAGGTAAAGTACCTTCCCGAGTTATGTGAGCCGTGCTAGCAAATTATCAAATCTGAGAAAAAGGGGCGTGGAAACTCAATGTACAGCCACTCAGTCAGAAGCACAGGTGGCCCAGGATTTGTGATTGGTGTCTGCAGTGAGGGAGAGTCTTGCCGGGTTGAGCTGTAAAGCTGTGGGGTATACACTAAGTCCAGGCAGGTAGTGTCAGGATTGAACTGAATTGCTAAACCCAGTTGCTGTCCAAAGAATCAGAATTGGTTGTTGATGTTGGAAAACACCAAAGAGCCCAGCAATTCACTTTGAAGCCCCTGACCCAGCCTGTATATAAGCAACAGTAAATCTTTAACTGTCACCACCACCAGGATTAGGGCACTTGATCTTGCCTACCTAGAATCCCCACCATGGTGGCCTCTAACTGTGATTTTATACTTTCTACTGGAAAATCTCTAATGATAGCCTTGAAGCAATAAAGGAGTCTCATGCAAACAAGAACTTGCTACTCTTTCTGAAACAAGCTATGGAACCAGAGCAGGATGCAAGGAACTATAATATCAAAGCCACGATCACAGTCACTTTGATTTCTCCTGCGTTCCAAAGACTGCATGCCACACAGTGAGAAGCTACTGCTTGTCTGGAAAAGAGACTTGATGTTGTACTTCTGAGACCACACAACACAGTGTTGATCAGACAATTCATTTTAACTCTATGAATTTATTATAATTAATATTATGGAGGAATGGCTATTGAATGTCCATTCTTTTCAGTAGACTGGCCTCCACTACCCCTCTAGATGTGAGCTAATTAATAGTTCCATTCTCCTTTTATCTGTCCACACCATTCCCTTCTAAAACACTCTCCCTGTAACCTGCAATCTGTCAATTCCACCACCCACCAAGGGGCAGTGTGGTACCACAGCCTGCATTTCTGTCCACTTCTCTGTGCTCCCACAGCACTGTTGCTTGCTTGAGAGGACTAATGGCATCTGACCTCTCAAACTCCTCCAGCTTTCTTCACAGTGACTTCTACTTTGCTTTTATTTATTTATTTATTATTTATTTGCTTATTTTTGAGATGGAGTTTTGCTCTGTTGCCCAGGCTGGAATACAGAGGCATGATCTCAGCTCACTGTAATCTCTACCTTCCGGGTTCAGGCGATTCTCCTGACTCAGCCTCCTGAGTAGCTGGGATTACAGGTATGTGCTACCTCACCCAGATAATTTTTTGTATTTTTAGTAGAGACAGGCTTTCACCATGTTGACCAGGCTGGTCTCAAACTCCTGACCTCAAGTGATCTACCCACCTTGGCCTCCCAAAGTGCTGGGATTACAGGCGTGAGCCACCATGCCTGGCCTCTACCTTGCTTTTAAAACATAGAGTAGACCTGCAAATGTTTCTCAAACGCTGGATATGAAAGTCCCTTTCTAAAAACACAGCACTTGCTCTTACATCCTACCATTCATTAATCTCACCCTGCTTACCTAGCGGGTAACTTTGCATCACAAATTCAACTTCTTCACTTAAATGATATACGCTTTAAGGTATCAGAACTATAACTGATTTATGTTACACTGTCAAAATTTTTGATACTTTTCATGGAGCAAATAAAATACAGCAGGGAACTGATACTTTTCCAATCTGAAGTTCCCCTTTAAATGACTTAATCTGTTCCACCAGAAGTACTGCCTTCAAGGAATGCCTTTACAAGGAAAACAAAAGGAGCAAGGTTAACACTTGATAAAAGCAGCAAACATCCTGTCTGAAGAACTGCAATCCCACCACACACAAGAAAAACTCAAGAAAGTGTCTAGCACAACGTACAAGCATTTTCATTAAAACAACTTTAAAATGAACAGCTCAATAAGAAAAGAAACAACTTTTAATTGCATGGAAAACCCAGCTATCCCAAATGACTCATTCCCAGACGGCAGTTTGTGCACTTTTACAGAGAATGGTCCCGCTGCCAAATGTTCACAGCATTGTGGGAAGATCCATTTTAAGCCACATTGTTTACTTACCAGCTCTGAACCAATCCCACTGAAGGGCGGTTAAGTAAATTATCCGGCAGAAGATTAACTTCTCTCATCGTGTTAGCCAGTCGCACGGGAAGTTCCTTTCGTAGAAACATGTATGAAGTTTTCTCACATGCATTATCTCTCCCTATTAAGACATGAAAAATGTTCCATGATTTCATAGTCTAGCAGATGGAGAAATAAAGTGCTTCCAGGGTAGCACGGTTACTACTGGTTGGGAAGAGAAAATTAAATAATCCTGCCGTCTCTAGTTGAATTTTTATCCTTTGAAATAGCAAGTTCAAGAAAATAATTTAATTAGCAGAGAAAGAGAACATTCATTACAAGAGGCAACCTTGAAAGCAGTTTTTTTTCCTTAACACAAAAAATAAAAGTGACCTGGGATATAATCTGAACTTGTTTTCAAACAAACACTGTGGGAAAACTGCCAAGTACAAAGGTAATGGAACATGTAAATCCACTCCCGTTCATAGGGGTTTCCAGGAGGCAATGGATCCATTCATTTCACAAGTATTCACCTACTGTGTGTGCCAACTGTTTCCTAAGATTTTCCTCCAGTGTGTTCTGCAGGAACCATAGTTCTGCCTCTGTGGGAAGTAGCCACAGACCTTAGAGACTCTGTGATTCCAGAGGAGAGGCTCTGACTGAGACACGGGGCTGGCGTGTGCCAGAGAAATATGCCAGAGAAACTATCTCCTGGGTGTACTCGGAGGCAAAGTGATCTACTGTGCCACATCGGAGAGGGAAAAATGTGGGTTGATCATAAGGAAGGAGGTCAGTGCCTTCTGGGGAGGCTTCCCTGAGCTGGCTGTGCATCAAATTTACATAAACAAAACACCATGAGAGGAAACATACCTGGTCACTTAAAAGAGGAAACCCGAGCTCCTTCCTCTGCTGCCATGTGGCAGGAAGAGTTCATCAGCCTGGCCTGCGACCCCCAGCCCTGCTGGAAACTCCATGGTGGCTGGGGGTGGAGGGCCTGATAGAAAAGGCATGAGCTTTGGAGACAGAAACATCCTCCAGCCCCAAATCCTCCATTTGCAGGTTGTGAAACCTTTGGGAAGCTTCTTCACTTCTGAGTCTCAACTGTCTTAATCTGTAAAATGGGGTTCAAACTAGTTTGCATAAGGACTAAATGTGACACTGTGTATGAAGCCTGACACGGAGCAAGTGTTGGACAAACACTGGTCTTTCTGGTCTCTGTGATATTGAGGGGTCCATCCCATCTCCCTTGCCCTGCCTAGGCCTCTTAGCCACTCCATATTCCCTGCAGGCTGCTCTGAAATGAGCAACATCGTGGCCAGGCCCCGAGACGAGCAGAGCTCATCTAACAGTTTTCTCTTCCAAACTCTCCTTATTCTTCCGTATGTTATAAAGGCAGCAAATCAGAGATTCAGAAGTAAATCCAATTTTCTAACACTTCCAGTCACCTTCTGGTTTATTCATTTGCTCTCCCTACCAAATAAAACTTGAGAAAAAGAACCTACTCTTGAAGGTCATCTGCAGAACCTTTCTTCCCCACTCATCCCTGACCCCTTTCTCCATTCTCAAAAAAGTTAGAATAAAAGATAAAGTCTGAAATAATCCATCCCTCATTTCCCTCATTCTAAGTGAGTATACTGAAGCAGTAAATCTTTTAACTAATTGATGATTATTTCACTTTTCTTCTTCACACTTTCACTGTGATAAGTACCTTAATCCCCAAATACCCACTTCAAGTAAGAGGGGGAAGGGGTGTAATGGCCCCAAAATGACCTTCCAACATCTATTCTATACACATTCAATTGGCCTTAGGCAATTAACATTTAAAATGACTCTGGGGCCAGGCTTGGTGGCTCACCCCTGTAATCCCAGCACTTTGGGAGGCCCAGGTGAGTGGATCACGAGGTCAGGAGATGGAGATCATCCTGGCTAATACAGTGAAACCGTGTCTCTACTAAAAATACAAAAAATTAGCCGGGCGTGATGGCGGGCACCTGTAGTCCCAGCTACTTGGGAGGCTGAAGCAGGAGAACTGCTTGAACCCAGGAGGTGGAGGTTGCAGTGAGCAGAGATAGCATCACTGCACTCCAGCCTGGGAAACAGGAGCGAAACTCCTTCTCAAAAGAAAAAAAAAAAAATCTCTGGTCATTTTGCTTCAAATAATATAGAGATAGTCCCCAATTTAAAACAGTTCAACTTAGGATTTTTTGATTGTTCAATCTTTTGACTTTATGATGGGTTTATCTAATTATTAAGTGCTTATTTTTTCTTTTTGAGACAGAGTCTCCCTCATTCACCCAGGCTACAGTGCAGTGGCGTGATCTCGGCTCACTGCAACATCTACTGCCCCACCCCTGGTTCAAGCGATTCTCGTGCCTCAGTCTCCTGAGTAGCTGGAATTACAGACGTCCACCACAATACTCAGCTAATTTTTGTGTTTTTAGTAGAGATAGGGTTTCACCATGTTGGCCAGGCTGGTCTCGAACTCTTGGCCTCAAGCGATCTACCCACCATGGCCTCCCAAAGTGCTGGCATTACAGGCGTCAGCCACTGTTACCGGCCAAGTGCATTTTTGAGTTACAATATTTTTGAGTTGCAATAATTAAAACTCAACTAATATACAGATGCTCAAAGGAGCATCTGTATATTACCTCTAAAAGGTTCTGTATGAATATAATTTTAATTTTAAATGGGCTAAAAATGCTGATATCACGGTGAATCTCATTATAAAATGAAGTCCCTACTATCTAAATTAAATAATAAGTCTAGCTTTTGACATGCCAGGAGAAATACTTTGCATCCTGGTTAAGAGAAAGAAAATTATCTTTAAATCACAAAAGAAACATTGATGCTCTCACTGTGGGATGACAAAGACTCTCTCCTTTGACCAAACTTGAACCAGGTTCTCCTGGGTTTTTGGAGTTTTTTTTTGAGACAGGGTCTCACTCTGTCACCCAGGCTGCAGTGCAGTGGCACAATCACGGTTTACTACAGCCTCAACTTCCTGGGCTCAAGTGATCCTCCCACCTCAGCCTCCCAGGTAGATGGACTATGGGCACACCACACCCGGTTAATTTTTGCATTTATAGTAAAGATGGGGTTTCGCCATGTTGCCCAGGCTGGTCTCAAACTCCTGGGCTCAAGCGATCCTCCTGCCTCACCCTCCCAAAGTGCTATGATTACAGGTGTGAGCTACCGTGCCTGGCTCCGAGTCCTCTTTTTGACTAGGCACCGACTTTGGGTTCTATCTTGAACTGCTTAGTCCAGGTCTTAGCAAAAATCCTGTTGGGTCATTTTAGTGAAAATCCCCTACCCTTGGTGTCTGGTCCCCCTACCTTCCGTATCTTATCACCCTGGACCTCCTTCACCAAGAATCCCCTCCAATCTGGATTTTTTCTCTTAGTAACTTTCTACCCATTGACCCACACCCTGCCCCTTGGCTATAAATATCCACTTCTCCTTGTTGCATTCAGAGTTCAGCCTGATCTCTCCCCACTACTGCAAATTTTCCACTGTAGTGGTCCCTCTTGAATGAAGCCTTCTCTACTATCTTTAATGAGTATCAGAGAATTTTTTTTTTTTTTTGAGTCAGAGTCTCACTCTCGCCCAGGCTGGAGTGCAATGGTATGATCTTGGCTCACTACAACCTCCGCCTCCCGGGTTCAAGCAATTCTCCCTGCCTCAGCCTCCCGAGTAGCTGGGATTACAGGCACTCACCACCACGCCAGGCTAATTATTGTATTTTTAGTAGAGACGGAGTTTCACCATGTTGGCCAGGCTGGTCTTGAACTGACCTCAGGTGATATGCCCCGCATCAGTCTCCCAAAGTGCTGGGATTACCGGTGTGAGCCACTGCACCCAGCCAATTTTTTTTCTTTAACAGGAAGAAGGAAGTTCTGGAGTAGGGAAGAAGTAGAAGAACTCTGCTGTTAAACTGGAACTGGGAGTAACAGTATGAACTAATAATTTTTTCACAATTATGAGTTTTTTGGAATAATGAAAGTATACATGTTTAAATTTCCAAGTTGGCAGCCTGCCAAGAGCCACAGGATACAAACATGCCGTGAGCAGTGAGAGCTGGCTGGCAGGCGTGAGGTGGCCACAGTCAGGTTCTCCATCTCTTCCCTGAAACTTGCAGACCTAGGTGGTTTCAGAATTAAAAGGTTTTCCGATTTTAGGAAGGTAAAAAGTAGTCTATACCATACATTGTACAATACAGAGTATTAGCGAGCCACAACATAGCTGCAGTGAAATACATGAACATTTGCACTAAGTAGGATAAAGGCTATGGAATCAAGTCAGTTCCAGTCTGCTTTTGCCACAAAATGAATTTTGGCAATAAATATAAGAAAAAAGAAATTCCATTTTCAGAGATTTTTGGAGTTCAGGATTCAGAGAAAAGCCTATGATCCTGTAGGGCGGTAATGACAAAGTCAGACGCCGAGGTTAGATTAGGGTTTGATTCTTGACTACAGCATTCACAAGCTTAGTCAGCCCTGAGACCCCATTCCGTGGGATCATATGATGATTCTGTGATAATTAAAACTCAACTACGAGTTTTAAATGGTCTAAGAGAACCAAATTTCCGGAAGCATTTTCTTCAAGCTTCCTTGGATTATCAGCCTGTTATAAAACTCATGTGGAAAGAAACTTTTATCGGTCTCTGTATCTTCCATAGCATATATTATAGTGCCTCACCTATGGTAGCTTCATGATGACTTATTCAAAGAATAGATAATACCTTCAGAAGTTTGTTTTTTTCTTTGTTGTTGTTCTTTTTTTGACACAATCTTGCTCTGTCACCCAGGCTAGAATGCAGTAGTGCGATCTCAGCTCACTGGAACCTCCGCCTCGTTGGTTCAAGGGATTCTCCTGCCTTAGCCTCCTGAGTAGCTGGGATTACGGGCGCCTGTCACCAAGCCTGGCTCATTATTGTATTTTTAGTAAAGACGACGTTTCACCATGTTGAACAGGCTGGTCTCCAACTCCTGACCTCAAGTGATCTGGCCCCCTCAGTCTCCCAAAGTGCTGGGATTACAGGTATGAGTCACCGCGCCCAGTCCAGAAGTTTGTATTTTTTAAAAAGAATAGCTGAAAAATCTCAGGTTTTGTCTCTTACATTCTACATTAGGTTTGGGGACAAATTCTTTGTACTCAGATACCTTAATTATATATCAGCTCAAATAGGAGGATAAGCCTTTTTAGTTAATTAGCCTAAAAATAAGTATGAAATGTCTGATTTTTATAATCTTTCTGTGCTTTCTTCATATACGTTGGAAGTATCTTTCCTATGTATTAATGCCAGATACTCAGTTTAAATCAAAAGGTTCTAACAACCATTTGTTTAAATAACAAACTTACCAAGAAAAACATTTTGGTTTTAAATGAATGTCCTTGCCAAAGGGCTCTGTTTTTATAAGTCTTCTGGTATATTGTGTATTTTCCAGTTCTGCTTTCCAATTATTTGACTTCATTTTTTCCCTACTTACTTGGCTTCTCTACATTCCTTAATTTTGACTTCCCATTTTTATTCTGCATTTCTCAAAATACATCATCTTATTCAAATTTAACAGTTCAGTTTTTCCCTGGTATCAGTTCAAAGTTGACAAAGGGAGCAGGTGAGTGGGGTTAGAAAATTCTGACTTAGTGGATGCAAACAGGTCATTAGACTCAAATACACACATGTACATTTCTTCTGTTTTTCTCCTAAATTTGACGATCCTTTCATTCTCTTTTTTTTTTTTTCTTTTTGAGACAGAGTCTTGCTCCGTCACCCAGGCTGGAGTACAGTGGCGTGATCTCGGTTCACTGCAACCTCCACCTCCTGGGTTCAAGCAATTCTCCTGCCTCAGCCTCCTGAGGAGCTGGGATTACAGGCATGCACGACACCCAGCTAATTTTTGTATTTTTAGTAGAGACAAGGTTTTAGCATGTTGGCCAGGCTGGTCTCGAACTCCTGACCTCAGGTGATCACCCGCCTAGACCTCCCAAAGTGCAAGGGTACAGGTGTGAGCCACCATGCCCAGCCTCTGTTTTTTTTTTTTTTTTGAAGGTATATATTGTTTATTATTTTTACACCATCTCTCCACTACCCCATCAAGCCCCATCAAGCCCCATCACCCTAGCATGCACCCAGGAAATCAGCAAAAACCCACTTAAGAGTACAGACTTCAAGGGTCCCTCACAGTAATGGGCACTTCTTGCTTTGCCCAAGCAGAACAGACCATTCATTTCTTCTTCTTCTGTTAACTGTATTTCATTTTCCTTTAAGCAACCACCTTTCACCCCATCCTGAATCCTCAGACTTTATTTCCCTGGCTCTAGGAATTAGCATATGACACAGGCCTGGCCAATCAGAGTGTTCCGTTCCCCTATAAGTAGGGATGAGACCCCAAATGGGTCAATGACACTCTCCACTTGGAATTATTGGAATAAGAAAATCTCTTCCCACTGGGTTACTAGGTTAGCAGGTTAGAGCCGGCCTCTGCTTTTTATACTTTGTTCTTTTATTGGGAAGTTGGAGGTAATTACTATATTTCCAGAAAGTATGATTTGCTTTGTCTAGAAAGGTTCCATATAGCTTCACATTCAGCAAGACCTCAGGTGAACAGACAAAGAAATACAAATGACTTTCGATTTAATGCAGGGAGCCTTCCCTGTGGTGGGACCAGGAGGCAGCCAAGAGCATTTAACTAGCCTCATGAGAGCAGGAGTTCACAGACATAATTCTTTATACCTGGTTTCCATAGTGGCTGATAACCCTGGCTTGGCTTTAATCCTCTTTTTGACTAATTTACAGGCAGTAGAAAAAAATAACTATTTTTTCAGGTAATCAAGTCACCTGATAATAGGTATCCTTTTTTTTTTTTTTTTTTTTTTTTTTTTGAGACGGAGTTTCGCTCTTGTTGCCAAGGCTGGAGTGCAATGGCATGATCTCAGCTCAGTGCAACCTCTGCCTCCTGGGTTCAAGCGATTGACAATAAGTATATTTTAATTAAAGCAGAGGCTAAGGACATATTTTATACTGTCTTCAATCAACAGAGACCATGCCTCCTAAAATGTAGTCTCCTCCGTCTGGATTACTTGAAGGCTTTCTTTGTCCATTGTTCAGCTTTAGCAGTTGGTAGGGGGTGAGGGGTGGTTTCAGAGTGGCAATAATGAGATAAAGAGCAATACATGGAAAACTTACTAGCAAGGCACCAAAAAACCCCAACAGAATGATCCAGCTCATTGTGATAACTGTTATTAACATCATCAACTAAATGCTTTTGATTAATATCACCAACTAAATGTCTGAGTTGGCAATGGATTTTTCCCATTAACCATGTTAAAAATGGTAAAATACAACTGAGAATATATTTTTTTAGGGTGAGCTCTTTTTTAAAAAAATTTTCAACTTTTATTTTAAATATAGGGGGTGCATGCGCAGGTTTGTTCCATGGGTATGCTGCCCCCGGGTAGTGTGCACAGTACCCGATAGGTATTTTTGTTGTTGTTGAGTCTCTCTGTCACCCAGGTTGGAGTGCAGTGGCGCGATCTCAGCTCATTGCAACCTCCACCTCCCAGGTTCAAGCAATTCTCCCGCCTCAGCCTCCAGAGTAGCTGGGACTATAGGCACGTGCCACCACACCTGGCTAATTTTTGTATTTTTAGTAGAGACAGGGTTTCACCATGTTGGCCAGGATGGTCTCGATCTCTTGACCTCATGATCTGCCTACCTCAGCCTTCCAAAGTGCTGGGATTACAGGCATGAGCTACAGCACCTGGCCCCCAATAGGTAGTTTTTCAACCCGCACCCACTTCCTTCCCCCATCTAGTAGTCTGCAGTATCTGTTGTTCGTGTGTTTATGTCCATGTGTGAAGGTCAGCTCTTTGACTTTTCTCTGGTTGTAGTTGTAAGATTTTAATCTTTTGAAAACACTGAATTTTAGAATCATAAGTCATTAACTTTGGGATTTATTAGGGTTAAACAATGATTAATTGAATAGTCCTTCAGGAGAAACAACCTGACATGTGAATGGAGACCTACCAAATGATTGTGAATGTCCTTCAAGGAATCACTTTTTTGAAAACTTAGTTTCTACTTTTAAGATGTTGTTTTGCCTCATGAGCAGTTTCTCCCTGCCTTAAGAGCTTGTTTTCCTTTGTTCACGAAATTCATTCCTGAATTTAAGAAGAGATCAAAATAGGTTGCAGATTTGGAATCTGCCAAACTTGGGGCTGCCTCCACCCTAGGCCAGACCATGTTTTGGTTATTCTTATTAATAACAGTGAGTCAGTTATGTCTGCAATCCCAGCACTTTGGGAGGCCGAGGCAAGAGGACTGCTTGAGTCCAGGAGTTCAACACCAGCCCGGGCAACAAAGGGAGACCCAGTCTCTACAAAAAAAAAATTAAAAATTAGCTGGGCATGGTGGTGCATGACTATAGTTCCAGCTACTTGGGAGACTGAGGCAAGAGGATTGCTTGAGCCGGGAGGCAGAGGCTGCAGTGAGCTGGGATTGTGTCACTGCACTCCAGCCTAGGTGACAGAGACCCCATTTCAAAAAAACAAAAACAAAAACAAGAGTGAGTCAGAAACTTCAGAGACGAAGAGCCAAAGACTGGGGATTCACACACACTTGACTCCCTATTAAATTCAATGCCCCAAAACATCCAGATATTACAGGACTCCTTTCAGCCCAATGTCTGTATTATGATACTCACAGATGCTGTGAGTCAGGAATTTAGACAGGATGCAGAAGGGATGGCTTTTCTGGGCCTCAGGTGGGAAAACTCGAAGGCTGCAGGGTGACTAGATCTTGGGGTCTCAAAGCATCCAAGGGCCCCTTCACTCGTAAGTCATGCTTGGGCCAGATGACTTAACAACTAGGATTGCCTGTCTGAGCAGCTTGGGGTGGCCTCTTCCTGGACTTCCTTGCATCATGGCAGCCTTGGGCTAGTTGGATCCTTACACCACTTCAGTGAAAAGACAGCAGCCGCATGGCCTTTTATGACCCAGGCTCAGAAGTCACACAGCTGGCCTACGACTGCCAGCTGTGTGACTTCAATTAAGCTAAGTAGCCAGAGCCTGTCCAGACTCCAGGGGAAGGAAATTTTGACGCCCCTCTTGACAGAGGGGTGCCAAGATCACACCATAGAAAACTATCTTCATGGCCATCTTGGAAAATGCAAACTTCTCTAAGATGTTAATGAGGGGTTGTAGATGATTTATTGCTCAATTTATTTATTTATTTATTTATTTATTTTGAGACAGAGGTTCACTCTTGCTGCCCAGGCTGGAGTGCAACGGCGTGATCTCGGCTCACTGCAATCTCCGCCTCCCGGGTTCAAGTGATTCTCCTGCCTCAGCCTCCCAAGTAGCTGGGATTACAGGCATGCGCCACCATACCCAACTAATTTTATATTTTTAGTAGAGACGGGGTTTCTCCATATTGGTCAGGCTGGTCTCGAACTCCCAACCTCAGGCGATCCACCCACCTCAGCCTCCCAAAGTGCTGGAATTACAGGCGTGAGCCACCACGCCCGGATTTCAAATTATATTTTAAAGCACTCTTTTCTGGCCAGATTTTGTCTGTTCTGGGGTTAATGTCCATTTTTCTGACTTTGTTAGTCTCTTTCTCGCTGTAGGATTCCCTCAGATGCATGATGATCTTTGGTTGTTCAGTCAGGTTTGGGAGGGAAGCAGGCTAAAGACTAACTGGGAGTCCTGGGCGGGGGGGTGTCTTGGAGGAGTGAGCTCCCTGAATTCCCGATTACATGGGGCTTTTCAATGGGCGCCAACACCACACCAGCTCCTCTGATTCTCCTGAAATAGTTCCATCAGTGTCTTTAGAGAAGAACTCCCTTTGTCCTTCATCTTGCTGATAGGGGTAACTGCCAGCTGTTAACATTCTGAAGGTCAGGGTGGAGGGTGGCCCTTCTGTCTGCAGACTTTTAGTTCATTCTCCTGTTTGCACCCAGTCAGGCTTCCTGTCACTCCCACCCACTACTGGTCTCCTGCCCCCCGACCCCTGGGCTCTGCTGCACTATGCTCAGCAGCCTCCTCTGCTGCAGTGCCTTCTGAGAGTGTTCCAGACCGAGCTGTCCAATACAGGAACTGGCAGCCATGACGAGAAATTCATTTTTATTTAGTTTTATTTTTTTGAGACAGAGTCTTGCTCTGTCGCCTAGGCTGGAGTGCAGTAGCGAGATCCCAGCTCACTGCAACCTCTGCCTCCTGGGTTCAGAGAGTCTCCTGCCTCAGCCTCCTGAGTCTCTGGGATTACAGATGTGCGCCACTACACCCAGCTAATTTTTGTATTTTTAGTACAGATGGGGTTTCACCATGTTGGCCAGGTTGGTCTTGAACTCCTGACCTCAAATGATGCACCTGCCTTGGCCTCTCAAAGTGCTGGGATTATAGGTGTGAGCCACCGCGCCCAGCCCCATTACGGGAAATTTAGATGTTCCATTTTATTTTTATATCAATGCTAAATTCCTCAAGGGTAATAACTGTATCATGGTTATTAGGAGAAAACCCTAAAGCTGAGGACATACATACTGAAGTATCTAGGGGTAAAGAGGCATGATGTTTGCAATTTATTCTCAAATGGTTCAGCAAAAAAGCATAAAGCATGTGTATGTAAGAGAGAGAGAGAAAGGGAGAGAGGAATAGGGATGGATGGAGAGGGAAAACATCAAGCAAATATGGCAAAGTAACTAATAAAAATCTTGCTATAACTAGAATCATTCTACTCTTTAAAAAAATACAAAAATCTCATACAAAACATGCTACTATATGCAGAGCTTCCCAGTGGGGTCTGACGCCCATGGTACCCTTCATGTAATGATTTTTGTTCTTCTGATAGGAAAATAGGGTATTCAAGGTGATTGCAACAGAGTTCTTAATTAAGGTAGTAGTCCCTTGATTCTCTCTCTTAGAAATCCTGTTTGTCTGCTCTTTTGAAGCACATATCTACACAGACTAGTGAGAAAACTGCCACTCTGTGTAACACATAAAACCAAAGCAAGCTATGAATGGATTTCTCTGTGGGCCCAGAAGTTGTGCCCTCTGCTTGGGCAACCCCTCTGCCATTGCCTCAGTCACCGAGTTCTACATCCTGTACCATGATTCCCCCAAAGGACTGAAGAGTCCATTAGTACAATACCTGGTGCATTATAGGTATTCAATATTTCCTGGCTGGGCACGGTGACTCACACCTGTAATCCCAGTGGGAAGCCAAGGTGGGAGGATCACTTGAGCTCAGGTGAAACCCCATCTCTATTAAAAATACAAAAAAATTAGCTAGGTGTGGTGGTACGTGCCTGTAGTCCCAGCTACTTGGGAGGCTGAGGCATGAGAATTGCTTGAACCTGGGAGGTGGAGCTTGCAGTAAGCTGAGATCATGCCACTGCACTCCAGCCTGGGTGACAGAGCGAGACTCTGTCTCAAGACAACAAGAATTTCCTGGCTGGGCACGGTGGCTCACGCCTGTAATCCTAATGGGAGGCTGAGTCGAGAGGAACACTTGGGCTCAGGAGTTTGAGACCAGCATGGGCCCTTTGGTGAAAACCCGTCTCTACAAAAAATACACAAATCAGCCGAATGTGACTGTGTGCACCTGGAGTCCCAGGTACTCGGAGGCTGAAGTACAAGGATCGCTTGAGCCTGGGAGGTCGAAGCTGCAGGGAGCCAAGATCGCACCACTGCACTCCAGCTTGGGTGACAGAGTGAGAGCCTGTGTCACATGCACGCACACACACACACACACACACACACACACACACACAAAACCTCTGATTGCAACTGAAAATTGAAACACCCAATAAGTTTAGTTATAAACTTAACAAACCCAATAAAATTCAGGGGTTCAAGATAACATTTGCAGGTAATGGTAAATCCCTCTTACAGGCCAATTTCATTTTGCTATTTGGTTAAGGGTATTCGAATCCTTAAAATTATAAGAGCCAAAAGAGAGGTAGGAAGACAATAATACTGTGGCAGTAACAGTCAATATGGTGTGTCGGGCCAGAGAGTGGAAAAGAAGAGACATGATGTGTTCAGAACAGATGTCAAAAATAAAGCAGGAACTAGCCAGAGCATGTGAGTAACAGGCACTGTGCAGCCACAGCCATGCATCCATATCAACCTAATTCCAGAAGGGAGTTTAGAATCTAGTCCTAAGAGTAAATTGGTGAGTTACAGGATGCCTTGCTGTCATGGAAGCAGGTATAGTTAGCTAATGGTCACACTGTACCCATCTTGGAGGTTAAGTCAGGCAAGTCATTTGGTTAGCCATTACAGTGATCAAAGAGAGTTCGAAGCCAGTCACACTCAAAGCACAGAAGAGCTGAAAGAGCTGTGTTTCTTGGAAAATGATCAGTTTTATACAGCTGAGACCTTCAGCCAACAAACTTGAAGATAATTAACATTCAAGGTTAAGGCTCCCTATCCAGCTTTTATTCTTAGCAGAAAGCTGACTTCATCCAGGAAGTGCTGTGTCACTAACCTCTCATAGTAAATTCATAACCAACATCTACCAAGCACCTACCATGTGTTATGCATTATGCCATCAGTTCTCAATCTCATCAATGTAACCACCCTATGATTAGCTACTATCATTTCTATTTTGTAGATAAGGACACTGAAGTGTAGTGGGATTAAGTGATTTGCCCAGGCTCACACTGCTGGTAGGCGCTAGCAATTAAGACTTGAGTACAAGTCTGTATATACTGCGTCTCATATTCCCAGAGATGATAATGAAGACTAACAAGTAGTGGTTTTCAGAAGCAGAATTATTTCATTCTAAGTAAGCAGAGTAGGCATCAATCTGATAGTTCTGAAACAATAAAAGCATTAGATTATACCATTTCCTGGTTGCATAACAGAATACATTTAGACAAAACCACAGCATTGCTAATAAAGAGTAGGTTTGCTATGAAGAATTGCACTGGGGGCAATGGTATACTATGTTAAACAGAAAAGAGCATAGGTTTAAAAGCTCAATCTTGCTTGTAATCCCAGCACTTTGGGAGGCCAAGGTGGGCAGATTACTTGAGGTCAGGAGTTCGAGACCAGCCTGGACAACATGGTGAAACCCCGTATCTACTAAAATTACAAAAAATTAGCCAGGCATGGTGACGGGCACCTTAATCCCAGCTACTTGGGAGAATTGCTTGAATCTGGTGGTGGGGGTTGCAGTAAGCCAAGATCGCACCATGTACTCCAGCCTGGGCGACAAAGCAAGACTCTGTCAAAAAAGAAAAAAACCCTCACTCTACCTGAATTTTAATCATGCTTTGCCCCTAACTTTGCTTAGGTAAGAGATTTAAACTATCTCAGCTTTAGACTCTTCATCCAAGAAATGGAAACACCTACTTCATGTGGACGCTGTGAGAATTACAGCTAACTACTATTGTGTTTAGCAGAGAGTGGCACACAAATACAAGTTCCCTTGGCCTCATAAAAAGAATAATTTCTGGTTCCCTTTGGAAGAGGAGGCCAAGATGTTATGTCAACAACTAGCTGATGATTGGGACAGTCTCTTCCTACATGGGGCTTCTACTTTTTCATGTGTAAAATTGGGAAGATTACAGATGATCTCTGTATTAGTTCGTTCTCGTGGCTAGAAAGAACTACCTGAGAGGTTTAATTGACTCTTTCCTTTATAAATCACAGTTCTATAAGGCTGAGGAGGCCTCAGGAAACTTATAATCATTGCAGTGGCAAAGGGGAAGCAAGCACATATTCACATGCTGGCAGGAGAAAGAAAGAGCAAAGGGGGAAGTGCTATACACTTTTAAACAATCAGATCTCATGAGAACTCACTTGCTATCACGAGAATAGCAAGGGGGAACTTGCCCCCACGATCCAATCATCTCCACACACAGGCCCGTCCTCCAACACTGAAGATCATAATTCAACACGAGATTTCGGTGGGGACACAGAGCCAAACCATATCAATCTCTAAGCTCAAGTTCCCACTGAATGAATCTAAGAGGATAAGATTTTCATTTGTCTCTATACAGTTACATCAGTAGACACTAACCTTGCCTACTAATGTAAATTCTAAGACAACTCTGGAGAGCAGTGCTAAGAGTAAACAGCTGAGGAAAAATGTGGAAGTCAAGAAAAAGGGTATGCACATTTACATTTTGTTCTTCTCTTTGGGATCTCCATCTAGAAAACCTCCAACATCATTTCAGATAAAGGACAATTGGGTTAACACCTTACATGTTCCCAGAAACCATCCTTATTTCAAAAACCTTTAAGGGAGAGGTAGGGACAGCAGAAAAGATACCACAAAATAATATGATTCATCCTTCTGGCTAGCATATATAAATTTATGTATTTGTCTCAGCTTCTCATTTATCTATGAGCACCTCAAAGGCAATGACTATGCCTTGGCAATTTCCCAATGCTTGTTAGTTTCCATTTCATTCCAAATCCAGAACTTTCAACTAAGGCTGATGGACTCCAGAACGACTTCAGTGTTAACCTTCAGCATCTCACTCACAGACTCTATCCCCTAAAGTGGTTCATAGCTCTTGGGCAAAACTTTCACCGGATCTAACACTGTGGTTTTAACTCTGGAAGAATATTATTATACAATCGCCTGGGTAACCCAAAAGCACCAGCACCTAGACCCTTACCTGCAGCGATTGATTTAATTGATTTCTGTAAGGAGCAGGTGTCACTCATTTTAGGAGCTCCCCAGATGATTCTCAAGAGCAGCCAGGACTGAGAAACATGGATTAGCATCTAATCATAAAAAATTCAATGAGGGTAAACAAATCAAAGAACTCCTCAGGCCCAGACAATGGCTATTAAGCATCCCCAATTTTTTATTTACCCATGTACTGTTAGTCTTTATTTTCACCTTTGAGTTTTATTTCAACCTCTTAGGAAACTGACCACAAACATCTTTGCACTCTGTAAGAGACTTTTCAGTGTTATCAGCTCTCTTTTTCCCTTTCACTTTTAGATGATCTTAAATGAGGAAAATAAAAACTGGAAAAAAAGAAGGAAACGGCTGGCTGTGCTTCAGGATGTGGTAATGCTTGGCAGGTGGTGATGATGCACTCGATGGTCCTTTCCTCCAGTTTGTTTTGCTCACATACTCCACCCAATCCATCACCTACTTTCTCTGCTATAAAAGGGTGGTAAGACAATCAGGTGGGCAGACACCTGGCTCTACTACCTACTATATGTGTGAGTCATTTTCTTACCTGCTCAGAACTTCAGTTTCCTAATTGGTAAAATGGGCATGGCTGTCATGAGAATTAAATGATACCCTATTTTAGTTGGTAAGTACTCAGTAAGTGCTAGTTGAATCTATTGAATCTTCTTCAGGTGCCATATAAAGTCCATTGTTTTTTTTGAGATGGAGTCTCGTTCCATCGCCCAGGCTGGAATGCAGTGGCACAATCTTGGCTCACTGCAACCTCCACCTCCCAGGTTCAAGCGATTCTCCTGCCTCAGCCTCCTGAGTAGCTGGGATTACAGGCACGTGCCACCATGCCTGTCATTTTTTTTTTTTTAATTTTATTAGAGATGGGGTTTCACCATTTTTGCCAGGCTGGTCTCAAACTCCTGACCTCAGGTGATCCGCCTGCCTCGGCCTCCCGAAGTGTTGGGATTACAGGCATGAACCACCGCACCCAGCCTAGAGTCCATTTTAATTTCCTTCTCCAATAGCTTCACTGAAGTCAAGCTCAGGTCAAAGAAACAAGAGTAGGAGTACACAGGCCAGAGATAACACGGTAGAGAATACGTAAGAAGCTCTAACAAAAGAAGCAGTACCCTGGCCATGAAGGGCAATTTCTAGAGAACAGGAGACATACTGAGACAAGCAGCTTCCTCCCAGAGGAGTCTATTACAAATAACGTGCTCACACGAGTGCATGACATGACCATAGGAACAGTAATATAGCAATACCACTCAGCTTTCTATTTAACTGCAGAATCAGGAGGAGAAATTAACCAAATTTATACAAAATCCACAGGCAGGTATTAAGAAATATCTGCCAGCAAGCTTAAGGAAACATTATACCCTACTAGAACAGATCCAAGAAAAGGTTCAGATAGAAGACTGAGTATTCTCTGGTCCATGAAAATGTAACAATTGTGGGAAAATATAAGTAATTTACAAATTTCAAAGGGCCCTACTGTTTTCTGGCCAGCAACACGTGGCAAAATATTTAACTTCATGGTGTGGGAAAATGTTAGAGAGATAATTTCTTCCCAACAGTGAGACTACTATATATGACCTCCATGCCCTGGTAGAGAGAGAAAGCAATACTAGTATAACTCAACTGGTTAAGTAAAATAATAGATGAAGTCCAAGAATGAAAATAAAATCACAACTGTTTAGGTGACCCTTAGGGAAATAACATACCGCTGAGTTAGGACCCTAAATATTCAATTAGGGGAAATACAAATGCTGATCTGTGCAAATGTAATAGTTTACTATAATTTTTGTGCCATTCATTATGGCAAAAGGTATAATCTCAGAGTTAAGATGAGACAATGACCAGGAACACGGTTCTCCTTGAGGGATATGAAGGACACTCACCATGGGTCACAATCAAACCCAGCTCTCCCATGAAGGCAAGTATAGCGGTAAACTAGCCTCCCTGCCATAAAAGCAAAATAGGCTAACTGCAGATACTTCAATGCTAGTTTTTCCTTTGTTTGTTTGTTTGTTTGAAACAGAATCTCACTCTGTCACCTGGGCTGGAGTACAGTGGCGCGATCTCAGCTCGTTGCAACCTCCACTTCCCAGGTTCAAATGATTTTCCTACCTCAGCCTTCTGAGTAACTGGGACGACACACGTGAGCCACCACTCCTGGCTGATTTTTTTTTTGTTTTGTATTTTTTTTTTAGTAGCGATGGGGTTTCACCATATTGGCCAGGCTGGTCTCAAACTCCTGACCTCAAGTGGTTTGCCCACCTTGGCCTCCCAAAGTGCTGGGATTACAGGTATGAGCCACCATGCCCAGCCTCAATGCTAGTTTCAATGCCAAGTACATAACAAAGATGGAAACCCTAGAACACCATGTAACCCACCCACAGTTCCCTTAGCACATTTTTGATAATATGCTCTTCAACGTGCACAATGACTAATTTATCAAGAAGAATCAGTGCACAAGAAAAGCAAGAATTATTTGAAATTTAAAGTAATAAGGAACTGCCTCACCAAATTTCAACATAAATTACAAAGTTAAAATGTGATATTTAGTTAAAATAAAAAAAAGTTGCCGTATTGACTAGAATCCACAAATACAAACTACTCTGAGGGTTTAGCATATGATCCAAGAGAAACAGTCAAGATAAAAGAGAAACAGCCAAGTTTCAAGAGAAAAACATGAGGTCTTAATAACTGTTGGGCAAGTTGACAGTAAAACAGGGGCAAAAATGAGTTAGCTACAAAGGCTTATCAGAAATGGCAATAGATTCCAGAAAGATTTAATAACTGCTCACAAAATCTGCTATAGGTGACAAATCTGACCATGATAAAAGCACTGTAAATGATATAGGTGATACTGAGCGTATGAAAACTCAGACTGTGCACTAGATAAAAAGGAAACCAACATACAGTGTTAACATACGTAAATATATGGGCAAAAGCTGGAAGGGCTATCACAAAAAAAAAAAAAAAAAGATGAATTACCTATATTGGAGGTAATATAGCAATTCTTTCCAAATGTCTTTAATTTTATACTTTGATAATTACTTTGCCAAAGAAGGAAACTACATTTACACAGCACAATAGCTTACTTTGCCAAATACACACAGGAATTCATGCAAATGATAAAAACTCCAGATTCTGGTTACAAAATGGCCAAAGGTACTTTACACAGAACAAAAAGCAGACAAAAAAGCCAAGCAGAGGAAAAAGCACTTTTCATTCCTACATTGCCTATCATGCAATTAAAATCATAAAACCTCATTTTGGCAGGGCTATGGAGAAACTGATACAGTTCAACTTTGCTGACAGCCCTGGATAAATTAAAGCTATAAAATGTCAAAGGCTTTCATATGGTAATTCCCTCTGAGGCAGATATCCTATACATAAACCACCCGATTACCTGGAAAAGTCTTCACTACCCCAAAAGTCACACTCCAGATGGCCAGTTTATTGTTACTAGCATACAGAAGAAACAGAGCTTTACCATTTAAATGGAAATTAAGACCAATCACTGCTCAGTTCTTTAAAGAGAGAACTGATTTGTCTCAGAACAGGGGATCAAGAAACTTTCTCTACAGGACCAGATAGTAAACATCTTTGGCTTTATGGGCCATATAGTCTCTGTCAATAATCAATTCTGCTGTTGTGGACGGACAAAAGCTACAAACAATGTGTAATGAATGAGCATGGCTGTGTTCCAGTAAAACTTTACAAAAACAGGAGTTGTCAAAACCCACAGAGTGTACAACACAAAGAATGGGCCCTAATGTAAACTACGGACTTCAGGTGATAATGATGGCTCAATGTTGGTTCATCAGTTATAACAAATGTCCCACACTGGTGCAGGATGCTGATGGTGGCAGAGACCGTGTTTGGGGGTGAGGAAGGGGTCTGTGGGCATTCTGTACCTCCGCTCAATTTTGCTGTAAACCTAAAACTATAGTCGCCTCTCAGTATCTGTGAGGGATTGGTTCCAGGACACCCTTGGATATCAAAATCCATGGATACTCAAGTCCCTTATATAAAATGGCCTAGAGTATTTGCATATAACCTATGCACATCCTTTTGTATACTTTAAATTATCTCTAGACTAGTTACAAAGCCTACATACCATTTCATTTACATGGATTCAACATAGTATTCAATGTGAGGCAAATTCAAGTTTTGCTTTCTGGAATTCAGTGGAATTTGTTTTTCTGAATATTTTCTATCATCTGAGGTTGATTGAATCCATGGATGTGGAACCCACAGATACAGAGGGTGGACGGTACTCTTTTTAAAAAACAGTCTATTAATTAGGAAAAAAAAAACAGGTGGCCAGCCCTCAGGTTATAGGCTGACATTCTTAGCCCAGTGTATCCCTAAAATAAAAGGCTTTGCCTAACTCTAAAATCAGATTACCATGGAAGTAAAATAATGGAATGCCTATACATATAAAGGAAAAGAAAAAGCAGTGATATTTTCAGATTCCATCCAGTAACAAAACCAAGGTTTCCCAAATCTTGCCAACAGTCTGATCAATTTTGCAAAAGCTTAATGGGAGGAAACCACTCAGCCATCAATAGATCAGTAACTGCAGCTGTCTCCACTTTCAAAAGCACACAAAACATAACTTCTACAAAGACGGTGAGGCCAGAGCTATGACTCTGGTGCCTGAGAGCTACCTCAGAGCCAGATAAACGGTGACATGTTAAATGCAGCCCTATCAGATCTTAAAGGCCCAAAAAGCCCTCCCTTTCTTCCTTCTTTCCTTCCTTTCCTCCTTCCGTCGTAGCTTTCTTCCCTTCTTTCCTTCCTTTTCTCTTTCCCTCCTTCCTTCCTTTTTTTTTTTTTTTTTTCTTTTTTTTTTGAGACACAGCCTTGCTTTATTGTCCAGGCTGGAGTGCAGTGATGTGATCACATGTCACTGCAGCCTCAACCTCCCAGGCTCAAGTGATCCTCCCACCTCAGCCTCCCATGTAGCTGGGACCACAGGTGTGCACCACTATGCCTGGCTAATTTTTTTTTTCATTTTTTGTAGAAACAGAGGGCTCACTGTGTTGCCTGGGCTGGTCTCAAACTCCTGGACTCAAGAGATTCTCCTGCCTCACCCTCCCAAAATGCTGGGATTATAAGCATTAACCACAGTGCCTGGACCAATTCTTTCTTTAAATTAAAAAACTTATCAAGATGCAATAAGCCAAGTTAGATATCTTTACCCTCAACTAAATTGTTCTCTTCCCCTTTAATGCTGAATAGTTGGTTCCTTTCTCCAAACAGGTTGGCATAATTCTTGACAACACCTTGTAGTAGAAAAACTACTGCTTACAGAAAAACAATCTGTCGTGTACATATGTAAAGGTACAAAATAAACACACTTGGAAGCAGAATGAGATTGTTTTTCCCTTTTCCTAACTTTTTTTTTTAAAAAAAGCTTTTTATCTTCTCCAAAAACAAAATCACAGTCGTCCCCAGTGGTAATCAGGCTTTGACGAGCAAAATGACTTTAAAAACCAAGATTTTGCGAAGGGAGTCATTTGGAACCAAAATATCTTAAAATACTTTCCAAAGGAAAACAGAAGATGGCTGGGCCCTTACACTTTAAGAATAGTAAGAATGGGGAAACTGGCCACTACCTTCTAAGAGCTAAAGGCTCTGAGGTTCACAGAGCCAGTGTGATTATGACAAATCAAAATACGAAGTTTTGTGAGAAGATGGCAGGGTTGTCAGACAACCTGCTTTCTGGTGGTTTTATTTGAGAGATGCTATATTTACATGTGGGACACTATAGAAGTTTAAACTTGGCCAGGCGCAATGGCTCACGCCTGTAATCCCAGCACTTTGGGAGGCCGAGGTGGACAAATCACCTGAAGTCAGGAGTTTGAGACCAGCATGCCCAACATGGCGAAATACCGTCTCTACTAAAAATACAAAAATTAGCCAGGTGGAGTGGTGCATGCCTGTAGTCCTAGGTACTTGGGAGGCTGAAGCAGGAGAATTGCTTGAACCCAGGAGGCAGACGTTGCAGTGAGCCGAGATGGCACCACTACAATCCAGGCTGGGTGAGAGTGAGACTCAGTCTTAAATTAATTAATTAATTAAATTAAATTAATAAACTTATGTAACTGACTAAATGAAAGTGGAAAAATGTTTAATAACCTCGAGATGGAGTCAGGCATGCCATCAGTAATTGCAATTTATGGAGCACCCACTCTGCAAAGCTGAGCTGAGGAAGCTGTGAGAGGTTACAAAGAAGAGGTGAGCGCCTGCCCTTTGGGAAGAGACAATTGAGGATAAAATGTAAGAAAAGGAGGCAGGAGCAAAATCTCTTTAATGCAAAAGTGGCTGTGCAAAAGTAACTGGAAAGTCAAACAAATGTGAGGTCAGTCTGCAGGGAAGGGATAAAAGTGGTTAATAAGGGAACCAGAAGCCGACAGGGGTGGAGACTGAAAGATGAAAAGCAAGTCCAAAAGAAAATGTGAATCATTTCCTACCAACTAATTCAACATTCAGAAGGTTCTATCTTTATATCATAATAGTCCAAGTTCTCCTTTACTTATATCATTAAGAGAACTTTTAATTTATAACAACTGGTTAAGGGAAAGAGAACTCAAATTTGTGCAAATATAACAAGGAGCCACCATAACATTAACTGCCATTCAAAAACAATAAATTGATCCAAAAATCCAGAGAGGTTTACAGAAAAAAATATGGAACAAGACATGTTAATGTTATATTTAAAGAAATAAATGCAGGCTGGGGACGATGGCTCACCCCTGTAATTCCAGCACTTTAGAAGGAAGAGGCAGGTGGATCACCTGAAGTCAGGAGTTTGAGACCACCCTGGCCAACATGGTAAAGCCCGTCTCTACCAAAAAATACACAAATTAGCTGGGCGTGGTGGCATATACCTGTAATCCCAGCTACTTGGGAGGCTGAGGTGGAAGAATCACTTGAACCCAGGAGGCAGAGGTTGCAGTGAGTGGAAATCGCACCACTGCCCTCTAACCTGGGTGACAGTGAGACCCTGTCACAAATAAATAAACAAATTCAATAAATGTTTATTCTGAACATTAAAATGTGATGTCTTCATTGCTCCTAATAAGGAATTAACATATACTATCTGAAGCCACACTGTCCAATAGAAACATGTGAGCCACATACGTAATTTAAAATTTGCTAGTAGCCACATTAACGTAAAAAATAGATGAAGTTTTTGATAATATTCCATTTAACCCAACATACATAAAATATCATTTCAACATACAATCAATATAAAATGTACTGATATTTTACTATTTTTATATTAAGTCTTTGAAATCCAGTGTGTATTTCATAGTGAAAGCACATCTCAATTCAGAAGCTAAATTTCTATCAGAAATAATTGGCCTATAATGAGATTTCATAAAATCTGCAGGTGAGAAAGTGGGTTCCCATATTTAAGTTGTTCTACACAGATGTAAAAATTTACTTGTCAGTTTTCAATTTAAATTAAGTCAATTCAGTTTTTTGGCCACAATAGCCACATTTCAAGTGCTCAAAGGTCTCGCAGCTGACAGGTAGTAATCCATATGGGACAAAGGTCTATAGAAATAAAGTAATAACTGTAAAGATAACCACTAGAACCAAAAATTCAAGCCTAGTTATTTATTAAAATAAATATGCTGAAACAAAGCAATATATAACATAGGAAAATTAAGGTATTAAAAACAGAAAGCAAAACAAAATTACAGATGCTTATCATTATAGATGACAGAGCTATCGTTATCAGTAAGTATAAACAGGTTAAAATTATCACATGAAAAAGACTGATTCACAAAGCAAAACCCAACTTTACACTACATTTAGAGACACATTTAAAGGAAAGTAATTCAGAAAAACTGAAAATAAAAGGATGGCAATGCTATCCCACGGAATGTAAACAAGAAAATAGGGAACTAGATCTCAATGTCAAATAAGGATGAATCCAGTCCAAAATGCCTTCAACTAGTAAAAGGGCAGCACTCTAATGCTAACTGGTATATCTCATAATGAGGACAAGCCTTAGTAAGCATCAAACATAACACTGACAGTTAAAGCAAAAACTATAGGAGCTATGTGGAGAAATAGAACCATTATTAGGAGACTTTAACTTCTCTTGTGTTTGATCCATGACAAATCAAGTGGATAAAAACAGTAAAGTTATACAAAACCTAAATAACATAATCTTGCAGAGCTGATACATCGCACTCTGCAACCTGTGAAGAGAGTATAACCTTCTTTTTGCTGCCCAAGGAACATTCGCAGAAAACGACCATATAATGAGCTTCAAAGTAGATATCGATAAATTAGAGAATACCTCAGACAACATTCTGTAATCACAATGCAACACAACTAGACATAAATAAAATTAAAATACAGAATGCATCTACACTGGAAATTTTTAAGCTCCCCCAAACAACTCTTAGTTCATAGGAAAATAAAAACCTGAAGACGCAGAAGAGCTGGGAGAAAAAGGACCAAGGGCACACACATCAGCTGCTAAAGCAGTGCTCAGAGGGAGGAATAACTAACCTTAAATACTGAAATAAACAAGACAAAGAAGAAAGCACCTAATTTTTAAAAGAACACAAAATAAACCTGAGATCAGAGGGAATTACTAAAGTCAAATCAGACAATAAACTAGATAACAGAAGTCATAAAACTAAGAAATAAACCCAAGCAAATAAATCGTCAACTCACCTACTGGAGGACAAATGTCACAGGGAAAATTAAGACTGTTCAGTGACAACTATCTCAGCTATCCAAACTGACTTAAAAACCTCAATGAGTAGAATAATTTTCTTTTCTTTTCTTTTCTTTTTTTCACCCAGGCTGAAGTACAAGGGCATGATCTCGGCTCACTGAAACCTCTGCCTTCTGGGTTCAAGCAATTCTCCTGCTTCAGCCTCCTGAGTAGCTGGGATTACAGGGGCCTGCCACCACGCCTGGCTAATTTTTGTATTTTTAGTAGAGATGGGGTTTCACCATGTTGGCCAGGCTGGTCTCAAACTCCTGACCTCCACTGATCCGCCTGCCTCAGCCTCCCAAAGTGCTGAGATTATAGGCGTGAGCCACCGTACCTGGCCGAATAGGATAATTTTCAAGAAAAAGATATGAAAACGGACTCTAGAAGACACAGAAAGTCTACACGGATCAACAGCACAGAATAGAGAAAGCTGTCAGAGAGCAAAATTCCCCAAAATATACAGGCTCATATGAAGTTCTACCAAATCTTTACAGAACAGATAATTCAAAAGATTAATTAGTCTTAGCATAGAAAAAAAACGTATTCTTTTTGAAAGCAAAAATTTATGTCTTTGAAACAAGTATGACTTTGATAAGAAAATCTAACGGACCACACATACAACATCTACAGACAAATAGTATACGGATATCAATAAAACAAACCCAGGAGTTCATCATTCTATTCTCTCTACTTCTGTAAATGTTTAAGGTCTAAATATCTCATGCACAACATGAAGAATACATAATATAAAATTGTACTGTATATGGGATTCATGCTAAATGAGTAGATTTTAGCTGATCTTGCCACAGAAATAAAAAAGGGTAACTATGTGAGATGATAGATATGTTCATTTATTTCACTGTAGTAACCTTTTAACTATCTGTATAGATCCCATAACATCATGCTGTATACCTTAATAACACACAATACAATTTATGGATGTATTTACCTATACATGTACATCCCCCAGGCTGGAGTGCAGCGGCACAAACACAGCTCACTGCAGCTTCAATCTGGGCTACAGCCATCCTCCTGCCTCAGCCTCCTGAGTAGCTAGGACCCCGGGTGTGTGCCAACACCACTCCTGGCTGATTTTTTTTTTTTGTAGCAACAGGATCTCGCTATGTTGCCCAGGCTGGTCTCAAACTCTTGGTCTCAAGCCATCCTCTGCCTTGTCCTCACAAAGCACTGAATTAAAGGCACCTGCCTAAGTTTTTTTTTTTTAATTTCCATAATAAAAACTAAAATAAAGACATCTTCTATCTAGATATACCATTTTTTCACCTATCAAAAGTTTGACAATAATGTGGTGAAGGCGTAGGAAAATAGGGACTCTCAGAAACTTCTAGCAAGAGGGAAAACAGACAATGTTTATGGAAAGCAATTTGACAATGTTTGTCAAAATTACAAATGCACATACCTGTTGATGTAGCAATCCCACGTTTAGGAATCTGTCCTCTATATACACCCGGACATGCATGAAACTACAATAATTCACCGGAGGGCAGGTTGTCATAGCAAAGACTGGAAACAACCTATTAACTAGCCATCAATAGGGAGAGCTGGCTAATAAATTGTGGTACATTCATATAACCAAATTCTCAGAAGCCATAAAAAAGAAAAACAAAGTTCTGTGGGTACAGATATAGAAAGCTCTCTCCCTAAGGTATTAAGCTCAAAAAACAAGGTACAGACAAAGGTATAAACTGCCATTTAAGCAAAAGAGGGGAAGCCAGTGGGCAGAAGTGGGAAGCAGGCCTGTGTCCTTTTGCACCTTCTGAATTTGGAACCATGTGACTGTAATCTTAGGCCCCAAAGAAAAATCTCATTTTAAAAAATGCCATCCTTTGGAACGTACTATTGCCATTATAAATTTAAAAACCATTTAGAATACTTGTTATTCTTGCTATATTTGCTAACTATGTGGCAGGCTATATTTCAAGTCAAGATGGAGTTCAAGAAACTTTCATTATTTTAAAAGGCATAGAATAATACCGCACATAGATGAAAGGGGGCCAGTAGATCAGACAGAAGATCATCTGATGAATGGTGCTTAACCCTGGATATGCTTTAGAATGACAGAGGGCTCTCCTAAAAATACCAACGCTCCGCACTCCACCCCCAGTACCCCTAGACCATTTACAACAAAAATTCGGGGTATGAGGCCCTGGCCTGAAAACCACTCATGTAAACACTTCCAAACAGTGGTTCAACAGAAGTCCAGAGGACATTTTGCTCCCCCAGGGGACATTTGTCAATGACTGGAGACATGTTTGGTTGTCACAACTTGGAGTGGGAAGTGTTCATGGCATCTAGTGGGGGAGAGGCCAGGAATGTAGCTCAACTTCCCACAGTGCACAAGACAGCTCCTACCAAAATTACTTGGCCTGAAATGGCAAGAGTGCTAAGGCTCGGGAACCCCTGCTTTAAGATAAAATTGCTGCTTCTGAAGTAACAACCAGTTTTAGCCTCCACTTTTAAACGTAAGAAATAATCTCCTTCTTTACTGATGGGCCGTACATTCACATAAGAAAGCTATTTACCAAGGTTGTAGCAAATTGTGTACATCCTGCGTATCTCCTTTCTCTGGTCCCTGTCTAGTTACTATAGTCGAAATGTATGTCCCATTTGTAAAGTACCCACGGAGAAAGGCATAAAGTTCATAAACTAGCAGCCTGAGGCCCAACTTGATCCATCTGTGTATTTTGTTTATGCCAAAGTTCTCTTAAAATGTCTTGAATTGGTGCCAATCAGCTGCCTCTTTGGAGCTAGCCATATACCAGGAATTTGTCACAGTCCTCATCTCATGCTTATCCACTGCCTGCTACCTGGTGCTTTCAGCATCTGAGCTGGCCCTCTCCCGCAGCTTTCTCCAATCATACAGGGGCATGAAGCCTCTTCACTCCTCCTCTCTCCTCACCTTAAAAATATCCCACACCCATTCCGAATTCTCCAACTCCCACATCACTTGCCAAAATAGAACTGCTATCAAGAGACAGAACTAAGAGAAAAGTAGAAGTAGAGATGGACTTTTTGCGACAACTTCCTTTAGTTGTCCTGTCATTAAAGATAGGCTGGTTAGCACCTGATTTCATCTCTGGGTGTTACAAACTAGCCTTGTCATTTCTAGCAAATTCCACTACAATGATATCTAGCACTTCTGTGTGCTTCCTTATAAGGAAAACCTTAAATTATTATGCTTCTCTCATGACCTTAGTGAATCCCTCCACCCCTCTCAAAATAGGTCAGAAGACTTTTATGGGAAATATCTATCAAAAGATTTTGTAGTTTTCTTTTAGAAAGCTCATGCCTTTTCCTTTGAAATCACAATTGTATAGTTGTGAACTGTGCTTTTAAAGATCGCCTGATACAGTCTACACGTTTTATTAATGAGGAAAACGAGCTCCAAGTGAGGTTTGGTCACTTAGTCAAGGCCACGTTCTCAATTAGTGGCAGAGCCAGGATAGAACATTTGTTTCCAGATACTGGCCCCACAGGTTTTCCATGCTAACACTATCCCCACCTGTGGTTTTCCTACTCAAGTAACATCCTTGCCAAGATACCTATTACCACGGGTAGACACTAGCTGCTATGGAAATTAACTAACCAAAATTTTGGCCGGCTACTGGACCTATCACTTAAAACTTTGAGAGTGGAAGGAACTAGGAGTTTCTGGATTCCTTTTGTTCCTTTTATTGTGAATTACCCCGTGTCAGTTTACACGAATGAAAGGCTGATACCTTCAGAATCTTCCCTAAACCATAAAGATGGAAAACTTCCCTATATTTATAGCAACAGCAACATTTTCTAAACTCTAAAGTCAGAAACTGCCTCAAACCTCTATAATTCTCCAGATGGTAAGTAAAAACTACCAATAGCTTTTGGAAGTGAAGTTTTAAGATACAAAGATCAACATCTCATTGAACTTTGACTTTCATCATCATTCTCTGGCAAACAGGTTTCTAAAATTTTCATTTGGTCTCCACTTTAACCTATTCCTCTCTTCCTATCCTCACTTTTTAAAAAAAAATAAAAGTATGGAGATCATATCAGGTCTTCCTCAAATGTTCTACATACTCTGCACTTTAGTTTTTATGGCCAACTGACACTATCACTGACACCTTTGACATTTACATAAAATTCATTAACAGACACCCCACTATTTCCCCTCAGAGAGCTTAGAACACCTTGGCTGCTGGATTTGATTTTCCTTCAGGGATGCTGAGTTCCATTCTGATACCTCAATGCATGCGTTTTACTTTTAAGTGTTTCACAACCAGCTCCTTCGTTTCCTGAGGAAACATGATCCAGTTAACAGAAGGTGTGGAATCTATTCCCATCTCAGCTAGGCCTGAGGCAGGCTGGGAACCCGGATCTTCTGTGGTCCCACCTCAATCCGTGAAAGCCGCCCACCAGCCCACCGGACAGGAAGAATGTGGGTGGGACACCAATTGAGAAGAGAAACGAAAGGTGCTGGCACTGAAACTAGAGTTAATTAGACCCTGCTGATGCTAGGAACCCACGCGTCCGCTCTTTCCAAGCATCTACAGCGTGTGCAGTCCAGGCTTCTAACTGCTTTAACATAACTTGATGAAGACAACAGTTCGAGTCCTGCCACTCTGGCCACACTGTAATACCTTAGAGCAGAAAAGGAACAAAATGCCACTGCATAGTCTATTCAACCTCAAGGTATTTCTAAACAGTTCTTACCCAACCAAAAAAGAAAATTCTAAAAATAAAAACATTGAAAAGCCACCCACATCTCGTTCTGAAGTTTTAAGGGCTGTGAGGTTTGTGTCAAACAGATTTCAAGTTAACGACGGTAGGTTTGGGCAGTCTGGCCTGATGAGGGTCCTGCAATGAGACGCGGTTTCTGTGTCTCCAGGAAGTCCCAGGCTGGGTGTGAGGGTGCCAGGCCCTGCCCCTCTGCGCCCCGAAATCCGAGCCCCAGGAGAGCCCTCCCCCTCGGATATCCCCTAGCCCTGCCTGCGATTCCCACGGGCTTTACCCCGAAAGCCGCGGAGACCCAGGGTGGCAGCCCCAATGGCGGCAGCCCCGGGCCCATGGGGACCCTTGCGCCCCGTACTCACCGAAGTCCAGGAACTGTTTGATGGAGAGCGGCGACGGCGAAAAACGCGAGTAGCGCTCGATCTGCTTGGGCACCGGCTGCTTCAGCAGCCACCAGAACAGCCGCATCCTCGCCGGGGCGGCTCACAGACCCGCCGAGACGCTCGGGTAGCCGCAAGGGCTGGCACAGCCAGCCGCACGGACCCGGCACGTTCGCTAAGCCCGAACCCCGGCCTCCGTCTCGGCCTCGGCGCCGCCGGTGCAGCCGCCGCAGAAGCAGCAGCAGCTCCCGGACCGCCACCGGCCGCCCGCCGCTTCCCTAAGCTCCGCCTCGTTAGGCGGAGCCGGTTGCTGCACGTACGCGGAGCGCGAGGGGGCTGCGTGGAGCGCGAGGGGCACGCGGCCGCGCGCGCCCTTCACTGATTGGCCGCCACCGCCTCTGTGACGTTTCTTTTTTGTTGCGGAGTGCGGCGCGGCGCCCGAGGCCCCCCCCGCCCTGGCGCGTGGGGCTCCGCCCAGCCCAGCAAGTGCAGCCGCTCTCGGCTCCGCCCCTGGCAAGGTTCTCCGCTACCTAAAACGTAGCCGAGGTGCCCGCGGACCGGGAAGAGGCCGGGAGCCAGGAATTCGATTCTCCGCCCTGCTCAAAAGCCTTCTCAACCGCAGGCGCCTTTTCCGGGAGGAGGACTTGCAGTTCCAGATGTTCGCTGCATCTTGACACTTAGATTTTACAGCCTAACTAGACTGACTGTTTTATGCCCTCCACCACTACCGCCACTTTTGGACAGAATTTAATGAAACCTCACAGGTTCTATTTTCTGACCGCTTCCTACCATTGGACAGCCTTGTCATGTCACTGACTCTTATGACATGGCCCCCCAGCTCCACCCCCCACCTCACTTCCGAGAGAACACCTTTGGACAGGATTGTTAGGTCTCTGATTCTCTTGTTTCCTGGTTCCTTGCCCCTCCTTCCCGCACAAGATTAAGTCACTGATTGCGTTTCATGCCCCACCCCCACCACCGTTGGACGGGATCCATTGTGAAGTCAAGGGTCACTAACACCCCCCATACACCCCCAATGTCATTGGACAATATAACTGCAAGGTCACTGACTCTGTTTCATGCCCCCCTAGCCCCACTACTACCATCGGAAAGGTTCAAATAAGGTCACCGACACTCTCTTTCATACCCCTTCTCTACCACCACCACCATAGGACCACTCCCTGACTGCTTCACAATTCACTACCACTTTTGGACAGGAGTCTATGCTTACACAGTGTTGGGTATTCTCAAGCGAACTTGAGAGCCTGGCATGGTAGCATGCACCTATAGTCCCAACGACTCTGCAGGCGGAGGTGGGAGGATCACTTGAGCCCAGAAGTTCAAGATCTGCCTAGGCAACATACCCAGACACCCCCTCTCAAAAAAAAAAACACAAAACCTCAGGGCTCAATATATGAAATTGTTATTTCCTGTTATGAATGAAGTACTGCTTGCTTTAGCCATTTCCACCAAACCTTCGCTTTTTTTTTTTTGGCAATATGTAAACATAAACATACATAATTAAGAGGATGGGGAAGAATGTTCTTTAAGGAAAGGTACAAATGTGACTGGAAGCCACTCTGTGGGTCTCTGATTGGACTGGTTTCTCACTGAATGAGATTATTGGTGTGTAGCTACTTAGCTTTTGTGCCCTCATTGGACGTTTATGCAGTCAATACTTTGCTTAATAAAATAGTTGCATGTCTACTCTGAATTTAAAGAAAAGTAACATACATGGTAAAAGACATCCAGTGGTCTTCTAGACTTCCGGATTTTCAAGAACGTATTGGTCATCTTGGCAGCGGTATGTAGACTACCATGTCTTTTCCATTCAAATCAAACCAAAGCATTAAAAAAAAAAAAAAAAAAAAAAAGACATACTAGCAACTTCTTTAACCAGGAGCTTTACCAGAAGAACTAAGCAATCCAGTTGTGTGCATGGGCAGACAAAGAGAAGACCAGTAGCCTATGGTTCCCAAAGTGACTCTCAGGTGCTACCTGGAAGTGGGGCAGTAATTGGTGGCAGTTGTCAGTGAGTAGGAAGAAGCTGGATATTTGTGGAGAGGGAGATTTTCTCAGCCCAAGCAACAAAGGGTTGATCTTTCTGAGCTTCCAAATCACTTGTTTCACTTCTTCCTTTTCCACTGCACAAAATGCTACTTAAAATCCATTCTGTTGATTTGATTATTTAAACTTTCCTGTGCCTAATTTTATTTCTGCTTCTCAAAAATGTGACAAAGTTCTAGAAGTTGGGAACAATATGAAAGAGCCCGATATAATGTAAAATGTGCTTAGACAAGGCTATGGTCACCTAGTCTTTCTGCGTTGCAGTTATTTTTGTGTCAGATTAAGATACCTGATGTTCTCTCCTTGGCATTTGTGACAGTCAAATGAAATTAATCATATCTAATATAAATACAAGGTATTGCACCTCTTGTATACAGCAATGCATATATTTTTACCTAATAGTTTCATGATAACTTGCAGAGTCCAGAAGTGAAACCAGTGTGTTGATAAATAGATCTTGATGAAGTCTTTTCAACTCCTTGTACACACCAAGGTCTTGTGCAGACCCCACTCCCAGTGGCTCTCAAAAGTGAAATCCCTAGACCTGCGGCAGCAACATCACCTGAGAACTTGTTCGAAATGCAAGCTCTGGGCCAGGCACAGTGGCTCACGCCTGTCTAATCCTAGCACTCTGGGAGGCAGAGGCCAGCGGGTTGCTTGAGCTCAGAAGTTGGAGACCAGCCTAGGCAATATGGCAAAACTCGTCTCTACTAAAAATACAAAAATATTAGCAGGGCATGGTAGTGCACTTCTGTAGTCCCAACTACTTGGCGGGGGCTGAGATGGGAGGATCACTTCAGCTGAGGAGGTGGAGGCTGCAGTGAGCCAAGATTGCGCCACTGCACACCAGCCTGGGTGACAAAGTGAGACCCAGTGTACAAAAAAAACAAAGGAAAGAAAACCTGCACGTGCGAGAGAGAGAAAGAGAAAGAGAGAGAGAGAAGGAAGGAAGGAAGGAAGGAAGGAAGGAGAGAAATGCAAACTCTAGACCCCACTGCAGCCCTACTGAAGCAGATCTACGTTTTAGCAAGCAATGAGGGTTTTAAAGATATGGCCACAAATTCTTTGATACTCCTCAAGAGATGGAGCTTAATTCCTCTCCGCTTGAGTGTGGGTTAGACTTAGCTCAAGCTCTAACAAAGAAGAGTGTGGCCAGGTCTACGGCTGTACCACCCTGAACGCGTCCGATCTCATCTGATCTCAGAAGCTAAGCAGGGTCAGGCCTGGTTAGCAGTTGGATGGGAGACAGTCTAGGACTACAGGGTGCCGTAGGCTATATTTAAAAAAAAAAAAAAAAAAAATGTGGCCAGAAGTGATAAGATCTCACTTCAGAGATTAGTTTGTAAAATAACTGGGGTCCTACAAAATACCTGACCAGTACTCCTCAAAACTATCAAGGTCATTCAAAATAAGGAAAGCCCGAGAAACAGACACAGTCAAGAAGACCCTAAGGAGATATGACAACTAAATAAAATGTACTACCCTGGTTGGGATGCTGGAACAGAAAAAAGGATATTAGTAATGAGAAATGTTTGAGGTGATTTGATCACTGAATGTTGTATATATCAATATGTCACTATATATACCCCATAGGTATGTACAATTATTACGTCTCAATTAAACAATTTTTAAAGGATGTTAGGATAGGGAGAGATTTGTTAAAGGATACAAAATCATAGCTATATAGGAGGAATAAGTTCTAGTGTTCTATAGCACTGTAGGGTGACTATAGTTAAAAACAATGTATTGTATAGTTTCAAATAGATAGAAGGAGAATATCGAAGTTCCCAACACAAGGAAATGGTAAATGTTTAAGATGATGAATGCTAATTACCCTGATCTGATCACTGTAACCTCATGAATATGTACAACTATTATTTGTCAGTTAAAAAATACAATTAGAAATTTAAAAAATAGGCCAAGTGCAGTGACTCATGCCTGTAATCCAGCACTTTGGGAAGCAGAGGTGGGAGGATCACCTGAAGTCAGGAGTTCGAGACCAACCTGGCCAACGTGGTGAAACCCCGTCTCTACTAAAAATACAAAAGTAGCCGGGCGTGATGGCGGGCGCCTATAATCCCAGCAACTCAAGAAGCTAGAGACAGGAGAATCACTTGAATCCGGGAGGTGGAGGTTGCAGTGAGCTCAGATCACGCCATTGCACTCCAGCCTGGGCAACAGAGTGAGACTCCGTTTCAAAAAAAAAAAAAAAAAAAAAGAAAGAAAGAAAAGAAAGGAAATATAAAAAATAAAGTTAATATAGGCAATCATTCCAGCTAAAAGGAATAAAATGTTATAAAAACAAATGGACAAAGGGATATTTGGTAAAACTAAGGAATTCTAAATAAAGTATAGACTTTGGACCAAATTTGTTTAATAATAATGTATCAATATTGGTTCATGAATTATAGCAGATGTACCATATTAATGCTCCTGCCTCCCTACCTGTCTCCCACTCCCACCTGTCTCTCTCTCTTCTCTCTCTCTCTCCTGTAATCCTCCCCCTGTGGACCCTTGAAATGACAAAGCTCTAGCTAAGGCCTTGATCGACACCTCGTTGTAACCTTGAGAGAGACCCTGAGTCAGAACCACTCAGCTAAACAGCTCCCGGACTACTCCTACCCGCAGAAATCCTCAGTTTGTTGTAATAAGTGTTCGTGGTTTCTAGCTGCTAAGTTTCTGACTAATCTGTTATGCAGCAACAGTTAACCAATACAAGCCCTCCAGGTAATTCTTTTTTTTTTTTTTTTTTTTGAGACAGAGTCTTGCTCTGTCACCCAGGCTGGAGTGCAGTGGTGTGATCTCGGCTCACTGCAACCTCCGCCTCCCAGGTTCAAGCGATTCTCCTGCCTCAGCCTCCTGAGTAGCTGGGATTACAGGCGTGCGCCACCGCACCTGGCTAATTTTTGTATTTTCAGTAGAGACGGGGTTTCGCCATGTTGGCCAGGCTGGTGTCAAACTCCTGAGCTCAGGCAATCTGCCTGCCTTGGCCTCCCAAAGTGCTAGGATTACAGGCGTGAGCCACTGCGCCCGGCCACCTCCAGGTAATTCTGATGCACCTCAGGTGTGAAAACCACTGTCCTACCCTAAGCACTCTAACCTTACTCCCTATTCCTTCCAGCTAATGCCTCAGATCTCAGTGTAATCATCACTTAAAGGGAGGCCTTCCCTGACCATAAAGTCAATTTCTTCTCCTTGCCCTATGTTTTCTCGATTCTCTCTACTTCCCTGTAGCTCTCCAAACACTTTGTTATAATTTGATCAATGCCTGTCTTCTACACTAGACTTATGCCCTGGCAGGGCTGGGACCAAGTCTGGTGTACTCACTGGTTCATCCCCAGTGCCCAGCATAACTAACAGTCACTGTTTAGGTCCACAACAAATGTGTATTAAATACATAAAAACCAAAAAAATAACAACCAAACCTATCCCAAATCACATTCCTTCTCAACAGCTGCTATAGAACACTAGAACTAGGCAAGAGTAGTTTTCTGAGTAAACGATAATGGACACTTTATTAAATCATAATATGATACAGCCAAAATCCAAAGTAGAGTGGAATAGATGATAAAAAAGATCTATCTCACTAACTAGTGGATCTTGTTACAAAATACCTCTATCACCATTTGACTGGGGTATGATATCCCGCTCTCCTTGTCTTTTCTTCCTCCTTCTCCCTTGATTCTGTTAACATTTTTGTGAGCACCTATTGTGTGCTCTGTGAAAGCACTTAAATTGTCTCTTTGCAGTGAATATGATGGATGAATATTATCCTCATTTTACAGGTGAGTGAGCTAAGACACAGAAAGGTTAAAATAGTTTAAGTTTATACAACTTGTAAATGGAGGCTGGATTTGAATCCAGGTCTCCCGACTCTCAATTCAATGCTCTCTTGTAATACCAGCCTGCCTTTTTAAAACAAAATAGACTTTATTTTTTAAATAATTTTTAGGCCTGGGCACAGTGGCTCATGCCTGCAATCCCAGCACTTTGGGAGGCCAAGGAGGGTGGATCACAAGATCAGGAGTTCAAGATCATCCTGGCCAACAAGGTGAAACCTCATGTCTCCTAAAAAATTATAAAACTTAGCCGGATGCAGTGGTAGGTGCCTATAATCCCAGCTACTTGGGAGGCTGAGGCAGGAGAATCGCTTAAACCTGGGAGGCGGAGGTTGCAGTGAACCGAGATCGTGGAACTGCACTCCAGCCTGGACGACAGAGACTCTGTCTCAAAAAAAAAAGAAAAAACTTTTAGGTTCACAGCACAATTGAATGGAAAACACAGGGAATTCCCACATATCCCCCTGAGACACACACATCCTCTTCCACCATCAACATCCCCTACCAGACTGGTACATTTATTACAATCAAGAAACCCATATTAATATATCATTATCATCCAAAGTCCATAGTTTACATTAGGATTCACTCTTACTGTTGTACATTTTGTGGGTCTGGACAAATGTATAATGACAGGTATCCACCATTATAGTATCATACAAAATAGTTTCACTGTCCTAAAATTCCTCTGTGCTCTGCCTGTTAAACCCTCTCTTCTTCTGACCCCTGGAAACCACTGATCTTTTCACTGTCTCTAGTTTTGCCTTTTCTAGAATGTCATATAGTTGGAATCCTACAGGATGTGGCTTTTTCAGACTGGCTTCTTTCACATGGCCATATGCATTTAAAGTTTCTCAGTATCTTTTCACGGCTTGATAGATCATTTCTTTTTAGGGCTAAATAATATTTCACCGTGTTGGATGTATCACAGTTTATTATTCATTCACCTACTGAAGGACGTCTTTGTTGCTTCTAAGATTTGCCAGGCACCTTTCAATTTTAAGAGTGGGAAGTGAGATGGTGAAAATAAGTGAACTAGTGGATCAGGGGTTACTTAATAAAGCTTTACTAAATTAACATCTTTAATCAAATGTGTGTATGATATGAAGGAGTAGGTCTTTTCTCCCATGTCTAGATTCTGTATTTTCTAATTTTTAAAATGTTCTTATTTTTAATTCTTATGGATACATAATAGCTGTATATACTTATGGGGTAGGCTTTTCAGCAAACTCTTTTGGATGGCCCAAACCCTTTTGAAGCCTGTTGATCCTGGTCCTTTTATTTCTAATTAGGGGGTTTCAGCCTTTCTATTCCTCCAAAAGAGGTCAGAAAAGATTTTTTTTTTTTTTTTGAGACAGAGCTCTGTCGCCCAGGCTGGAGTGCAGTGGCGCAATCTTGGTTCACCGCAACCTCCACCTCCCGGGTTCAAGTGATTCTCATGCCTCAGCCTCCCAAATAGCTGAGGTTACAGGCACACACCACTGTGCGTGGCTAATTTTTTTTTTTTTTTTTTGTTTGTTTGTAGAGATGGGGTTTCACCATGTTGGCCAGGCTGGTCTCGAACTCCTGACCCCACCTACCTTGGCCTCCTAAAGTGCTGAGATTACTGGTGTGAGCCACTGCGCCTGGCCAGAAAAGATTTTAAGTACAGGGATGACGTGACAGGATAATTTATTGAGAAATTAAATCTATATTTTGATTTTGCTTCTTCTTAGAGGTGCAGAAAAAAGGAGTCACTTATCTTCCCCAACCTAAAACACAGTGGTGTCTTTGGCTCTGAGCTTTGGGCTGCTATGCCTTGAAGATCTCATTAGCTGTTTATATGCGATGGGGTGCTTTGGTTTCTAGGACTGAAAATAGAAGTTGGAAGATATAGGGGACATTTTGGTTACCTCTATAAAATCCGTTCCTTCTTCTATTGGTAACTACTCCCACTTTTCTTCATTTTCCCAGGCAGTGCCTTTGTGCCTTGGGAGGAAAATAGCCCATCTCGGTCTGTTGTAGTCATGATACATATGGGCCAATCTAAAAACTAATGAGCTTAATTCTGATTGCTGGTCATGGCTCCTGGTTCAAGGATAGATACTTGACCCAATTTAGGCCAATGGTATAGGAAAAGACATTTCCTGGGAGCTTCTATGAAAGAAACTTGCTGCTATTCTGAGGAAGCTTCTAGAAGCACCTCTCTCAACCTCTCGCTTTTCTCCTTCTCTCTTCCTACCTCATCCCCCATCTCTGGTTGCACTCAAGGAACCATGTAGTACCTGGAGTCTAATAGACAACCATTTTGTGGCCAGAGTGAAGCTGACTTTGTAGAAAGTAGAGCAGAAATGAGAAGAAACTGGGTCCTCAATGACTTCGTAGGGCACTAAATCAATCCAACTTTTCTCTGGAAGCCTTCTCTGAACTTCCAGTTACACGAGCCAGTACAGTTTTATGGTTTAGGCCACCTTAAGCATATTGATATTACTAGAGTCAAAACTATCATAGGGCTGGGAGCAGTGGCTCATGCCTGTAATCCTAGCACTTTGGGAGGCCAAGGCAAGCAGATCGCTTGAGCCCAGGAGTTCAAGACCAGCCTAGGCAACATGACAAAACCCCATCTTTACTAAAAATACAAAAATTAGCTGGGCATGATGGCACACACTTGTGGTCCCAGCTACTGAGGAGGTTGAGTGGGGAGGATCACCTGAGCCTGAGAGGTCAAGGCTGCAGTGAGCCATGATCTCACCACTGTACTACAGCCTAGGAGACAGAGCAAGATCCCATCTCAAAATAAAAAATAAAAAAGTATCCTAACTTTCATGCCAAGCATTCTTCAGGTATCCTGTACATACACATGGGGCCAAGTCCCCCAATAACGGCTGCTGTTGGGCATCTTGCCAGCTCTGCATGTGGGAATGCAAACCCAGATTTAATTTGATTTTCTAAAATAAAGAAAGGTAATGCTTCTTGTGCCCAAATGTTATGGAACAAATCAGATCCTATAATACCCAGAAGGGAAACAATAATGGAAAATGGTTAAATAAATCATGGCACACACACTCAATGAACCATTATACTGTCTTTAACGTCTCTTTGTATGAAGTCTATGTAAGAACATGGAAAATGCAAACATTATAATAAGAGGGAAAAAGCAAGATACCAAATTGTGTATTAAATCTGAGCTTCAGGCAGGGCGCAGTGGTGCATGCCTATAATCCCAGCATTTTGCAAGGCAGAGGTGGGCGGATCACTTGAGCCCAGGAGTTCAAGACTAGCCTAGGCAACATGACAAAAATCTCAACCCTACAAAAAACAAAAAAACAAAAAAATCAGCCAGGCCTGGTGGCTTATGCCTGTAGTCCCAGATACTTGGGACGCTGAGGTAGGAGAATGGTTGAGCTCAGGAGATCGAGGCTGCAGTAAGACAAGATCACGCCACTGCACTCCAGCCTGAGTGACAGAGCGGGACCCTGTCTCTAAATAAAGAAATAAATAAACTGAGCTTATCTATGAAGAGATCACCTAAACCTTTTTTATCGAAACATATAGAAGGAAATACAGTAAAATGCCAACAACACAACCACCACTAAAGAATGCCTTGAGTGATATCATGGTTTGATTTGACATTGAGAAAATCCTTAGAATCCCTGGGTGGGAATGTGTTCTAAAAATATGAACCAAGGATAGGTAACGTGAATGACTTTATCGAGTTCTCCTTCACCCTAAAAGATGAAGGTTAATTATACAAAGACTTGTCAGAATCCACTGCTCTTCTGCTTTTATCCAAAACTTGATCTTCTCTGTTTCTATTAATATTTACTTCGTCCCATAATTAACTGAGCATGAACCATTACTTGCAGTGGACTCTGACATCTAGGGTGCCACCTATTATCTAGAAAACTTGGCATTTCTTACATCAGCATCTAGTAAAGCCTTCTTCATCCAAGCTGTTTGCCAAGGTACAGCCCTTACCTCCACCCCCAACCATCACAACCACCACAAGCTTCCAAGTTGCTATGATTTCCATCAGGGAGGGCTGTGTAGCTACCAGAAGGGCCTCTTCCCTAGGCCACCAGGGTCTTACTGTCAGCCCCAGCTGTTTTCACCTTGGCCACCTCTCCACTTGATCTCATTTTCTGGAGGTTTTAAAGTTTTGAGAAAAAGAAAACAGGCCAGGCGCGGTGGCTCACGCCTGTAATCGCAGCACTTTGGGAGGTCGAGGTGAGAGGATCAGTTGAGGCCAGAAGTTCGAGACCAGTCTGACCAACATGGTGAAACCGCATCTCTACCAAAAATATGAACATTAGCCGGGTGTGGCGCGACGTGCCTGTAATCCCAGCTACTCGGGAGGCTGAGGCAGGAGAATCACTTGAACCCAGGAGGCAGAGGTTGCAGTGAGCCAAGATCGTGCCACTGCACTCTAGCCTGGGAGGCAGAGCAAGACAAAAATGAAAGAAGGAAAGAAGGAAAGAGAGAAAGAAAGAGGAAGAGAGAGAGAGAGAAAGAAAGAAAGAAAAAGAGAAAGAAAGAAAGAAAGAAAGAGAAAGAAAGAAAATTCCTCACAAGGAGTTTAGGGATTCCTGTTCAAGAATAATTTGTGTCTTGTATCATTTGATGCATGAAATGACTACAATATTAGTGATAATAAAGGAACAGGACTGGGGCCGAATGCTTCCCCACAATTTGAAGTGTGCCATAGAATAGAATAGAAAAGGCCAGATTTCTAAATCTATAGAGATTCATCCTCATGAGAAGTGCTAGAACTGCACTGCCCAATACAGTACCACTAGCTACATGGGGTTGAAATGTGGCTAGTCCAAACTGAGACATGTTATATGTATAAAATTCACACCAGATTTCAAAGACTTGGTATGAAAAAGGATGTAAACTATCTCATCAATAATTTTTTAGAGATGAGGCTCTTGATATGTTACCCAGGCCTGCCTCAAACTCCTGGACTCAAGTTACTCAAGTAGCTGAGATTACAGGCATGAGACATTGTGCCCAGCTACATTACTAATGTTTACAATGGTTACATCTTGAAATGATAACTGATGTGGTTTGGCTGTGTCCCCACCCAAATCTTACCTTAAATTGTAGATTCCATAATTGCCACATGTTGTGGGAGGGACCCCATGGGAGACAATTTATCATGGATGCAGTTTCTGTCATACTGTTCTTGTGGTAATAAGTCTCATGAGATCTGACAATTTTATAAGGGGTTTCCCCTTTTACTTGGCTCTCATTTTTCCCTTTGCCTGCTGCCATGTAAAATATACCTTTCATCTTCCGCCATGATTGCGAGGCTTCCCCCAGCCATGTGGAACTGTGAGTCCATTAAACCTCTTTTTCTTTATAAATTACCCAGTCTCAGGTCTTTATCAGCAGTGTGAGAATGGACTAATACAATAACCTTTGGGATATATTGATTAAATATAATATATTGTTAAAATGGATTTTATCTATTTCTTTTTACCCTTTTAAAACTGTGCCGTCTAGAAAATGTAGTTACATCAGTGGCTCACATCTGTGGCTATTAGATTTCTACTGGACAGTGCTGTGCTAGGTATATTACAGAGTGTCCTTTACACTTCTACTTATTTGAGAAGGTAACTAGCATTGGCTGTTGAACTTCTTTGTGCCAGGACTGTGTTAGGTGCAGTTACCTCTTTTAATCCTCATATCATTTACAGATGAAGAAAACTGAGGCTCTAAAAAGTTAAGTAACCCGCCTAAGGTCAGCCACTGAAGTATGGTAGAGCCAATAAATTCAATACTGGAACCTTGTTCAGGATGTTGTTCAGTTGCCAAGTGTTGTAGTTTGGATGTCTGTCCCCTCCAAATCTCATGTTGGAGGTGGGATCTGGTGGGACATGTTTGGGTTATAGGGGTGTGTATCAATTTTCACACTGCTGATACAGACATACCTGAGACTGGGCAATTTACAGAAGAAAGAGGTTTAATGGACTTACAATTCCACATGGCTGGGGAGGCCTTGCAATCATGGCAGAAGGCAAGGAGGTGCAAGTCACGTCTTACACGGATGGCAGCAGGCAAAGAGAGAGAGAGAGCTCGGGCAGGGGAAACCCCTTTTTAAAACCATCAGATCTCTTGAGACTTATTCACTATCATGAGAACAGCATGGGAAAGACCCACCCTCATGATTCAATTACCTCCCACTAGGTCCCTCCTACAACACATGGCATTATGAGAGCTACAAGATGAGATTCAGGTGGGGACACAGAGCCAAACCATATCAGGGTGTATCCCTCATGAATAGATTAATGTCCTCCCTGGGTCAGGAATGTCGGAGGGTGAGTGAGCTCTTACTCTATTAATTCCTGTCAGAGCTGGTTGTGAAAAAGACTCTGGCATCTCCCTCCCCTGTCTCTTGCTTCCTCTCTCACCATGTGATTCCTGCATACCTGGCTCCCCTTCCCCTTCTGTCATGAGTGGAAGAAGCTTGAGGCTCTCATCAGAAGCAGATGCTTGTACCATGCTTCCTGTACAGCCTGCAAAGCCAAATAAACCTGTTTTCTTCATAAATCACCCAGTATTCCCTGATAGCAACACTAAACAGACTAAGACACCAAGGCTTTTTCTCAGCCATGATTTAAAGATCTATACAAGCAGAGGAAGTGATGACAAAAAAGAATGGGAGGAAACATGTTCTCAAAAAATGAAATTGCTTCACACAGATGAGCTTCACTGAAAAAAATATAACTACACCTTCTTAGTCCGTGAGGCCAAGTTAACAAACACATGACTGGTGATGAGTGATGTAGCCTTGCTCTCCTTTGTATAGAACCATAACTTAGAGTTTTCAAGTGGGTGCTGTTGAAGACCAAGACTTTCCCCATTCAAGAAAGAGAAGATTCTTGTATTTGTCTATAGTTTTAGATGTAGCAGGAAGAAAACTTTGCTAGCTAGTCCTATAATTTTTTTTTTTTTTTGAGACAGGGTCTTGCTGTGTTGCCCAGGCTGGAGTGCAGTGGTGCAACTAGGGCTCACTGCAGCCTCAAACTCCTGAGCTCAAGCCATCTACCCAGTCAGCCTCCCAAGTAGCTGAGACTCTCAGATGTGTGCCACCATGCCCGAATAATTTTTGTATTTTTTGTAGAGATGGGGTTTTGCCATGTTGTCCAGACTGTTCTCAAAACTCCTGGCCTCAGGTGATCCACCTGCCTTGACCTCCCAAAATGCTGTGATTACAGGTGTGAGCCACCATGCCCAGCCTAGTCCTATAATTTCTTTTTCTCAAGGAGTATCTTGATGGGTTTGGATATATAATTTTGGGGATTGGACTTGCAGAGAGAAGAATTTGGAGCCTAGAGTGATCCTGGAAGGGAGAGGTAAAGACTGGAGGAAAAGAGGAGGGAAGGTGCTCAAGAAGAGCCCAGCAGCAGCTATGTGAAATAAAGAGCCAGGTAGCAGAAGTATCTAAGAGAACACACTGTTGATATGAGGGTAGGGGTGGGGAAAGGCAGATGAGTGAATGAGTGTAGGGCAAGACACTTTCACCTTGGTCCCTCGGGCATGAGGGACCCCAGCTAACATCTGGATGACATATAATACTTGAATTATTGGTGAAAGCACCTAGGTGAGTATCTATGTTAAATGCTTTAAACTGGCTCTTCCATTAATATTTATAAAGTTCCATGTGTCAAGCTGAAAGTGTCACCATTACGATCTGAGATCTAAGATAAGTTTGTTTCCCCCTCCCCCCCAAAGCAGACCATGTCCAAGTTGTTTATTTGAGAGATGATGCCAGAAAGTACCTCCAGGAGAGTAGGGGAGCCAGCCAGTCAAGGCGTGCATGTCATCATGCAGGTTATGATTGGTAGCTGGAGCTTCATCCCCCTGGAGAACTCATGGAGACAGAATAGACACATATCTCAGACTTTATCTCACCCGAGAGGCAAGGGACCTGGGATATTCATATACCAATTCCCATTGGTCAGTGGCTGAGGGTTGCTCCTGGGAAGGGAAAGCAATTCCCTAGCACCTCTGGCCTGCTGAGTGTACTGCCCTGAATTTGGTCATTCTCTGGCTTTTACAAAAAATAATTTTATCACACACATATATACGCTTATATGATTTCATTTCCATTGTTTAAGATCTGCACATGTACCCCAGAACTTAAAGTACAATAAAAAATAAATAAAAATGGGTAAAATGGTAAAAAAAAAAAGAAAATTTCCTAAGAGTACTGTGCTATAAGAAAGACTTCTGGAACTGGCTTTTGCACTAAGTATTAGATGACAAAGATTCATTTTCTGTTACATGTATAGCCATAAAGGCATTTAGGTTGTGTCTAGTTTCTTTTTCCTTTAGGTTGCTTACTCCCCCTCCCCTCTCCTCCCCTCCTTCTCCCCTTTCCTCTCTCCCTTCCTTCCTTCCTTCCTTCTTTCCTTCCCTCCTTCTTTTCTTCCTTCCTTCTTTCCTTTCCTCCTTTCTCCCTTTCTTATCTATCTATCCATCTATCTATCTATTTTTTGCTACTATAAACAGTAAACAGTGCTGCTGTGAACATTATTTTTGGACAAGTTTGTAGACCTAGAAGTAGAATAGTCAGATCAAAAGGTGTGATTTGACTCTCTAGTTATTGTCTAACTCTATTAAGAACGCAAATTGATTAAACCAACTCCTACTCCCATGGGTAAATAAGAGGTTTTGTTAATCCATATCCTGTTCCAAATTTGTTATTGTCAGACAGTTTCATCAAATGTGCTAACTCTTGGACAGGGTGTTGGGATCATGGCTGCACATATTTATGTATGTATATATTCATTTAAAAACAGGGCCAAGCATGTACCTATATAACCCAAGCCCAGGATTATTATTAATTCAATTTTATGGAAGTATGAACCCCTTTCCCAAATAGTACAGTCAGAGCATACTGATCATGTTCTATAAACACATGCTATCAACTTTCATAAACACCAAAGCCCAATTAGGGGCTCAAAGATCCAGGCTCCTTCTATAGACAATTCTGAGCTGTACAGTGTCTGCTTTTGTTTTAGTACTTCTTTCTCCAGAGACCACTACCCTTCACACTGTCTCCACCTGACCAGTATCATCCTACTGTACCTGAATAGTTCTCTTTTCTTCTGACAGTTTCCCTTCCCACTGCCCAGCTAAACATAGCTCTTCAGTGTCCCATTCCTTCAATACTCTGGTGTTTTCTAGCAGTGACTCAAAGTATAATCTTTTACCACCGTGGCAAAGAAATCGGGTCGATCATTTGGTTGGGTAGGCCTTTGGGCATTCCTCCTGCTACCTGGCAGGCCATCACCTGTTTCCTGTCATTCCTAGACGCTGGTAAACCCTACTTGGTCATCTCACAAGATTAGGCAGTTCTGCTATTTACTGACTTAGGTGAGTTATTAAACTCTGAGCTTTGGTTTTCTCATCTAAAAAATGGGATATTAGAATAATGAAGCCTCCTTTACAGGTTTGTTGTAAGGACTGAAAATGTTACCCTCCTGGCGTCAGCCAGCTTTTGATTATGGGGGCCACTGCTGTTTTCATACATTTGAGCATGACAGCGTAGTGTAGGCAGATACCTGACCTTGAAGTTTCAGGCCTAGATCTGCCACTAACTAGCTCTATAGGTTTGGGAAAATTGCTTTACCTTTCAACACCCTGTTCCACAGATGTAAAGTGAGAGGGCTTGACTTCAGCTGATCTCTAAAAGGGAGATCATGAGTCTATGAGAAGAACTCTGACTACAATACTAAATTATTTATTGATGCCAATGTAGTCACCGGCAGCTATTTTTCCGCAAGTGCTAACTTATTCAATAGATCCTGAGGGAAGGGTTAGGACAAGTACTTTCACAGGAAAATAAGAAGAAATCACTTTATTTTACTAGAGGAAATAATTTCCAAAGCTGAAAGATAAAGGAAATAATGAAGTGAGGGGGAAAAGAACTACCTCCAAATTTATAAATAAAAGCTATGTTTGTGTCCAAAGCATTATTCAAAATCAAGTTCAGAACTCTGATATTCCTCTCTAATTACCTCAATTATTTTCTCACCAGCCTACAAAGCAAGTTTATTGTGTGAGTCAGAGCTGTATTCTGTTTTTCCTTGTATGATTCCTTGTATAACCCTTTTCTTCTTGTATTTCTTTCCCTCAAAATGGCTTCATTCTTTCACTGCATTTTTTTTTCTTCTCAGCATTCCTGTTGCCCTGGTTTCAGTGAGAAAGTCACTTTGGTCTTGGATAAGTTTTATTTGGCAGCATAACCCAAGAAATATCTCATTCTTATGCTATGTTGCATCATAGGGTGGAGAAGGTTGGACTCTATATATACCTCATAGTTATGGTCAAGGAACTCCACTGAATTGGGGATAAGCTGAATTTCAGTAGTCAATAAAAACGTAAAGATACATTTTCTCTCCCCCTTATTTAAACCTTCAATCTGGGGCAACTCTAGGTTTTTCCAGTAGCCTTTCTGGCTTCTCCTAGGTAGAAGACTCACCTGTAACCTCCCCTTATACTTCTTCATGACTCACCTGCCTAACTAAGATCCTATTGTCCTTTGTCTGCTCACAGAACTGTCCATGTTTCCAGTGAAGAACTGCTGTATACTCATTGGATAAGCAGAAGTTGCAGTGAGATTTTGATTAACCCAGACTCCCTGAAGACATAAAATCTCTCCAACACTAGGAGAATAAAAGGAAGAAAGTGAAGGAGAGAGTCAGTTCATGGTTCAAGTTGCAGAATAACCAAGACCTGAGACAGAGATGGCAGCAAGCAAGGACTAAAGAGCTAAGAAGAACAAGTGATAGAATGATTCTGGCCAAAGCATCCACAGAGATGTGGTGCTATGATCTGAATGTTTGTGCCCCTCAAAATTCATATGCAAAAACCCTAATCACAAAGGTGAAGGTGTTAGGAGGAGGGGCCTCTGGGAGGTGATTGGGTCGACATGAACAGGGTAGGTGTCCTATAAAAGAGGCCCCAGAAAGCTAGCTTGCCCCTTCCACCGTGTAAGGATGCAGTGAGAAGGCATCATCTTTGAGAAAGCAGGCCGTCACCAGATACTGGATCTGCTGGTGCCTTGACCTTGGAATTCCTAGCCTCTAGAACTGCAAGACATGGACTTACGTTGTTTTATAAGTTACCCAGTAGGTGAGTGGCAGCCTGAACACATTAATACATGTGGTTAAAACCCAGGGGGGCTGGAGTACTTTCTACCACCTACATTTGTCTTTCTGGGAGGGCAAAGTACATATGTGTGCTATTGGTGGGGGAAGGGGATCTTTTCTAGTGATGACTTGAAGTGCAATCATATTTTAGCCCCACCCCCAACAGCAGTAGATTTCTCACCACCATGCAGCTTTTCCTGCCAGAAACACTCTGAGGAGGTGACAATTCCTGGTTCTGCTCCCCCACTCCCCCACCATACCAAATTCATGCTAAGGTCACCAATGATCTTCATGTCCAAGGGATACAAATAGGATTTAGTCCTATTTTTCTTGACCTCGTGGTCACTCCCTTCTTGTTGAAAAACTCTCTTTCTTTGAATTCAGTGACTCCGTGCCCTCCTTGTTTTCCTCCTGCTCTCTGGACACTGCTGGGTCTCTCTTTGTGAATTCTGCTTCTCTGCTTCATCTTAGAGTTTATTAGAGCTCAGTCCTCACCCTCTTTTTTACCTGCCCCTCTCTGCTAGGCAATTTCCACTATCCCTGTGGCTTCACTTACCATCTCAATCCTGACTCCCAAATTTAAATCTCCTGCCCCTACATACCCAAATGCCTACTAACCATTGCCTCTTGAGCATCTTAGCGGCCTCTTCAAGCTATACATGTCCAAAATTGTACTCGTCTATTCTTGTCAAAATCATTCTCTTCCAGCATTGTTCCCTTTCTTAGAAAATGGTGGCTTTATGGACCAGGTTGCTTAAGATAAGAATCTGGGAATCACTCTTAACACCTCCCTCTGTCACCTCTTACATCCCCCCCCAGGCAACAAGTCTTTGAATTCTGTGTCCTCTATATCTCTTGAATTCTCTGCTTTCTTCCATCCCAACTACCACCATCCTGGCCAGGGCTACCATTACTTCTCATCAGGCTATGGCAATGTCCTTATAACTAGCCTCCCTACATTTCCTCTTGCCTCCCACCCTGTTCTTTCATCCACTACAGCCTACGTGATCTTTGAAAATGTACATATGGTCATGCCGCTCTCCTTCAGTGGCCTATAAGGTCCTGCCGGGTCTAGACCCTAGCATCTCCGCATATCCTCTTGTACAACTCTAGCTCTTATTTTTGTCTGCTTCAGCAATACTGAATATATTTTAACTCCTTAAAATTCAGTGTTTTGCCTGCCTACAGCTTTTGGCTATGCTCTTCCTTCTGTCTAAAATGCTCTTTCTACTTCCACTGACCTGAAATAGCTAACCGAGTCTGCCTTAAACATTATGTCTTCAGGAAAACCTTTCCTGATCCTCCCAACGGACTCAGTGCCCTTTTTAATCACTCCCATCACACCAGGCACGCGGTGCTCCTCCATAACACATTGCAAACTTGAAGTTGATTAATAGCAATTTTTGGTTTGCTGCCAGTGTTCCTCTCACAGCTGTAAGTCCCATATTTGCAGAGCCCGTGCCTTTTTGTCCACCACTGAGGTCTCAGTTCCTAGCACAGTGTCCAGCTGGTGGCTGACTCTCTGAACAATACTCCTGGTCATTACTCCCAATGCTGTCACCAAGCCAGTCTTGTTGAATTGAAAAACACCCTGTGGAGTCTTCCTATATTAGTTGTCAATTGCTGCTGTAACAAATTACCACAAACAGTGGCTTAAAGCAACACAAATTTATTATCTTACAGTTCTAAAGGTCAGAAGTCCTAAAATCAAGGAGTAGGCATCACTGAATTCCTGAAGCGCTAGGTGAGAACTGACTTCGCCTTTCTGGCTTCTTGAGGTTGCCTGTATTCCTTGGCTCCTGGCCCTGTATCACACCAACCTCCGCTTCCATTAAGTCACCTCCTTGTCGACTCTCCTTATCTCACTCTTACCCTCCTGTCTCCCTCTTATAAGAACCTTTGTGATTACCTTGGGCCCATCCAGGTAATCCAGGATAATCTCCATATCTCAAGATCTTTAATCATATCTGCAATATCCCTTTTGTCTTAAGGTAACACATTCACAGCTTCCAGGGATAGGAGGTTGACATCTTTGGGAGGTAGGGTGCTATAGTCTGAATGTGTTCCCCCAAACTCATATGTTGGAAACTTAATCACCAATGCTACAGCATTGGGACATGTGGCCTTTTGGGAAGTATTTATGAGGGCTCCATCCTCATAAATGGATTAATGTCATTATAAAATGGACTTTCGAGAGTGGTTTTGCTCTCTTCTGCTCTTCTGCCATGTGAGGACATAGCCTTAGTCCTTTTTTTTTTTCCCCTTATACCTTCCACTATGTGTGGACACACTAAGAAGGTCCTCACAAGACACCAGATGCTGGCACCTTGATCTTCAACTTCTTAGCTCCAGAACTCTGAAAAATTCATTTCTGTCCTTTATAAATTACCCAGTCTCAGATATTTTACTATAGCAGCAGAAAACAGACAAAGATGGAGGAGACGGAGACATTATTCAGCCTCCTGTGCCCCAGCCTCCCATGCCCCAGAGGATATTTTGCAAAGTTTGTGGGAACAAGTTCTGAACTTACCTACAAAATATCACACACCAGACACACTCATATACATTACAGTACTGACCACTACTGTAGCTCACCCCTAGATTCTCTTGTAAATTTGTTTTGATTAGTCGTCCCTCAGGTGTGTACATATACTCCATAGTGTTCACATATACACAATCCTTAATATGCTTGGGATATTCTTCCAGATTCCTGTCCCATTGATGAGGAAGGCAGAGCCACAGGAAGGGAGTGAGGTTGAGCCAAGCAGCTGAAGTGACCTCCTTGTCTACCCTCCCAACTCCAAGTCTGCTATCCAAACTGTCACTTTCTCAAGAAACTGGCTGAAGGGATGGTCACAAGTTGTCTCAGGTGGAAGAATTTTAGCAAGAAGCTGTGGCTGAACATTTTTAGATACGTTTGTAATTTAGAGGACAATGTTCAGAAAATGCACAACACCTTCTTTGGCAAACAGGGTTTCATCATACAAATAATTTGCATTTTAAATACTTGATTTAGTTGGCGTGAATGCTCTTAAGACTGTGGTACCCTGATCCTCAAAATGCTGCCTATGGACCACTGCGCATCCACCTCAGAGTTGGGGTGGGTGGAAACACCAAGCCCTAGGAATGGCTTCATCTTGCGTTACACCTGCGATCTCATGCTTTTCTGATAGTTACAGAAATCAAACAGAAAATGCTACTTCTGGCAGCACTGACTGTGCTGAGAATGAATCTTGTTCCCAACAGGCATGATCTGGATATTTGTGGAAGCAAAGACAAATGTGTTTTTCTCTCATGGCATCTACTTTCCTTGCAATAACCAACTCTCGATCATTTAACCCTTGCTCCCATCTAGGGATAATTGCTTTATGAGCATTCTATTTTTTTCCTAAATCCTTATTATTTGACCCATGAAAGCTTTCCAAGGGGGCAAGAAAAAATTGAAAACATTCTTCTCTTTTCTTTTTTTTTTTAAGACAGAGTCTCACTCTGTAGCCTAGGCTGGAGTGCAGTGGTGCAATCTCAGCTCACTGCAACCTCCACCTCCCGGGCTCAAGCGATTCTCCTGCCTCAGCCTCCCGAGTAGCTGGGACTACAGGCATGTGCCACCACACCTGGCTAATTTTTGTATTTTTAGTAGCAATGGGGTTCCACCATGTTGGCCAGGCTGGTCTTGAACTCCTGATCTCAGGTGATCTGCCTGCCTCAGCCTCCCAAAGTGCTGGGATTACAGGTGTGAGCCACCACGCCCGGCCCATATTTCTACACTCTTCTTACTTTTATTTATTAAAAGAAAAACATTGTTTCTATGGAAAGCTCTGGCTGGATTGCTCGGATTCCTCTGACCCTGAGAGATGGACATTCCTATGGTGTAATATAGACACAATGTTTCAGAGGATGGAGGGAACTCAGTGATCAGCTGGTCTACCTTTTTGTTTTGTAGATGAGGAAGCAGGAGCCTAGGCAGCTGAGTGAATTGCCCAGAGACACAGGTCAGGGTTGTTGACAATTTCATAAGGCCATAAAAAAATATGAACCACGAGTCTACATATCTGGCTGATAACAGTTATAGATACAGCTTCCATATAGTAAATTTAGTCTTCACCGTTTTAAGATTTTGTGATAATTCTACCTGACCTAGGCCAAAGTTTACTTGAAACTCTCTTTGAAAGAAAAGCTTGCTAAGCAATTAAAGGTGTAAAAAGATCATAGGTATATCTAGTTTACCTGTTTCTAGGACCAAACTGTTCAAAGGACATTTGCCTTTAACTATATATAACTATACTTCTGATTTTAAAAGAAACCATTAAAATAGGACTTGCAAAACATCAATTTGGAATCATCTTGTTAATTATTTACTTCTCATTATGTACTTGCAATTAAAGTTGTTTTAAGCAACAAGTTTCAGACGTTTCATTGACCTGGTCTAAATATGCCTTCTACTGACTCAGAATTAACTGCAGGGCATCAAAAGGGAATCAGAAATTGTGTGGCAAGCCTGACTCTGCCAGGGCAACTGCCCTCATTCACCTTGAGTGAATTTTGGACAATTTTGCTTTGATGAATGGGAAGGGTGGAGTGTTTAGTAATTTGTTTTCCCCACCAGTACTGATGTGGTTCTTTTAATGGCAACCCCTATTTATACGCATCAAGGATTTCTTCAGATGAAAACTGACAACAAGACGAGTCACTCCAAGGCCTTTCAGAAGTCCTTTGTCCTTCCTCCCTATACCCTACACACCATTATTCTAGGCAGCTTCTGTCACTCAGCTCTCTAGGGAACAGTTAATTTGACAGGATTTGGTTTAAACTCTGGGATCCTACCAAGACATTCAACAAAAAGTCTACTAACTTTTTTGTCAGTTACAAAATACAACTGATTCCTCGTGGAAAGCTCTTTCTCTTCTTTAAGGCAAGGACTGTTATTCAAGGCCATGTACTTTTCAAAGAATCTTGCTTTGGGGTGGTTCTCTGTATTGAAAAGACACTTTTGATATTGCCTATGATTTCATCCTCCTCTTCCTTTCCTTGTATCTAGGGTTACCAGATGAAATGCAGGACATCCAGTGAAATTTGAATTTCAGATGAACAACAAAATTTTTTAGTACAAGTATGCCTCATGTACTATATGAAAGATACTTACACTAAAAAATTATTTGCTGGTTGCATAAAATTCAGATTTCACTGGGTATCCTGGATTGATTGATGGTTCTGTTTTTTGTTTTTTGCTAGACCTGGCAACCCCACATGATTCCCATCTTTTAACTTTGTTTTGTTCTTGATTTGGTTTGGCTGTGTCCCCACCCAAATCTCATCTTGAGTTGTACCTCCTACAATTCCCACATGTTGTGGGAGGGGACCTGGTGGGAGGTAATTGAATTATGGGGGCGGGTCTTTCTCATGCTGTTCTCATGATAGTAAGTCTCCCAAGATCTGATGGTTTTATAAGGGGGAGTTTCCCGGCATAAGTTATCTCTCTTGCCTGCTGCCATGTGAGAGGTGCCTTTCACTTTCTGCCATGATTGTGAGGCCTCCCCAGCCATGTGGAAATGTGAGTCCATTTAAACATTGTTTTCTTTATAAATTTCCCAGTCTCTGAGGTGTCTTTATTACCAGTGTGAAAACATACTAATACAGTTCTTTCTCTTAAAATTTTATTTTAATAGCCTCTCTTCTCAATTTAGTTCTCCTCTTCAAGGACAGTTTTTTCTTCACTTTCTGCTTTTGTTTGAGGGTATAATTTTTTTTTTGCAATTTGGGATTGTGATGAACAGCACCAGACTTCTGTAAAGAGGGGCTCAGAGCCGCAGCTCAGGGTGACAGCCTGTCTGAGACCATGTCTTTTGAAGTTCTTCCCTCAGCAAATGCTGTGAGTTAAGCACTGCCTTCTCTAACTGGTACTTCCAAAATGCCACTGGAAAACATTAACACAGTAAGTTACTAATACTATGTTAGGCCATTCTGGTGTTGCTATAAAGAAATACCTGAGACTGGGTATTTTATAAAGAAAAGAGGGCTTATGGTTCTGAAGAGGGCTATACAAGCATGGTGCCAGCATCTGCTTGGCTTCTGGGGAGGCCTCAGGGAGCTTTCACTCAAGGAGGAAGGCAAAGGGGAGCAGGCAAGTCATACGGTGAGAGCCAGAGCAAGAGGGAGAGTGGGGGGAGGTGTCATACACTTTTAAATAACCAGATCTCTTAAGAACTTACTATTGTGATTACAGCACCAAGCCATGAGGGAACTGCCCCCAGGACCCAATCACCTCCCCACCAGGTTCCGCCTCCAACACTGGGGATTATATTTCAACATGAGATTTGGAGGGGACAACATCCAAACTATATCAAATACCTTACTAGAAATGATTTAAACATTTTATCTCCATCTACTTTATGTAAATGCTTTTAAAAGTATAACATGCACACAGAAATGTGTCGAATTAAAATAGGTACAGCTGGATGAATTTTCCCAAAGTAGACATCCTAGGTAGCCAGGACCCAGATCGAGAAATACATTAGAGGCTAGGCGTGGTGACTCACGCCTGTAATCTCAACACTTTGGGAGGCTGAGGCAGGCAGACAGCCTGAGGTCAAACGTTCACGACTAGCAGGGACAACATGACAAAATCCTGTCTCTACTAAAAATACAAAAATTAGCCAGTTGTGGTGGTGCACACCTGTAATCTCAGCTATTCAGGAACCTAAGACAGGAGACTTGCTTGAACCCGGGAGCTGGAGGTTGCAGTGAGCCAAGATCGTGCCACTGCACTCCAGCCTGGGCGACAGAATGAGACTCTGTCTCAAAAAAAAATAAAAGAAATACATTAGAAAGGAAATCTTGTCACATGTTACAACATGGAGGAAACTTGTTTAGGCTAAGTGAAAGAGGCCAGACACAAAGGGATGAATAGTATGTGATTATACTTACGTGAGGTGCCTAGAGTAGTCAAATTCAGAGACAGAAAGTAGAAGGGTGGTTGCCAGGAGTTGGAGGAGGGGGCAAAGGGGAGTTGTTGTCTAATGGGTATAAAGTTTCAGGTTTTGAAGATAAAAAATTCTGGACATCTGCTTCACCACAATGTGAATATACTTAACACTACTGAATTGTCCACTTAAAAATGGTTAGGATGGTAAATATTATATTATGTGTGTGTGTGTGTGTATATATATATATATATATATATATATTATTGCACTTTAGGTTCTGGGGCACATGTGCAGAACATGCAGGATTGTTGCATAGGTACATAGATGGCAATGTGGTTTGATGCCTCCATCCCCCCATCACCTATATCTGGCATTTCTCCCGATGTTATCTCTCCCCAACCTCCCTACCCCTGCTGTCCCTCCCCTAATCCCCCACAACAGACCTCAGTGTGTGATGCTTCCCTCCCTGTGTCCATGTGTTCTCATTGTTCAACACCCGCCTATGAGTGAGAACACGCAGTGTTTGATTTTTTGTTCTTGTGTCAGTTTGCTGAGAATGATGAGTTTCCAGATTCATTCATGTCCCAACAAAGGACACGAACTCATCGTTTTTTTATGGCTGCATAGTATTCCATGGTGTATATGTGCCACATTTTCCTTGTCCAGTCTATCATCGATGGGCATTTGGGTTGGTTCCAGGTCTTTGCTATTGTAAACAGTGCCACAATGAACATACGTGTGCATGTGTCTTTATAACAGAACACTTTATAATCCTTTGGATATATACCCAGTAATGGGATTGCTGGGTCAAATGGAATTTCTATTTCTAGGTCCTTGAGGAATCACCACACTGTCTTCCACAATGGTTGAACTAATTTACACTCCCACCAACAGTGTACAAGTGTTCCTATTTCTCCACATCCTCTCCAGCATCTGTCTCCAGATTTTTTAATGATCACCATTCTAACTCGTGTGAGATGGTATCTCCATGTACTTTTGATTTGCATTTCTCTAATGACCAGTGATGATGAGCATTTTTTCATATGTTTGTTGGCTTCATAAATGTCTTCTTTTGAAAAGTCTCTGTTCATGTCCTTCGCCCACTTTTGGGCGATGGGTAGATTGCAAAAATTTTTTCCCATTCTATTGGTTGCCAGTTCCCTCTAATGATTGTTTCTTTTGCTGTGCAGAAGCTCTGGAGTTTAATTAGATCCCATTTGTCTATCTCGGCTTTCGTTGCCAATGCTTTTGGTATTTTAGTCATGAAGTCCTTGCCTATGCCTATGTACTGAATGGTTTTGTCTAGGTTTTCTTCTAGGGCTTTTATGGTGTTAAGTCTTATGTTTAGGTCTTTAATCCATCTAGAGTTGATTTTAGTGTAAGGTGTCAGGAAGGGGTCCAGTTTCAGCTTTCTGCACATGGCTAGCCAGTTTTCCCAACACCATTTATTAAAAAGGGAATGCTTTCCCCATTGCTTGTTTTGTCAGAATTTGTCAAATATCAGATGGTTGTAGATGGGTGGCATTGCCTCTGAGGCCTCTGTTCTGTTCCATTGATTTATTTCTCTGTTTTGGTACGAGTACCATGCTGTTTGATTCCTGTAGCCTTGTAGTATAGTTTGAAGTCAGGTAGTGTGATGCCTCCAGCTTTGTTCTTTTTGCTTAGAATTGACTTGGCTATGTGGGCTCTCTTTGGTTCCATATGAAGTTTAAGGTGTTTTTTCCTAGTTCTGTGAAGAGGTCATAGGTAGCTTGATGGGGATAGCATTGAATCTATAAATTACTTTGGGCAGTATGGCCATTTTCACAATATTCATTCTTCCTAACCATGAGCATGGAATGTTTTTCCATCTGTTTGTGTCCTCTCTTATTTCCTTGAGCAGTGGTTTGTAGTTCTCCTTGAAGAGGTCCTTTACATCCTTTGTTAGTTGTATTCCTAGATATTTTATTCTCTTTGTAGCAATTGTGAATGGCAGTTCGTTCTTAATTTGGCTCTCTTTAAGTCTGTTATTGGTGTATAGGAATGCTTGTGATTTCTACACATTGATTTTGTATCCTGACACTTTGCTGAAGTTGCCTATCAGTTTCAGGAGATTTTGGGCTGAGACGATGGGGTCTTCTAAATATACAGTCATGTTGTCTGCAAATAGAGACAATTTGACTTCCTCCTTTCCTAACTGAGTATGCTTTATTTCTTTTTCTTGCCTGATTGCTCTGGCTAGAACTTCCAATACTATATTGAATAGGAGTGGTGAGAGAGGGCATCCTTGTCTAGTGCTGGATTTCAAAGGGAATGCTTCCAGTTTTTGCCCATTCAGTATGATATTGGCTGTGGGTTTGTTGTAAATAGCTTTTATTACTTTTAGATACATTCCATTGATACCTAGTTTATTGAGAGTTTTTAGCATAAAGGGCTGTTGAATTTTGTCGAAGGCCTTCTCTGCATCTATTGAGATAATCATGTGGTTTTTGTCCAGCTCCTGGATTTATTGAGTTTTTGAAGGGTTTTTTGTGTCTCTATCTCCTTCAGTTATGCTCTGATCTTAGTTATTTCTTCTCTTCTGCTAGCTTGTGAGTTTTTTTGATCTTGCTCCTCTAGCTCTTTCAGTTTTGATGATAGGGTGTCAATTTTAGATCTTTCCTTGCTTTTCATGTGGGCATTTATTGCTATAAATTTTCCTCTAGGCACTGCTTTAAATGTGTCCCAGAGATTCTGGTACATTGTGTCTTCATTCTCGGTGGTTTTGAAGAACATCTTTATTTCTGCCTTCATTTCATTGTTTATCCAGTCAACATTCAAGAGCCAGTTGTTCAGTTTCCATGAAGTTGTGCGGTTCTGAGTTAGTTTATAATCCTGAGTTCTAATTTGATTGCCCTGTGGTCTGAGAGACTGTTTGTTATGATTTCTGCTCTTTTGCATTTGCTGAGGAGTGATTTACTTCCAATTATGTGATCAGTTTTAGAGTAGGTGAGATGTGATACTGACAAGAATGTATATTCTGTGGATTTGGGGTGGAGAGTTCTGTAGATGTCTATTAGGTTTGCTTGGTCCAGATCAGAGTTCAGGTCCTGGATATCCTTGTTAATTTTCTATCTCGTTGATCTGTCTAATATTGACAGTGAAGTGTTAAAGTCTCCCACTATTATTGTATGGGAGTCTAAGTCTCTTTGCAGGTCATTAAGAACTTGCTTTATGTATCTGTGTGCTCCTGCATTGGGTGCATATATATTTAGCATCATTAGTTCTTCTTGCTGCATTGATCCTTTTACCATTATGTAATTCCCTTCTTTGTCTCTTTTGATCTTCGTTGGTTTAAAGTCTATTTTATCAGAGACTAGGATTGCAACTCCTGCTTTGTTTTGCTCTCCATTTGATTGGTAAATCTTCCTCCATCCCTTTATTTTGAGCCTATGTGTGTCCTTGCACGTGAGATGGGTTTCCTGGATACAGCACACCAATGGGTTTTGACTTTTTATCCAATTTGCCAGTGTATATCTTTTGATTGGGGCATTCAGCCCATTTACATTTAAGGTTAATATTGTTATGTGTGAATTTGATCCTGCCATTTTGATGCTAGCTGGTTATTTTGCCCATTAGTTGATGTGGTGTCTTCATTGTGTTGATGGTCTTTACCATTTGGTACATTTTTGGTGTGGCTGGTACTGGTTGTTCTTTCTATGTTTAGTGCTTCTTTCAGGAGCTCTTGTAAGGCAGGCATGGTGGTGACAAAAGCTCTCAGCAACTGCTTGTTTGTAAAGGATTTTCTTTCTTCTTTGCTTATGAAGCTTAGTTTGGCAGGATATGAAATCCTAGGTTGAAAGTTCTTTTCTTTAAGGATGTTGAATATTGGCCCCCACTCTCTTCTGGCTTGTAGGGTTTCTGCCGAGAGATCTGCTGTGAGTCTGATAGGCTTCCCTTTGTGAGTAACCTCATCTTTCTCTCTGGCTGCCCTTAAAAATTTTTCCTTCATTTCAACCCTGGTGAATCTGATGATTATGTGCCTTGGGGTTGCTCTTCTTGAGAAATATCTTTGTGGTGTTCTCTGTATTTCCTGGACTTGAATGGTGGCCTGCCTTGCAAGGTTGGGGAAGTTCTCCTTGACAATATCCTGAAGAGTGTTTTCCAGCTTGGATTCATTCTCTCTGTCACATTCAGGTATACCTATCAAACGTAGATTAGGTCTTTTCACATAATCCCATATTTCTTGGAGGCTGTGTATATTTCTTTTCACTCTTTTTTCTCTAAAATTGCCTTCTCATTTTATTTCATTGAGTTGATCTTCAGTCTCTGATATCCTTTCTTTTGCTTGGTCAATTTGGCTGTTGAAACTTGGGTATGCTTCGCAAAGTTCTCATGTTGTGTTTTTCAGCTCCATCAATTCATTTATATTTTGTCTAAGCTGTTTATTCTCATTAGTATTTCGTCAAACCTTTTTTCAAGGTTTTTAGTTTCTTTGCATTGGGTTAGAACATGTTCTTTTAGCTCAGAGAAGTTTGTTATTACCCACTTTCTGAAGCCTGCTTCTGTCAATTCATTAGAGTCATTCTCCATCCAGTGTTGTTCCCTTGCTGGTGAGGAGTTGTGATCCCTTGGAGGAGGAGAGGCATTCTGGTTTTGGGTGTTTTCATCCTTTTTGCATTGGTTTCTTCCCATCTTTGTGGACTTATCTACCTGTGGTCTTTGTAGTGGGTGACTTTTAGATGGGGTCTCTGAGTGGACATCTTTTTTGTTGATGATGAAGTTATTTCTTTCTGTTTTTTAGTTTTCCTTCTAATAGGCCCCTCTGCTGTAGGACTGCTGGAGGTCCACTCCAGACCCTGCTTGCCTGGGGATCATCTGTGGCAGCTGTAGAACAGTAAGGGTTTCTGCTAGTTTCTTCTTCTGTTATCTTTGTCCCAGAAGAATACCCACCAGATGTCAGCCTGAGCTCTCCTTTATGAGGTGTCTCTTTGGATATACAGGGGTCGGGGAGCTGCTTGAGGAGACAGTCTGTCACTTATAGGAGTTCAATGCTGAGCTGTGAGCTCCATTGTTTCGGTAAGAGCTGCTGGGCAAGTATGTTTAAGTCTGCCACAGGAGAACTCATAACTGCCTTTTTTTCCCAGGTGCACTGTCCTGGGAAGGTGGGGCTTTATTTATAAGTTCCTGACATGCTGCTGCCTTTTTTCAGACCTGCCCTGCCCAGCAGGGAGGTAGTCTAGTCACAGTCTGCCAGCAGAGGCGTTGCTGAGCTGCCGTGGTCTCTGCCCAACTACTGTGTGAACTTCCTTGCAGTTTTGTTTACAGAGGTATAGTTAGAACTGCCTGAGTAATGGCAGTCTGCCTCAGTAATGGCAGACTGCCTCTGTAATGGTGAACTGCCTCAGTAATGGCAGACTGCCTCAGTAGTGGTGGATTGCCTCAGTAATGGCAGACGCCCTTCCCCTCCACAGAGCTGGACTGTCCTGGGCCCAGCTGTTCTTGCTGTGAAACTCTCAATCCAGAGCGTTTCAGATTGCTGGTCTTTGTGGGGGGTGGGACTTGCTGAGCCAGATCACCTGGCTCCTGTTTTAGCCCCCTTTTTTCAGTTGAATGGGCGACTCTGTCTCCCAGGCATTCCTGGCGCCAGTTGAAACAGCCACCCAGATTTGTGTAAGTTTTTGTGCAGAAACCCACTGTGCTGACTAACAGCCGTGCTCGAAACTCGTGGCACTTTTCCACCCGGGAATCTCCTGGTCTGTGGTCAGTAAAAACTTGTTTGGAAATGCAGTGATCACTCACCCTCTGCATTCTCGCTGGGAACTGCACTCCAGAGCAATTCCTATTCGGCCATCTTGGATCCTCTCTCCTATCATGTGTTTTTATACCACAGAAATAAAAAAGAAACACATTGCCAGCACCCCAGAAGCCCTCATGCCCCTTTTCAGCAACTCCTGCTTGTCCAAGATAATTGCTATCCTGATCTCTAAAAATAGCCCATCTATTAGGTTGGCACAAAAGTATTTGCAACTAGTTCAGTTGGTGCAATTACTTTTGCACCAACCAAATACTTTCAAGAGATTCTAGAGTTAAGAGGGAGAAACAAGTTTATCAGACCCCTTTCCATCTGACAGGAAGATGCCTTCAAATCAGAAAAGAATTTTATAGCGCCTATCACGGTGCCTGACATTCAGAAGTAGCTTAAAAATGTTTGCTAATTCTGTGTTGACTGAAGGCCCTAGGCTTGTGATTACAGGTAGAACAGGGCACCCAAGAGGAAGATGGAAGTGCTGAAAACAAATACCACCAACTTTGCAATCTAGCCAAAGGTCAGCCCTGCATATTTATTACAGGTTTATTCACTGGCGATGCATTTTTTTTTCTCTTTCACTGTGTTGACAACATGATCTCTAGGTTCATATTTTAATCCAGCTCAAAGTATATGTTTATTTTTTGCTATTGTGCACATAACACCAACTGCTTATTTTCTTACCAGGGTGTTTATTGCCAATGTGTATGGCATAAGACTAAACAGATGTGTTTGTTAATGCTTATTTCCAAATTCCTAGGGGAAAATTCTAAACTCAAGGAAATTTAGGTTCACTTAATTTTATAACTGCCTTAAAGATTCAACGCACTGGACTTTTTGATTATGTGCTTTTCCAAGAGGGCACCAAGTGTTCTGAAGAGCAAATGATGAACCTGTACGCATCATGACCATGAAAATGGATAAAATTGTTCCTTTAGACCACAAATGGTAGGGAGTAGGGCAGAGTTGAACAACCTTTTTATAGTCTTGAAGCCAAGAGTATATGATACACCACTCTGATGTCAGATGGTGGGCTGAGATGTTGGGTGCCTTGGAAACAGAAAAGGTATTGTCATATTATACTAAGCATTAGTTATTTGGCTCAGTGGTCTCACATCTAATAATCCTTTTTTTTTTTTTTTTTTTTTGAGATGGAGTCCAGCTCTGTTGCTCAGGCAGGAGTACAGTGATGCGATCTCGGCTCACTGCAACCTCCTCCTGGGTTGAAGCAATTCTCCTGCCTCAGCCTCCCGAGTAGCTGGGATTACAGGCACACACTACCATGCCCAGCTAATTTTTTTGTACCTTTAGTAGAGACAGGATTTCACCATGTTGGACAGACTGGTCTTGAACTCCTGACCTCAGGTGATCTGCCTGCCTCAGCCTCCCAAATTGTTGGGATTACAGGCATGAGTCACCGCACCTGGCCCTAATGATCCATTGTAAAGCACATCGTTAGTAGCCCCCCTGTACTAACCTGAGATAAAATTTATAGGTAATACCACATAGCCTTACATGTAATTATAAAAGACCAACATAATGTCCTAGTAGAAAGGAGAAGTAAAAGCAAAGTAATGTATAATAAAATAACATGCACCTTAAAATGTAAACCCTCAGGCATGGCAACACTAGAAGACATAAAAAAGCAGTCAGATGCTCATACTAATCTGTGAGTGACAGCTCGTGATGCAGACTGACACAAGTGTGCTTTCGTGGCAACTCAAATCACAAAAGTGCTTCTGCCCATGTTACTGTGACTTCCCAACATGGTGAAACTATGGAACATTGGAAATTTCTAGTCAAAACTAAATGCAAGCATCCTTCAGTTGGTAAAGTACTCATGTTGTTGGAAAAATAGGTGTTTATTTTCACCTACATGAAGGTTCAGCAGGAAATGTGACAGTCATTTGGAATATGGGACTATTTCCAATTCTAGAATCATTCTCCCCCACACTTTGAATGTCAATAGGCTCCCCCCAATCATTGTGACAACCAAAAACAATGCCACTATCAATTTCTAAAATGCCCTCTACCTCAGACAATACTGCATCCCATTTTAGAATCTCTGATTTAGAGTTTAAAAAAAAAATCATTTGCGGTTTTTTTTTTTTTTTTTTGAGACAGGTTCTCACTGTGTCACCTAGGCTGGAGTGCTGTGGTGAGATCATGGCTCACTGCAGCCTCAACTTCCTGGGTTCAAGTGATCCTCCCACATCAGCCTCCCAGGTAGCTGGAACTGCAGGCAGGTCACGTCCAGTTAATTTTTTGTATTTCTTGTAGAGACAGGATTTCACCATGTTGCCCAGGCTGATTTCGAACCCCTGCACTCAAGAGATCCTCCAACCTCAGCCTCCCAAAGTGCTGGGATTACAGGCATGAACCACTGCACTGGAGTGGCTCACACCTGTAATCCCAGCACTTTGGGATGCCAAGGCAGGCAGATTGGCTGAGCTCAGGAGTTCGAGACCAGCCTGATCAACATGGAGAAACCCCATCTCTACTAAAAATACAAAATTAGCCAGGCATGGTGGCGGGCGCCTGTAATCCCAGCTACTCAGGAGACTGAGGCAGGAGAATTGCTTGAACCCAGGAGGCTGAGGTTGCCGTGAGCCAAGATCACACCATTGCACTCCAGCCTGGGCAACAGAGAAAAACTCCATCTCACCAAAAAAAAAAAAAAAAAAACTCAAAACCCATAAGTAATAAAACGATCCATATCCTCAGCAATTCCCCTATTTGTGATTCATATTCCTTTGCATTAAAAAAAAATCCATCTTTGATTCTACAATCCCACCAAAAAGAAGTTTCTCAATATCTGAGTCAGGAAAAACATGGGGTCAATAACTAAAATTACACAGTACTTTTTTCTTAGAAATACTTACTTACTATTTTAGCTATTAAAATAATAGGCTGCCAGAAGTAAAAACAGAAGAGCAGAACCCTGCAGGTTGTCTCATCAAGAAAAGCAATTTAATGAGAAGAAGATGTCATACAGAACTAAGATAGCAATAAACATTGCAATTATTGTTTCTGTTCAATTTGCAGGTATTGTTTAGCTGTGTTTTTCAAAACTGTTTCATAATTGTTCTTAAAAATTCTTGATTACAACATAAATATAAATCAACTACTCTACCTACACTCTCAGTTCTAATCTATAGAGCACTGTTCTCAGGTGGGGGATTCATGTGTCTTGGGGCCAGCGGTGCACTGGAGCCGGCTGGTACTGGCACTAAAGAGCTGATTGCACACATATCTTCCTGTCTTTGCATTTGGCAAAGTCAAGTTGGTAGCCTGAAATCAGCAGTAATGAGAGGTATTCACACCCCAGAAATTGGCAAATGGTACAAATCAGCTCCACCCCCTACTCAGCCCCCTTCCAGACAGCATAGCGTTAAATATTTACCAGGTACCACTGCATAGGCTGGCTTGCAGGAAAGAATAACTTGGTTTAGAAGCATAAAGGAAGACATTTTTACAAACTCTTTTGGAAAAGATGAGTCCAAATTGGACTCCCCAGTGTTTGATCACATTCTACTAAGATTAGCAAATTATGGCTCATAAATAAAAAAGGAGCCAAAACTAAATAGAAGCATTAACTCACCCATATTCAGATATTTAGTTAGCACCAATTATGCACAAAAGAGTTTCCTTAGATCCTTTCTGGAGCAAGGCAAGATATAAAGGAAGTAATGTGCAGTGGACCAATGTATATGCTGTCAGTTTAAAAGAGAAAAAAAAAATTTTTTATTGCATTTTAGGTTTTGGGGTACATGTGGAGAACATGCAAGATTGTTGCATAGGTACACACATGGCAGTGTGATTTGCTGCCTTCCTCCCTATCACCTATATCTGGCATTTCTCCCCATGCTATCTCTCCCCCACTCCCCACCCCCGCTGTCCCTCCCCTATTTCCCCCGACGGACCCCAGTGTGCCATGCTCCCTCCCTGTGTCCATGTGTTCTCATTGTTCAACGCCCGCCTATGAGTGAGAACATGAGGTGTTTGATTTTCTGTTCTTGTGTCAGTTTGCTGAGAATGATGATTTCCAGGTTCATCCATGTTCCTACAAAGGACACGAACTCATCATTTTTGATGGCTGCATAATATTCCATGGTGTATATGTGCCACATTTTCCTTGTCCAGTCTATCATCGATGGGCATTTGGGTTGGTTCCAGGTCTTTGCTATTGTAAACAGTGCTGCAATGAACATTCGTGTGCATGTGTTCTTATAGTAGAATGATTTATAATCCTTTGGATATATACCCAGTAATGGGATTGCTGGGTCAAATGGAACTTCTATTTCTAGGTCCTTGAGGAATCGCCACACTGTCTTCCACAATGGTTGAACTAATTTATACTCCCACCAATAGTGTAAAAGTGTTCCTATTTCTCCACATCCTCTCCAGCATCTGTTGTCTCCAGATTTTTTAATGATCACCATTCTAGCTGGCATGAGATGGTATCTCCATGTAGTTTTGATTTGCATTTCTCTAATGACCAGTGATGATGAGCATTTTTTCATGTTTGTTGGCCTCATATATGTCTTCTTTTGTAAAGTGTCTGTTCATATCCTTCACCCACTTTTGAATGGGCTTGTTTTTTTTTTTCTTGTAAATCTGTTTTAGTTCTTTGTAGATTCTGGATATCAGCCCTTTGTCAGATGGGTAGACTGCAAAATTTTTCCCCATTCTGTTGGTTGCTGATTCACTCTAATGACTGTTTCTTTTGCTGTGCAGAAGCTGTGGAGTTTCATTAGGTCCCATTTGTCTATTTGGCTTTTGTTGCCAATGCTTTTGGTGTTTTTTGGTCATGAAGTCCTTGCCTATGCCTATGTCCTGAATGGTTTTGCCTAGATTTTCTTCTAGGGTTTTTATGGTGTTAGGTCTTATGTTTAAGTCTTTAATCCATCTGGAGTTAATTTTAGTGTAAGGTGTCAGGAAGGGGTCCAGTTTCTGCTTTCTGCACATGGCTAGCCAGTTTTCCCAACACCATTTATTAAACAGGGAATCCTTTCCCCATTGCTTGTTTTTGTCAGGTTTGTCAAAGATCGATGGTTGTAGATGTGTTGTATTGCCTAAAAGAGAAAATTAAACATTGATACGAATATTTTTCACCTTTATCAAAGGGGACACAACATTTAATAAGCATTATGCCAGACGCTAGACAAATATCATCTTGTTTGATCCTCATAACCATCCTGTAAAGTAATTATTAGTTTCAACCATATGAAATTGCTCATATTGACCATTTTTTACTCTACACATGGCAATTTCATAAGGTTCCACCTGATATTATTTTCTCCATTTTCCAGACAAGTAAGCTGAGACCCCAATAAACAAAGTTGCCAAATGTCAGACAGCTGCTAGGCCATAGAGTCAGGATTCCCTGCAGATCTTACTGGCTCCAGAGCCCCTGTGTTTCCTACCACACATACTTGCCAAATAAAAGAACTGTTAAACACTTGTGATGTGCTGCCACACTGCAAGCAATCTTAGAATTAAACTGTTTTGACGTAACTCACGGTAAAAGACATGTATTTTTCACACAACTAAATTAAATTAAAGGCATGTATTTTTTCACACAACTAAACATTGGCTTCCTGGGTTCCTTAATCACAAATGATTAAAAGTAAGCATAATTGTTGATACATTTTAAAGGCTAAAAAGCATTTTAATAGAGACTGGAAGCATTGTTTAATTTGTTCTTAAGAAATGAAATTAACCTTTATTTGTACTTAAGAAATTCAATTAATGTTTAATTTATACCCGAGAAGTTAATGTTTCATTTGTACTTAAATGACTTTTCAGGAATGCTATGCTGGCCAGGCACGGTGTCTCATGCCTGTAATCCCAACACTTTGGGAGGCTGAGGCGGGCGGATCACCTGAGGTCAAATGTTCGAAAATAGCCCGGACAGCATGACACAACCCTGTCTCTACTAAAAATACAAAAATTAGCCAGGTGTGGTGGTGCATGCTTGTAATCCTATCTACTCCGGACGCTGAGGCAGGAGACTCGCTTGCACCTGGGAGGCGGAGGTTGCAGTGAGCCAAGATCACACCACTGCACTACAGTCTGGGCGACAGAGCAAGACCCTGTCTCCAAAAAGACAGAAAGAAAGAAAGAAATGCTATGCTACCACAAACTATCAAAAGTCTTATATTCACAGTCTTTCTCAATACAATAGAATGATCAATCCTTCAGAAAGAATTACAGTATAGTCATAAATGTTTGATATGATACAGGAATGTCTCCATTTTTTTATTGAAACCCACAGTAAAATCATGGCATAATATGCATATACATATGTATGTATATAATTTAAACAAAAATCATGAAAATTTTTCTCTTGCTCTGTGCAATACACTGATATTTTCTACTCTATTCCATTCCATTCTATTTCTTTTAAAAATGCAGGCCAACGCTGGGCATAGTGGCTCACCCCTGTAATCCTAGGGCTTTGGGAAGCAGAGGTGGGAGAATCACTTGAGGCCAAGAGTTGAAAACCATCCTGGACAACATAGGGAGACCCTGTCTCTACAAAGAAAAAAAAAATTAGCCAGGTGTGGTGGCACATGCCAGTGGTCTTGGCTACTCAGGAGGCTGAGGCAGGAGGATCCCTTGAGCCCAGGAGGAGTTCAAGGCTGCAGTGAGCTATGATCACACCACTGCACTCCAGCCTGGACAACAGAGAGACCATTTCTTTTTAAAGAAAGAAAGAAGGAAAGAAAGAAAGAAAAAAGAAAGAAAAGAAAGAAAAGAAAGAAAAAGAAAAGAGAAAGAAAGAGAAAGAGAGAAAGGGGAGAGAGGGAAGAAGGAAGGGAAGGAGAGAGGGAGGGAGGGAGGGAAGAAAAGAGAAAAGAAAGCTGGGCACGGTGGCTCATGCCTGTAATCCTAGCACTTTGGGAGGCTGAGGTGGGTGGATCACTTGAGGTTAGGAGTTTGAGATTAGCCTGGCCAACGTGGTGAAAACCCATCTCTACCAAAAATATAAAAAATTAGCCAGGTGTGGTGGCACACACCTGTAATCCCAGCTACTCGGGAGGCTGAGGCAGGAGAATTGCTTGAACCCAGGAGGTGGAGGTTGCAGTGAGCCGAGATTGTGCCACTGCACTCCAACCTGGGCAACAGAGCATCTAAAAAAAAAAAAAAAGCAGAACAAAATTTAGTAAATCACTTTCACAACTCACTAATGTGTTGTGGCCCAGCAGTCTGAAAAACACTGTCTTAGAGACCTTTATTTTTAGAGACCTCACCTACATTCCTGCATTTTTTTCCTTTTGCTCTAGGTTTCCTTGTTCTTTTCATCTAGAAGGTTGGCTCCTGACTCACCAGCTTCCTTCAACAGATATTTACAAATTATTTGCTACGTCTCCCGCACTATGCTAGGTGCTGGAGGTGCAATGGATTTACAATCACATTCTGGGATCCTAACATTCATCCCAACCATCATGCAAATACATTCAAAATTTTCACTGCGCTTAGTGCTACAAAGGAGAGGTACCAACTAGCGAATTTGACCTAGTTAGGGAAGACTTCCTGAGGAAATGGCCCCTGAGTTCAGATGTCAAGATATTTTTTTCTACTCTATTGTATTTTATTTCATTAAGAAAATGCTGGCCACTCCCCATTATCCCCCAATCCCTAATCTACTTTCAACAACCACTAATCTAATTTCCGACTCTATAGATTTGCGTATTCTCGACATTTCATAGAAATAGAATCATTTATCATATAATATGTAGTCTTTTGTGACTGTCTTGATTCACTTAGCATGGTGTTTTTAAGAGACATTCATGTTCTAGCAGTGTATGGATATACCGTATTTTGCTTATTCATTCATCAGTTGATGGGTTGTTTCTTCTTTCGACTATTAAGTAATGTTTCTATGAACATCTGTGTCCAATTTTTTGTGATAACACATGCTTTCATTTTTCTTGAGTGTATTGCTAGGCGTGAATTCCTGGATCATATAGTACCTCTGTTTAACATTTTGAGGAACTGCCAAACTATTTTCCAAAGCAGCTTTGCCATTTTACATTCCCCTCACCAGGGAAGGAAGAGTTCCCAATTTCCCCCACATCCTCACCAACAATTGTTTATTTGTCTTTGGATTATAGTCATTCTAGTGGGTGTGAAGTGGTATCTCACCGTGGCTTTTATTTGCATTTCCTTGATGGCTAGCATGCTGAGCATCTTTTCATGTGCGTATTGTCCCTTTGTTTATCTCCTGTTTAGAAATGTCTATGCAGATTCTTTGCCCATTTTTAATTGGGTTGTTCATCTTTTTATTATTGAGTTATAAGAGTTGTTCATATATTCTGGATACACATCCCTTATCAGATAAATAATTTGCAGATATTTCCTCTCATTCTGTGGGTTGTCTTTTTGCTTTGTCAATGTTGTCCTTTGAAGCACAAAAGGTTTTAATTTGATGAAGTCCTAATGTTGTACTGGCCCGAGCATAGAAAGTCAACACCAAGACAAAAGTATGCCCAATTGCAGGGTCTTTATTGCCGGCGGCCACGGAGGACTCGCGTCTCTCCAACCCGTGGCCCGAAGGGAGGGTTGTCAAGAACTTTTATACCTATACAACCACCTCGGGAGTGAGGGTGAGGGGTGGGGGTGGGGGTGAGGGGGCTTCAGACATTCAGAGGGCTAGTAGATTCTGTAAATCACCTCCTGGGCGGAGATGAGGGTGAGGGGCTCTGGACATTCCAAGGGCCAGGGGACTTTTGACATTCTGATTGTTACTTAAGCGGTTCACAAAAGTCAAGATAAGCATTTGTTTACACATTGTCTGGGTAGGATGGAAATTACAAATCGCAGGGGCCAAGATGGCGTGGGTTTGGACTGCTTGCCTGTCACATTCAGGTTACAGAGAGCAGTTTCAACATAAAGCCGAGGTATGGTTGAGGTATGCAGTTTTATGGGGCTTTTACAATGCCACACTAACACCCTATCTTCCACCACCTATCCCTGATTTCCTCTTTTCTTTCTTCTTTCTTTCTCTCTCTCTTTCTTTCTTTCTTTTGACAGAATCTCACTCTATCGCCCAGGCTGGAGTACAGTGGCACGATCTCAGCTCACTGCAACCTCCGCCTCCCAGGTTCAAGCGATTCTACTCCCTCAGCCTCCCGAGTAGCTGGGGCACCCACCACCACACCCGGCTAATTTTTGTATTTTTAGTAGAGACGGGGTTTCACCATGTTTCCCGGGCTGGTCCTGAACTCCTGACCTCAGGTGATCCATCCGTTTCAGCCTCCCAAAGTGTTGGGATTACAGGCATGAGCCACCATGCCCGACCTCTGATTTTTCTCTTTAACCATCACTTCAGTTTCACCTCAGCCATGGACCTTGACATCACCCAAAGCTGTTGGAACTCTGCTTTCTTAAATCCCACTATTTACTTTCAGGGTCTGACCCTTTGTCCTTACAGCTTTCCCTCTACTTTCTTTCTATGACATCTGCTCTAAGGCCTCCAATCTCACAGTCCTCAGTTTTCTACCTGTTTGTCACACCCACCTCTTCCCAATCTTCTCACCTTCTACTCTTTTTTTTCTTTTTCTTTTACTTTAAGCTCCAGGATTCATGTGCAGAACATGTAGGTTTATTACACAGGTATACCTGTGCCATGGTGGTTTGCTGCACCTATCAACGTGTCTTCTCTGTTTTAAGCCTCACAAGTTTAGGTATTTGTCCTAATGCTCTCCCTCCCCTAGCCAGGGAAGCTTATACATTATAAACTGGTGCCATTCCTGATTCATGTACTTTAATGTCAGCTGAGCTCTCAAACCTGCCCTGCAATCATTTCATTCGGCCCACTTTACCCTCTTCTCCCATTCCCTGAGGTCAGCTCTACTAATCGCCCTTTCACTCATGTCATTCTCACCACCATCTTTCTTGAACGAGCCAAGATCACTCAAGTCTCCTTGGTACTTGCTGTTCCTCTGCCATAAACATTCTTGGAACTAGGTCCTTAAATGGCTGGAAACTTCTTGTCATTCAAGTCTTAGTTCAAATGTCACCTCTCCAGAGAGGCCTTCCCTAGCCACCGTGTCTACTGTGGTCACCTTCTTCCCATCGCCATCACATTATCCTGATTTATTTTCTTATTTCTTGGATCTGTGCCATCTGTCTGGAAAATTCTTACTCCTATGCTTCTAAAACTTTTCCTTAGCTAGAGTCAGAGACTTGCTCCTCTGTGCTTTCATTATACCCTGTGTAGACCTCTCTTATTGGGTTGCTGTTGTTTGTAGGTTACAGATCTGTGTTCCCTTTCCAAATTGCGAACTCCTTACAGACAGGTGCTGTGTCTTATTCATCTTTGGCCTCTCCAAGGTGCCTGCCACAGAGCAAGCACTCAATACTCCAATATGTGTGGAAGACAGTAATAGAAACGCATTATCTATTCATTATGGAGAGCGTGGGATCTATCCATCATGAATGAAGATTAACAGTTGTTGGGAAAGAACAATGAGGAAACATCCTATAATACGAACCTAATTCTGCTGGGTATGACTTATAATAGCAAACAATAGGGGAAAGTGTCTGAACATAGGAAACTCAATATGTGAACTATGGCGTATCTACTCATTGGCCTTTCATATTTCTATTAAGATGATGACATCCAACAAGAGATATTAACATAGAACGTTTTTATGTCATGATGATAATGAAAACGCAAAGCCTGTACACATCATGAGGACTGGAAGAAAATAAATGAAAATGTAATGCTAAGTTTTTTATGCAGTAGAAATATAGGTGCTTTTCTGCTGTTTCTTTTGCTTTTCTGAATTCTTCTACACTTTTCTCTATGCATACATTGCTTTTATACCCAAATAAGCCCCAACATTTTGCTTCTAAGAAATGAATATAGTCCTATTCTTTCTTTGCTTTATACAACTTCAAATATTAATTTATCGCTCAATACGTTGGAAAAACTGAAGACTGCAGAGTCCGAGGGATTTATCCAGCATCCCTCAACAAATTAATGACAGAAAAAGAAATATTGTGGTAGTCCTGATGTTGGGAACAAAACTAATTTCCTGTAGGCTGTATGCCATCAATATCGTATTTCAGATAGTTTTGTACTAGGTCGTTGGCAATAGGCTAAATGTCACAATGAGAAACAGCATTTTAAGAGTATCCAAGAGGAAGGAAATAAGTATACTCGAAGAGATATCTGCATCCCCCAGGTTCACTGCGGCACCATTCACAATAGTCAAGATGTGGAAACAGCCTAAGTGCTCAGCAGTGAGTGAATGCAGAAAGAAAATGTGGCATATACACAATAGAATATTATTCAGCCATAAAAAAGAATGAAATCCTGTCATTGCAGCAAGTGATGAGGCTGGAAGAAATTAGACTGAATGAAATGTCAGAAACAGAAAGACAAATACCGCATGTTCTTACTCATAATGAAGCTTAAAAAGTTGAGCCTGGTGCGGTGGTACCTGCCTGTAATCCCAGCTACTCAGGAGACTGAGGCAGGAAGATCATCTGAGTCCAGGAGTTTGAGGCCGCAGTACACTATGATCACGTTGTGAATACACACTGCTCCCTCCCAGGCAATATAGCCGAGACCCCATCTCTAACATAAAAAACAATTTTAAAAAAATGTTTAAGTTGAGTTCATAGAAATAGAAAGCAGAACTATGGTTATTAGAGGTTAGGAAGACAGGCGGGTAGGGCTATGAAGAGGTTGATTCACAGATACAAAATTACACTTAGATTTTATTTATTTATTTTTTTGGAGATGTGGTCTCGCTTTGTCTCCTCAGGCTGGTCTTGAACTCCTGGCCTCAAGCTATCCTCCTGACCCAGCCTCCTGAGTAGCTGGAATTAGACACAAGGCATAGTACTCAACTCAAATTTGAGACTTAACAATGAAATATCAAGGTGGATATAGTTCATTTGAAGGGGAAAAAAAATTTATAAATGTGGGCTTGCTTTATAAAAGATGTCACAAGAGAATTAGTTTGAGTTCTAAATTCCCCTAAAATATTTAAAATATGGCCCTATTCATATAACATAACAGATAGTACAATGCCGAGACCCAGTTATCATTCAGATATCAGGACAAATAAGTAATATAATAAATTCCAATCTACCAAAGAATTGGAAAAGTTCCTTAGAATCACGAGGATTTTTTAAAACTTAGATATGCCTTATATCAAACTCATTGGTTTGGATGGAGGAGCTACCCCAGCTTTGTGGCGACTTTCAGAGTGAACAGGTTAGAAGAAAATTATACCTGTCATATAAGGGAAAAGGCAAATTTTAATAAAATTTATGAAGATTGGAGGATGTTTTAGTTTGGGTTCTGTGTTAGGCTGTTCTTTCACTGCTATAAAGAAATACCTTAGAACCCCACCTGAAAAGCAAGAGCATTGTTTGAGAGTCCTCTGGTGTTCAGAGATAGTCTCAGGACAAAGAATAACAGTAGCTGACTTTAGAAGTTAGGCCCATGGCTGGGTGCAGTAGCTCATGCCTGTAATCCCAGCACTTTGGGAGGCCGAGGTGGGTGGATCACCTGAGGTCAGGAGTTCGAGATCAGCCTGGCCAACATGGTGAAACCTCGTCTCTACTAAAAATACAAAAATTAGCCAGGCGTGGTGGTGAGAGCCTGTAATCCCAGTTACTCAGGAGGCTGAAGCAGGAGAATGGCTTGAACCCAGGAGGCAGAGGTTGCAGTGAGCCAAGATCGTGCCACTGCACTCCAGGCTAGGCCACAAGAGCAAGAATCCGTCTCAAAAATAAAAAAAGGAAGTTGAGCCCATATGCATAAAAATGGTAGATACTGAGGATTATGAGTGAGGTACCAAAGCATCTGCTACAGACGGAAGAAACAGATTTCAGCATGGTGTTTTACTTTGCTTTGACGCTTTTCTTTAAGTGATTTTGGTGATTTACATTTATGGTCAAAATTCCTTAAAGCTTACTGTCTACCTGCCATATTCTCTTGTGTACATGCTTGTTTTTCTTGCCCCAATATGCACAGGACTGTGCCAGGCTGTGCCAACATAGGCTTCTTCTCTGTGCCCCACTTCCTGAACGTTGTGCCTGGTTAACAGCAGAATGAAGGCCTTGGTGCCCAAGCAGCTGCTTCTGGTTCGACCTGTTATCTGTTCTTGGTAGATGTGGTTTAGGACAGTAGAAAACATGGCCTAGGCTGCTATGACAGCAGAAGGGCCTGGAACCTTCAAAGCATTTCTATAAACAACTTGATCCAGTTTTATACTTGTTGAACATGTTCCCTGGACAAGGAACAAAGATCAAATGCAGTTAGTCACCCTCAAAGGGAAACTAGTGGTTTGTGTTCCAAGAGGACTTTGTCTCCTCCTCTTTTCCTCCTTCCTTCCCTCCCCACATCCTTTCTTGAGAGGAGCTATTTTTTCCTAAGCAACTTTCCAAGTCCAAAGGATGACTGCAGGGTTTGTAACATGCAGCTTATGGCATTAAAACACTTGGCAGAGGAAGCAATAACAAAGCCAATGCCACCTTGCCCTTTCTGTGCAGTTTTTATAATAAAAGATCAAACTGCTGTCTCATGTAGAGCCATTAGAGGGCTGGGCCAACAGCTCTGCACACATCTGTGTCCTTTGGTGGCTTCGAGGGTGGGGGAGGGCATACCCTTCTGGGTGTCAGAAGGCATTGACACAGGCAGCGTTGGGGCCTCTCCTCTCTGTCTGATCACCTGGAACTAGGGCTGCACCTACAACTCTTTAATGTGGATTTTAAAGGCATCCCCTCCCTCCAGGAGCATGCAGCCCCATGCTGGCGCCCACAGGTTGGCAAGGGGAGCATGGGCTGGATTAAGGCTCCCACTAGTTCCCTCTGCCAGGTGCCTGTGTGCAGGGCACAGCCCACACATTGCTCATGGGGACTCTGTCTAGGACTAGAGGAAACTCCTTCCACCCTTGGCCTGTCATAGGCCACCCACCTCAAGTCCAGTGCTACACTTCACTTTTTTTTTTTCTGAGATGGAGTCTCTGTTACCCAGGCTGGAAGGCAGTGGAATGGTCTCAGCTCACTGAAACCTCTGCCTCCTGGGTTCAAGTGCCTCAGCCTCCTGAGTAGCTGGAATTACAGGTGTGTGCCACCACACCTGGCTAATTTTTGTATTTTTAGTAGAGACAGGGTTTCATTATGTTGTCTAGGCTGGTCTTGAACTCCTGGCCTCAAGTGATCAGCCCACCTCGGCCTCCTAAAGTGTTGGGATTACAGGTGTGGGCCATCGCACCCAGCCAGTTCACTCTATCTCACTGCTCTATAAATGCTTGGTTCAGAATCCTGAAGAATTCTTTCCACTTCAGAGGACATCTCCTAGCTCCTCTCTCAACTTGCTTCCTTTATAAATTTCAGTTAGTTTGCCAAGATCATTTGGCCTGCTGTATCAGCAGCTCCCCCAACCCCAGGGCTATACCACTCCCGGCAAAGTGGCATCATTTTGTGGCAAGACGTCTAGAAGAGGCAAACTACTTTTGCATGTATGCCTTTTTCTTTTTTTTCAGACAGGGTCTCACTGTGTCACCCCAGGCTGGAATGCAGTGGCACAGATCACAGCTCACTGCAGCCTTGACCTCCTGGGCTCTTTTTATTTTATTTTTATGGAGACGAGTTCTCACTTTGTTGCCCAGGCTGTTCTGGAACTCCTGTCTTCAAGTGATCCACCCACCTCAGCCTCCCAAATTACTGGGATTACAAACTTGAGCCAGTGCACCCAGATTGCTTTTTAAAATTTAAACAAACTAAAAGCTTCAAGGCAAGGTGATGGTCATTTTTGCATAAGAGTGTGGGGAGGGAAATTTAGGGTAGAGAAGCCCAGATGCCCTCTGTAAGGAAGGTAACCAAGAGTCTACAGAATACTGCAGACAGCCAGACATGTGTTAACTGGGTTCTGCTGCCGGCAAGCCACCACCCTGGGGAAGGAGTTGTGTGGGCAAATCAGGAAGCTGCCCTTTCAGCAGCTGCCTCCAGGTTGGCCGCCCTCAGGTGTAATCTGGGGATCAGGAAACCAGTGCTGGAATCCTTGGCTTCAGAATCATCCCAGACCTGTTGCAACCTGTATCTGCAAAACAGAAACTACCTACCATGTCTCTTTCCCCACTTAAATGAGCTCTAACATTTGTCTAACATGACCACATCTGATTGGTGGAACTTAAATTACACAGCTGCAAGGGAGTCTGGGAAATGTAGTTTTTCTATTTCTCTACTATACATAAAGGCAAGAGGTCGAAATAGATGTGGAAGAGTCATTTTCATCATGGTTCCTCTGTTTGAAAACCTTCAGTGACTCTCCTTCTAGATGCTGCTGTTGAAGGGAAGTGGGGCCAGGGTCTAAGATACAGCACACACCAACAAACTGTGGTCTATAGATCCCTGGGGAGACAAGATGTTCTTGAATCTCCTTGTACCCCACTTTCAGTGGCCTGAAAAAAACATCATGACTTCCATATGTGTGTTTCTTTTGAAACATGGAAATAATTAGGATTCAAAAAATTCTCTCTCTCTTCTCTCCCCTCAAATCACTTGAAGGCCTTCTTTACTTCTTTACAAGTACTCTGTTTCTCATCGACAAACCCCTCTCCTCTGCCTAGAATGTAAATGCCATCTCCCTCCTCATTTGCTAATCCCCGTTCATCAGGTAAGACTCATTTCAGGCCACCACCTTCCCTGGCCTGGGGGGTGATTCTCTCTGACTTCCTCAGGCTGGGATAGAGAATTCTCACCTGTTTTCTTGTAATATCCTGGGAAGTTATACTAATAAGAATAAAATAAAAGATAACTTTTTTCCACTTACTCTTTGCCAGGCCCCCACGAAATATGTACTCTTACTAACCCACTTTACAGATAGGAACATTGATACATAGAGAGGTTGCATAACCTGCCCAAAGTCATCTACTAGTCAGTGGTGGCTGCAACTCAATCTTAGGCAGCGGTCTGGCTTCAGAGTCCATGCTCTTGACGAATAGTCTTGTTTCCTCTCATGTAATTACTGCACTGCTCGCCCTACCACTGTCTCTCTCTCAATCTCTCTCTTTCTCTGTCTCCCTCTCTCTCTCCTCTCCACTTCTCTTTCTCTCTACCCATCCATCTAATCTATATCTTAATCTGTGTGCCTGTCATCTCCACAAATAACCATTGGTTTTCTATGATATTAAAATGGAACGGGGGAAGTCGACATTTTCCCACCCTTCCCACAACATTGGAAATTCTAGGACTGGGGCCCAAAATGTTTGATCCTTCCTTCTCTCATCCTCCACTGTCTGTTAACATAGGAACTATTTTCTCCTTCGGCAAAGAATACCAGACTAAATTACAGAGCAGGCTACAAAATTACTACCCTCAGCTCCCCTTTTGCCCGTTTTCTCTAAAATAGTTATTCCTGTTGGTTGTATAAATATAAGACAGAAGTCACCACTGCTTTGCAAACACACGGGAAAGTATATCATCGGCTCCAAGCTCTGTGGAGCAGACCTCCTGGCCAGGATCCACTGAGCATGCCTCAGGAAAAGATGACGTTCCTGGGAACTCCAGCCCACACATCAGCATTCTCATGTGAACACTTAGGAGAGTGAAATTGGGAATAGTTTGACAATTTCGTGAGATTCGGGAGATGTTTCCATATCTGTGCCTTTGCCTTCATTGTTTATTACCCTGTCTGTCTAACACAAATGACACTTGCCCGTGTTTCCTATGCCTCAGCACCTAGGAGGCTCGACTGAAACTTGCCAACAGCCTTACCAGGTGAGCTAGGTGGTCATTCCCTCTACTGGGTGTAGCCACATGCCTTGGACACCCTGCAAGTGCCAGTTTATCACAGACTCATCTCTTCTTGCCTTGCTCAAACTCCTTGCTTTTCCTTTTCTGCTTTAAGTGTCTGATTTCCAGTTAGCCCACTTATTTGGGTTCATAAGCCAGGCATTTTCTTTTCCTTCTTGAAGGTAACTTACAAAAGAAAAACTTCTTTAATCACTTTTCAAGTATGCTGTCTGGGCCCCTGTTTGGGAAGGTCCTCCCTGCCCATGAAGTGCCCTTCCAAAGCCTTGTGTCCTCTGCAGGAAACAATTCAGATAGGTCAGGCGTGATGGCCTTGCAAACCTCTCTTGTGTAATTTACACATCTGAAACCAACATTCTTTCAGCAAGCACACTATTTCATCAAGGCACATCATCTGCAGGAGAGGTAGGAAAGCTCATCAAATATGCTTAAGGAGTGACTTTTGCAACTCACTATTGTTTTAACACATCTTAATTCCTGTTCTGGTTAAATGACCTACAGCCATCTTAGAGACTGTCAGTTCAATCTCTGAAGAGAGTGGGATGTTGTCAAAACAGTGTTGCAAAAACCCTCTAAAGAAAGCAAAAAAAAAAAAAAAAGTTGGTGCAAGTTACAAAAATATTATGGAGTCAATGAGACGTGGCAGTTAATCCTCAGCTAATGTTGACACAGAGCAGCACACCCACAAATGCCAAAGAGAATCTGAGAGCAGTGGTTCCAAGCCTTGGCTGCACATTGTAATCACTTGGGTGTTTTGTTTTTTTTTTTAATCTCCATGCCCAAGCCATACTTCAGGCCAATTAAATCAGAATCTCTGGGGGTGGGCCCCAGGTGTCATTACATTTCAAGGTCCCCGGTGATTCCAACATATAGCCAAGTTTGAGATCTATTAGTTTAGAATACCTGGCCCTTGTTCACAACTGCTTAGGCAGGTAGGTGTGTGGGGCTGGGGAGAGGGTAACACCTCAGGCCAACCAGACTGACCAGGGAAGTTATATTAATGATAAGAAACTTCCCAGCATGCCTCTTTCCCAACCTGCCTGCTGCCCACTCAGCTATTGAAGCTACACAAAAAGTAGAGTTGATGCTCAGGTGAGGGTTAAGGTTACCAGATACCAGAGAGCTGGAAGTAGGACAGTCAAGGCACAGAGAACAGATAGACACTACTGCACATGCAGTGGCACTCTCTGACGTCCTTACTGGCCCTGCTCCAAAGCGGCATGTTGGGTTTGCCAATTTGACATATTCAATTGATAAGCAGTTGAAATGATATTCCATTGATAGCAATTGACACAATGATATTCAATTAAAAAGGAAAAAGACCCAGTGGGCAAGGTATACAAAGGGGGCTTCTGAAGTTCTGGTCATGTTGTTTCTTCAGCTGGTGCCGGTTACACAGGTGGGTTCAGTTTGTGAAAATGTGTCTACCTATACACTTATTATATGTGCACTTTTATCTACACATATTGTGCATTAGTAAAAAGTTAAAAAGGAAGAGAAACCCTACATTGATCATTGAAAAAAGGTCATAGATGCTGTCAAAAATTTACCCACAAGCTTGTTTATAGAAGTGAGATTGATAGCCCCATGTTAGAAACCATCCAAATAAAAAGGACTTGGTTAAATAAAGGTTCTGCCATACAATGGAATACTATGTAGCTATTAAAATTCTACACTGCATAAATGTGATCTACTATGTAAACTGCATTAAAAACAAAAACTACCCGATCATCTCATTAATCTCATTGATGCAGAAAAGGCTTTAGATAAAATTCAATACCCCCTCATGTTAAAAACTCTCAATAAACATACCTGAAAATAATAAGAGCCACCTATGATAAACCCACAGCCAACATCATACTGAATGGGCAAAAGCTGGAAGCATTCCCCTTGAAAACCGGCACAAGACAAGGATACCCTCTCTTACCATTCCTATTCAACATAGTATTAGAAGTCCTGGCCGGAGCAATCAGGCAAGAGAAAGAAATAAAAGGCATCCAAATAGGAAGAGAGGAAGTCAAATTATCCCTATTTGGAGACTACATGATTCTATACCTAGAAAACCCATCGTCTTGCTCACAAGCTCCTTGATACGATAAACAACTTCAGCAAAGGATACAAAATCAATATACAAAATCAGTAGCATTTCTATGTACCAACAACATCCAAGCTGAGAGCCAAATCAAGAATGCAATCTCATTCACAATAGCCACAAAAGAATAAAATACCTAGGAGTACAGATAACCAGAGAGGTAAAAAGACCTCTACAAGGAGAACTACAAAACACTGCTGAATGAGATCAGAGATGACAGAAACAAATGAAAAAACATTCCATGCTCATGGATAAGAAAGAATCAGTATTGTTAAAATGACCATACTGGCCAAAGTAATTTACAGATTCAATGCGATTACAGTCAAACTACAATGACATTCTTCACAGAATTAAAAAAAAAAACCAGCTTTTAAATTAATATGAAACAAAAAAGAGCTCTAATAGTCAAGGCAATCCTAAGCAAAAAGAACAAAGCTATAGGGATCCCATTACCTGACTTCAAGCTATACTGCAAGGCTACAGTAACCAACACATGGTACTAACACATAGACCAATGGAACAAAATAGAGAGTGCAGAAACAATGCTGCATACCTACAACCATCTGATCTTCCACAAAATCAACAAAAGCAAGCAATGGAGAAAGGATTCCCTATTGAATAAATTGTGCTAGAATAACTGGCTAGCCATATGCAGAAGATTGAAACTGGATCCCAACTGATATGGTTTGGCTGTGTCCCCACCCAAATCTCATCTTGAATTCTCACATGTTGTGGGAGGGACCCAGTGGGAGGTAATTGAATCATGGGGCAGGTCTTTCCCATGCTGTTCTATGATAGTGAATAAGCCTCACAAGATCTGATGGTTTTGAAAAACAGGAGTCTCCCTGCACAAGCTCTCTTTTCCCTGCTGCCATCCATGTAAGACATGACTTGCTCCTCCCTGTAAGTCCAATTAAACCTCTTTCTTTTGTAAATTGCCTAGTCTTGGGTATGTCATTATCAGCAGTGTGATAACGAACTGATACACCTACATTTCCAACATATACAAAAATCAACTTAAGATGGATTACAGACTTAAATGTAAAACCTAAAACAATAGAAACACTTAAAGAAAACCTAAGAAATACCATTCTGGACACAGACCCTGGCAAAGATTTCATGACAAAGATGTCAAAAGCAATTGCACCAAAAACAAAAATTGACAAATGGGACCTAATTAAACTAAAGAGCTTCTGCACAGCAAAAGAATCTATCAACAGAGTAAACAGACAACCTATGGAATGGGAGAAAATATTGTAAACTATGCATCTGACAAAGGTCTAATATCTAGCATCTACAAGGAACTTAAACAAATTTATAAGAAGAAAACAACCTCATTAAAAAGTAGACAAAGGACATGAACAGTTTTCAAAAAAAGACATGCATGCAGCCAGTAAGCATATGAAAAAATGCTCAACATCACTAATCATTAGAGAAATGCAAATCAAAACCACAATGAGATACTATCTCATAGCAGTCAAAATGGCTATTATTAAAAAGTCAAAAAATAACAGATGCTTGCAAGGTTGCAGAGAAAGGGAACACTATACACTGTTGATGGGAATGTAAATTAGTTCAGCCATGGTGGAAAGCAGTTGCCAGTTTCTCAAAGAACTTAAAGTGGAATTACCATTTGACCCAGCAATCCCAATACTGGGTATATACCCAAAGGAATATAAAGAATTCTTCCTTAAAGATACATGCACACGTATGTTCATTGCAGCACTGTTCACAACAGCAAAGACATGGAATCAACCTAAATGCCCATCAATGGTAGTAGAATGGATAAAGAAAATGTGATATATACACACTATGGAATATGACATAGCCATAAAAAAGAACAAGATAATGTCCTTTGCAGCAACATGGATAGAACTGGAGACCACCATCCTAAGCAAACTAACACAAGAACAGAAAACCAAAAACTGCCAGACTGTTTTCCAAATCAGCCACACCATTTTATATTCCCTCAGCAATGTGTAAGGATTTCAATTTCTCTACATCCTCGCCAATACTTGTTATTGTCTGTCTTTTTTATTATACTCATCCTAGTAGGTATAAAGTGTTATCTCATTGTGGGTATTTTTTAGAATGGTAATTTTTTTTCTTTTTTATTCATCTGTCTTTTTACTGTCCACATTTAAGGTGTACAACATGATGTTTTGATACACATATATAGTGAAATGATTGCCATGATTACTACCGTCAGGTAAATTAACATATCCATCATCTCACATAGTCATAGTTACTGTGGGTTAAGAGTACCTAAAATCTACTCCCAGCATATTTCTTGTATACAATATTATAACTCAAGCAATATTATAGCCCTCTTGCTGTTTTGATTTGCACTTCCCTGATAACTAAGGATGGTGAGCAGCTTTTCATGTGCTTATTGGTCATTTGTATATCTCCTTTGGAGAAGTGTCTATTCAGACCTTTTGCCCATTTTTAATTGGGTTATTTATATCTTATTATTGAGTTGTAAGAGTTCTTTATATGTTCTGGATACAAGTTCCTTATACGATTTGTAAATATTTTCTCCCATTCTGTGAGTTGTCATTTACTTTCTTGATGGTGTCCTTTGAAGCACAAAAGTTTTTAATTTTTATGAAATCCAATTAATATATATTTTTCTTTGTTGCTTATGCTTTTTATGTCATGTCTAAGGAGGCTGTGGAACCACATCTTTTAATTGTCATATTTTGGTGCCAAGCACAGAGCCTAACATACAGCAGACACACAACAATGGAGAACTAAAATGATGTATCTTTCTTTATCTGAACTTGCGAATTCATTGAGCAGTGTATCAATTAGCTATCATTTTATAACAGATTATCTCGATTGAGTGGCTTGAAACCACAAACATTTTCTTTTGCTAATGATTTGGCGGGTGGGTTAGGCAGTTCTTCTGAGCTGGGCTGACTGATGTGTCTCTACTCATCTTGCAAGTTGGAGGTGGTTGGATGATCTAGAATAGCCCCACGCACATGCATGATGTTTGGCAGATGGTTGGAATGGGGTGCCTCGGTTCTTCCCCATGTAGCTTCTAACCCTCCAGTTTAGGCTACCTCAGACTTGTTCACCTGGTGGTCTTCAAGTTCCAAGCCCAAGCTCCAATACCCAAGCACTTTTCAAGTTTCTTCTGGTATCATATTTGCTCATGTTCTATTGACCAAAGCAATTCACATAGCCAAGCTCAAATTTAAGTGATGGAGAGGTAGACCCCAGCTCCTGTGAGAAGGGAAGAACTTGTGGCCATTTTCTATGACCTACCACAAGCACCTTCTGTGCTCCTAGCACTGTTAGACTTTTATGGGGGAAGTAAAAGGGGGACTCTCTCCTCCTTTCAGTTTACAATGCTACTGTGGGTATTCATTCATTCCACAAATATTTAATATTGTCTTAGTCCATTTTTTGCTGCTATAGCAAAATACCATAGACTGGGTAATTTATAATAAACAGAAATTTATTTCTCACAGTTCTTGAGTCTGGGAAGGCCAAAGTTGAGGATCTGGCATCTGGTGAGGGACTTTTTCCTGCATCATCCCATAGCAGAAGAGAGAAGAAGGCAAAAGAGAGGAAAGGGTGCCAGACTTGTCCTTTTGTAAGGAACCTACTCCCCAGATAACAAGCCTACTCCCCAGATAATAGCATTAATCCATTCATGAGGATGGAGCTGTCATGGCCTAATCACCTCTTAGTCTCACCTCTTAATATTGTTACAATAGCAAGTAAATTTCAACATGAGTTTGAGAGGAGACAAACATTCAAACCATAGTATTTCACCCCTGGTCTCCCCAAACTCAAGTCTTTATCACATACAAAATACAGTTATTCCATCCCAATACCCCAAAAAGTTTTAACTCATTCCACTATCAACTCAAAATTTCAAAGTCCAAAGTCTCATCTAAATCAGATAGAGATTCAAAGCACGATGCATCCTGAGACAAATTTCCCTCCAGCTCTGAGCCTATGAAATCAAAACAAGTTATCTACTTCCAAAGTACTATGGTGATACAGGCATAGAATAGACATTCTCATTCCAAAACAGAGAAATAGGCAAGAAGAAAGGGGTAACATGCCAAAAGTTCAAAAGCCACACCCTGAGTGGAAAACATTAAGTCTTTTTTCCTTTAGAGTCAGAATCTTACTCTGTCACCCAGGCCGAAGGGCAGTGGCACAATCATAGTTCACTGCAGCCTTGACCTCTAGGCTCAAGCAATCCTCCCACCTCAGCCTCTCAAGTAGCTGGGACTACCAGGCATGTACCACCTCGCCTGGCTAATTTTTTTATTTTGTAGAGGTGGAGTCTGGCTACGTTGCCTAGGCTGGTCTGGAGCTCCTGGCCTCAAGCAATCCTCCCACCTCAAGTCTCTCCCAAAATGTTGGGATTACAGGCATGAGCCACCTGCCCCTAGCCCATTAAATCTTAAGACTCCAGAATAATCTTTGACTCCATCAAAGATTATCCTTCTGGACACACAGGATTGGGGTTGGGCCCCCAAGGTCTCAGGCAGCTTTGCAGCTATGGCTTTGCTGGCTCCTCCCAAGCAGCAGCTCTCATGGGTTGCAGTCTCATGCCTGCCGCTCTTCCAGAGTGGTTGGTGTTGAATGTTGTTGGCTCTACAGTTCTGGTATCTCAGGGGTGGCCACACACAATCATGGTTTCACTAGGTCTAATGGGAACTCTCTGCAGTGGCTCTGACCCTGCAGCTCCACTAGGCATTGTCCTAAGGGGGTTCTCTGCCATGGCTCTGCCCCTATGACAAGTCTCTGGCTAGATGCCCAGGCTGTCTGATACATCCTTTGAAATCTAGACGGAGGTAGCCATGCCTACATAGCTCTTAAATGCTGTGCACCTCAGAATCAGCACCATGTGAATGCCACCAAGGCTTATTGGTTGTTTCTTCTGGAGTGGCAGTATGAGCTGAACCTGGGGCCACTTGAGCCACAGCTGGGATGGCCAAGTAGCACTGCACTGGAATGCAGGGACCATTCTGCTCTCCTAGAGCCCTGGGCCTGTGATGGGAGGGGCAACCCCAAAGATCTCTGAAGTGGATTCAGACTTTCAGCTATGTCCTGATGAATAGCACCTGGCTTTCTTGGAGCCATGCTAATCCCTTCATCAGAGAGGTCGCTTGGCTGTACTCTTGCACACTCTTTGTTCTTTATATGTCCAGGCTGCAAATCTTCCAAATCTTTATGTTCTGCTCTCCTTTTAATTATAAATTTCATCTTTAAATTATTTCCCTTTTGTCTCATTTTCCTGAATGCAGTTAAAAGAAGACGTGCTGTTCTTTCAATATTTTGCTTAGAAATTTCTTCTGCCAGGTACCTTAGCTCATTATTCTTAAATTCTGCCTTCCACAAAACCCTTAGGTGTTGATGCATTTTTCCAAGTTATTTGGTACTGCATAACAAGGATGACCTTTACTCTAGTTTCTAATATCTTGTTCCTCCTTACCATCTGAGACCTCATCGGAATGGCCTTACATCCATATTTCCACTAACATTCTAATCACAGCCATTTAAGTAATCTCTTAAGAAATTTTATATTCGAACCATAATTCTGAAGTTAAAAAAACAAGAAAAGAAAGAAAAGAAATTTCAGACTTTCCCTATAGCTCTTGTCTTCTTTTAAGCTTTTATTAGAATTGCCCTTAATATTCCATTCATGGCAATACAGGCATTGTCTAGACTGCTCCTCCAAATTCTTTTTATTTATCTATTGATTTAAATTTGTTAGTGGGGTCTTACTATGCTCCCTAGGCTGGAGTGCAGTGGCTATTAACAGGTGCAGTTATTGGGTATTGTAGCCTTGAACTCCTGTGCTCAAGCGATCCTCCTGCTCAGTCTCCCAACTAGCAGGGGCAACAGATGCGTGCTACCACGCCAAGCTCCTCCAGATTCTTTCAGCCTCTACTCATTACCTAGTTCCAAAGCTGCTTTCACAATTTCAGGTATTTGTTATAGCAACACCTCACTTCTCTGGTACCAATATTCTGTCTTAGTCTGTTTTGTGCTACAATAACAGAATACCATAGACCGGGTAATTTATAATGAAAAGAAATGTATTTCTCACAGTTTGAAGGCTGGGAAGTCCAAGACCAAGGAACTAGCATCTTGCAATGGTCTTCTTGCTGTGTCATCCCATGGCAGAGAGCAAGGGGGAGAGAAACGGGGTTGAGTTTATCCTTTATAAGGAACCCACTCCCACAATAACAAATCCACTTTCAAGATAATGGCATTAACCCGCTAAACAGGGCAGAGCCCTCATGGCCTAATCACCTCTTGAAGGCCCCACTTCTTAATACTGTCATAATGGTAATTAAATTTTAACATGAGCTGGGGAGGGGACAAACATTCAAACTGTAGCAGATATCTACTATGTATCAAGCATAGTTCTGGGCCCTGGATATATCTCAGTAAGCAGAACAAACTAAGATCCTAACCCTTGTGTTATTTACATTCTAGTGAGAATTACAATAGGAAAAATTACAAATCGACTCCCAACAAATTGTTCTGGTGGTGGTGAGTTTTTTTTATTGTACCTTTCTATAATCAAGATGGAATCCAGGACTTAGTCTCCGTAAGAAGGGAAGTAGAAATACCTCTAAGAACACACAACAAAAAGGGGAGAGAAGATTGCAAGAGATCCTAAGAAAGAAAAACAGACTTCCTTAGGAAATGGAGCTTTGTTTTTACAATATTTTTAAAGTGAGTTTGTATCAGTCAGGGTTCAAGCAGAGAAATATAACCAATAGGTAATATAAAGAGATTTGTTGCCAGGAATGGTCTTATACAGTTGTGGAGTCTGGTGAGGCAAGTCTGAAATTCACGCAGCAGGCTGTCAGAAAGGGAAGGGAGGAATTCTCTAGCAAGAGCTGAAGCTGCAGTCTGCAGGCAGAAGTTCTTCTGGAAAACATGAGCTCTGCTTTTAAGACCTTTCACCTGATTGAATCAGGCCTTCCCAGATTATCCGGATAATCTCCACTAACTAAAAGTCAACTGATTATAGACTTTAATCACATCTACAAAATACTGTTACAGAAGCACCTGGATTAGTGTTCAGTTGAATAACTGGGGGACTGTAGCCCATGCTGACACCTCAAGCTGATCATCACAGGGTTAGGCTGACAAATCTGTGAATACACTAAAAACCACTGTATACTTTAAATAGGTAAATTATGTGGTACGTGAAGTATATCTTAATAAATCTGTTAAAAAGTGGGTTAATTTCATACTTTGGGGAATTCTAATTTTTAAAAATTAATTGGGATTTTTTTAAAGTGTGTTATAATGAATGTGTTGACTCGGCCTGGGAAGTCAGAACAGAAGTTGTCTGTAATACATGCAAAATGTGGGCTAACTCACCCTAAGCATGACACAGTTTTGTCCTCTCAGCTAGAAGTTAGAGTGATTCCCCATGGCTTCCTTCCTTACTTCCTCTGTGCTATAGAACAATTAATGTTTACACTCCCCAGGCAGTCACCTGGAGAAGACAGATGCTGAGACAGTCAAAGAGCACACTGTCTGTGCTAAAAGCCCAGGAGATCTCCTCAGGCCCACGGGCTGGTCTTGGGTTGTAGAACCTGGTGCCACCTAATACAAACCATGTCACCTCCAATTAGCTCTCTGTCTTCTCTGCACTCAAGTAGCTTTGGTCTGTGAGCAGTTTTTACAGCTCAACTGTAGGAGACAAATAAGCAGATGATGAGGTGTTTTTGTTTTTGTTTTTGTTTTTGTTTTTGTTTTTAAGCTTGGTGAGGGCTAGATGTGTTCCAGGCATTTGGAGCAGAGTGAGATCATTCTGGGCTGAAAAGGCTTGGAAAAGGCCCTTGGGGATGGAAGGAGCAAACAAAACATGGATGAAAAGGAGGCAGGAGGGTACACATTAGGACCAGGAACAAGGGATTAGGGGAGGGGAAGAGGCTGGGCTGACTGCAGCAGAGTGTCTTGGAGAGATGGGCAGGTACAGGGAGGTGGGTGCAGGGCAGAGAGGCTCTTGGGATAGGTGGAGAAATGGGCACTGAATGCAAGCAAACTAGTGGCCTTCAAAGTAGGGTGCAGAGCTGAAGGAGGGGGTCAAGATGTCCCAGTGGAGCAGGGTAAGAAAAGATATAACTTCTGTTGTATTTCTTTTTTGCTCCAAAGAACAACAAAATAATCTCAACTAGCAGGTAGTGTGCGGAATGACGCTGCCACCCTCCTCCGTCTGTATGTAGGTCGGATAGTCACAAGACAAGAACAATGCTCAAGCTGTGTTGAAGGCAGAGCGGGAGTTCCTCAGGCGAGGGGCCGATAAGCCTCATCATCTGCTTTCAGCATTTGGTAACATATTGCAATTTTCTTCTGCCTGGTTAAAATGTGTTTGCAGTATCTGGTTATAATGAAACCAAGCCTCACATAAAGAACCAGTGACTTTGAAGAATCCCACAAAGGAACTCCTGTTTGAAAATACTGTTGATAAGACGAGAAGAATCAAATAACCAAAAGACATTAGATTTCTCCTTTTGACAATGCAACAAATGTTGCACTTGTCCTCCTTCTAGAACATTCTTTGCCCATCACAGTTAAGGCAAAACAATGACCATCTGCCCTTCCACCACAGCAGCCATGGCCCTGTGCCACCCCCATGGCCATGGGCCTCAAGAAGGGTCCCAAAGTGACCAAGAACATGAGGAAGCCAAGGCACAGCCGCCACTGCCTCACCAAGCACACTAAGTTCGTGTGCAACATGATCTCAGAGGTGGTGGTTTTGCCATGTATTAATACAAGGGGTGCACCAGGGGAGCTGCTCAAGGTTTCCAAGGACAAGCAGGCCCTCAAGTTCATCATGAAAAGGGTGGGGACATACATCTGTGCCAAGTGGAAGTGAGAGGAGTTGAGCTATGTCCTGCCTGCCATCAAGAAAGCCACTGCCAGGGACTGAGTCCCTTCCCCCAACCTATGCTTAATAAAACCTTTACAGAAAAAATGGCCAGCTTTTCAGATCTGAGAGAAAGGTTGTTCAAAGAATTCAAAATTATTCAGGTACCTATTGAAAATATGGGTACATAGCTTTCCCAACGTATAGCCTGTGACTTCATATACTGATTAATGATAGTACAGGTTCAGCCTAATATGAGAATCCAAAACCCAAAATGCTCCAAAAACTGAAACTTTCTGAGCGCCAGCATGACGCATCAAGTGGAAAATTTCATACCTGACCTCATATGATGGGTTGCTGCCAAAACTGTTTCATGCACAAAATTATTTAAAATATTGTATACAATTATTTTTAGGCTGTGTTTATGAGATGTATATGAAACGTAAGTGAATTTACCTATGTTGAGACTTAGGTCCTATCCTCAAAGGTATCTCATTTTTTGAAAAAAAAATCTGAAATTCAAAACACTTCTGGTCTCAAGCATTTCAGATAAGGAATCCTCAACCTGTATACTATTTATAAATAAACAAATATGCATATAATAAGAGGGGGGCACAAATAAAGATAGGCCAAAAAATAGAGTTCACTACTATAAGTAATGGGAAGGCTTTTGTCATTCTCTGATGGTCATTGTTAGTATATGGGTTGTTTTAGGTTGGGTTCCCATAGAAGCAGACCTGGAGACAAGGATTTGAGTGCAAATAGTATAACGGGGGAGATGGACCCAGTTAGCAGTGGAAAGTGGGGATGTGAAACAGGGGAAGGGAAAAATCCAATATAGTGTGTGTTCATGAGCAGGTCACCACTGTAAGCCGGGCAATTGGAAAATGTCGAACCTAACTCAGAGTTGTCCCACTTAGAGGAAAACAAAATGGAGCACTTAGACACCAACTTTTGCCATTATTGGTGAAGAACCACTCCTGGGGCATTTACTTTTCATTCTGTCCTATGCTGGGGCAAGCCCAAGAAGGCCCTCAGACTGACAGTTCTAGGCCCTTGGTGAAGGAAGCTACTGGTGTGCATGGGAGTGGTGAGAGCCAAGGGAAATGGGTGGGGGTGCCCGTGGTGTCTGCTAACTGGGCTTGTTCATAATTTGAATTTTTACAATAAGCAGTATTTACTCTCTGTCTCATTATATTTTGCTTATAAACTTTTCACTTGTCAAACCCTAAGAAGGGCAGTGGGCCTATTCATGAAGGTCCTGAAGGCCTTGGAAATTGTGTGTCATCACAGGCAGAGAAACAGTCCAGGCAGCCTCTTTGCATTCTGTAGCCATCCCATGCTACTCCCAGTCCATTGTAAAGGAGCTCTAGTGCTACCAGGCTGGATACAGGAAAGTGGTTTTGTAAAATGTTGCTTGTGATGCTAACATGTAATACTGCAACGGAAAATACTGAAAGGAAAGAGTAGAGTGGGGGATTCTCGGGGAGGCTCCAAAAGGTTTGGAAAGTTCAGTTCAGTTAGGAATGAAGGCAAAAAACCCACTTTAGCCCTCATTCAGAAGTCAGGTTAAATTAATGAATGTCTGGTCAGTTCTAGAGGATCAGGCCACTTGTGAGTTGCTGTGGGCCAACTTAGAGAGGTCTGGACAGCAAAGGAGACATTTTTTGAGGGGGCTCAGGCACCAGGGGGAGAGGGTGAACTTTCCTACCACCAGCCTATACTCAGGCCATCGGTCTACCAAACAGGTCCTTCTACGTACTGTGCACGAAGCATGTGTTCTTGGAGGGGATAAGCAAGCCCCACTCAATGTGGTCAATAACTTAGGTGCAAGAAGTAGAGTTTCAGGCCCAGTCTGCAAGGGAGGGACTGCCTTTTGGAAATGGAGTGCTTCAAAAGAAATTACAGAACAGGGTGGGAAAGGCAGCAGGGCCAGTGGGGCTGGGAGCCTCACTGCTGCAACCCCAAGGTGCCCAGGGCAGGCTCATCCTATGGGCAGGAGGACTAGGCAGCCGGAAACACAAGGAACCCCAACTGGCATGTCCCCCCCCTGACAATAGGTTTTTATTGGAGGGCAGAAGAGACAGCTGAAGGCTATTTTTCCCACTACTAAGGGGAAAGGAATAGAAGGAGAGGCAGAAAGGAACTTCGGGGGGTGCCAAAGATAGGCTACCATTTTTTGATTTACTTAAGTCATTCCATCATTAGAATGACCTGTGGGTTATTGCACATGGAGACCCATGTTAAAACGCTGCTATTATTGGTACATTAACATAGGTGAATGGTGTAGGAGTGGGGGCTTCGAGCTAATTGGTTACCTGGGGACCTGAAGGGAAGAACTGTAAGATACTTCAATAGAGACAGGATGTCACTGGAAAAGGACAGGAGTGGATAACATGGAGGCAAAAAGCTGGGAATTAATAATAGCTTTTGTGTGACACTTTTCTGAAGTTATTTACATTGATCCTCACTGCAACCCTAAAGGTAGGCTATAGTCTCTCTGTTTAACAGGTTAGGAACTGAGTCATAGAAAAGCTATGTGAGTAGCTGTATTAATTCATCAGATCCTCTCGGAAGCAGAGGCCAAGAGGGGGATTAGACATGTGAGAGATGTCGGTGAGAAAAATGTCTGCGAGGCTCGGGGAAAGAGGAGGGGAATGAAGAAGGGGAATTTTCAGATGGTGATGCCATCTGATGTCAGATGCCAGCCTGACCCCTGTGGAGGAGAGAAGGAAGGAAGCAGGACTGAAGGAAGTGTCTGGGGTCACAGCCAGCTCTAGGAAAGTCTCAGCCAGGCCTTGAGACAAAGTGGCCTGTTGGAAGAATCCCATGTCTCCCAGAAATAGCCTGTGCAAGTGACTGTGCTTAGTCATTGGCCGGGGAGCATGGCCTCGGTGCAAATGCAATGATCTGGATGGTCAGGGTCTGCAGACAAGAGCTGGGCCACCAGTCAATCATGCTTCCAAAGCAGGGGTCTAAGTGGCATACTTTCATGGCCACCACGATAGCCTAAAATCACATGGCCAGTAAATAAATAATGGGAGTAGGATTTGAGCTGAGACCTATCTTACTGAAAATCCCGCTTTTTTTGCCATGACACCCTATACCTATGGTCTTGAGAATTTTACAAACTCCCCCAGTCATGCTAAAGGCTTTCCTGATGCCAAAAGTACAATGTTGATAAGAAGTGCCACTGGGAACATGTCTGGAACTTTCTCAGATCATCTCCAGAAGCCATGCAGACTCCTGCAGCACAGATGTTTAACAACACCAAAATCTAGCTGGGGTAACATGCATTTTATTTAAGTTCTGCAGGAAAGTTCAAGGTGCCCTGAGAGAGAAAGCAGGAGAGATCCGGTGGAGACGGGGGAATGGGAAATGTCAAAACGTCTAAGCAATGGATGCTCCAGGGAGGAACGGGGTTGGTGTTAATAATAGACCAGGGTCTAGCCCAGGGAGTGTGTTGACGGCTCCTTTGAGCATGAGAACCGCTGGAAGATAAATCCCTGCACTTGACTTCTCTTCCACGGGCCCTGTTTGTATCTTCCAGTGGGCTTAGCACATCATTTTTAGGAGAGGGTGTTACTTGACTGCGATGTTTATAGTGTTTGAATTCTTAATCCCTTGCAGTCGATTTGGAAACATATAAGTAAAATAAACACACCACATGGTTCTAAGCTTTTTTTTTTTCCTGAGAATAAACTAGATTGAAGATCCCTATCAGCTGGCTCTTTCAACTATCACATATAATGATTAAAACCCACGTATTTTATGCCGGTGGTTGGTAAAATACCAGGGGGTACTCTTCGATTATATTGCTTAAAGGCTGTAAAGCTCCCCTATCTCTTGGTTACGAAAATGTTTGCCTTTTGGTTGACTAACTGATTTTGAGGCTCATTTGCTATACTGCTTATTCAGGTTGGAAATCATTAAACAAAATGATAGCTCTTGGTTTAGGAGACTGACATCTAAAAACAAAATGCTTCTTGCTATTGAGTGCTCATCAGTTTCTCATTCCTATTAAAAATCATTCTTTTCCCATATGGAAGCCCACAAGACCAAGCTTTTGTTAAACAGATTTAAAACACTTGCCAATCATCACCTCATTAATCTTCACGCTCTTCCCCTGTTAAATGGGGACAAATGTCATTATACCACACTGGGCCAAGACCAGAAAGAATGCAGTTCAGTGGGCAATTATAGGTCTTACAGGAACAAACAGGGCACTCAATTCCCACTAAAGTATCAAGGTTGAATCACAGAATGACAGAGTATTAAAGCTGGAATTTTCTGTAAAGATAAAGAGGCAGGGTTTAAGAGCAAGTGCCCTGGAATTATCTAGTGCTCCTCTCAAATGGAAGCTCTGATCTGTACCCGCTTTGTCAAGTTTCTGAACCCAATTAGGCTCAGTTTCCTCATCAATAAAATGCAACTAGTGAAAGAATCTGCTTCATACTGGGGTTGTGAGATCATTCACATGAAGCACTTAACACTCAGAAAAGAGTAGTTTAATATTATTAGGCTCAAGCTCAAATCCTCAGAGATTTTAGAGGCGAGGCTACTGAAGCCAGAGAGGTTGTGTGATTCGCCCAAGGTTCCAGAGTTGTGCAAGGTCATTTTAATTTAACCCTGCTGGACAGACTGGAGCAGACTCCCCACCTCCCCATCCCACCCCTTTATAAAGGGAAGACCTTACACAAGTCATTTCATCTTGTTAGGTCTCTGTTTCTCTTCTTGAAAATGCAGAGGTCTCATCTAGGGTCCACGGATGATGCTCTGAAGGTGACTGAACTGAAGCTTGACTGAAGAGTGTCAGTGGCTTTCATTATGGGCTCTGCGACCCAAAGGAAGCATTAGGTTGGTGCAAAAGTCACTGGGGTTTTTGCCATTACTTTCAATGGCAAAAACCGCAGTGACTTTTGCACCAACCTAATAAAAACCACTAAGAAAAATTCTCAGATGTCTCCATTTATAAAATTCTGTGACTCTAGGGTAGATTATGGCCCAGCTGGGCCATCTTAACTGACTGAACACACCTGTTTCCAGAGCAACAACTTGTTTTGCTGTTGGACCTTATTGAAGCAGCATCACGTAATATTTCACAACAAAACCCAAGGTGGGCATTTGAGCATCACTCTATACAACTTGAGATACAGAGAAGAGAAGTAACGCAGACTCTGCACTCCTTGGAGGGGAGGGATAAAGGAATAGTAAGGCTTTAAGAAATTTAAAAAAAATTAGTTTTCTGGCTGGGTGTGGTGGCTCACACCTGTAATCTCAGCACTTTGGCAGGCCAAGGCGGGCAGATCACTTGAGATCAGGAGTTCTAGACCAGCCTGGCCAATATGGTGAAACCCCATCTCTACTAAAAATACAAAAATCAGCCGGGCATGGTGGCAGGTGCCTGTAATCCCAGCTACTCGGGACGCTGAGGCAGGAGAATCGTTTGAACCTGGGAGGCAGATGTTGCAGCGAGCCGAGATCGCACCATTGCACTCCAGCCAGGGTGTCACAGCGAGACTCCATCTCACAAAAACAAAACAAAACATTTAGTTTTCTATCATGATGTGAGGGAAAGGAAAAGAAATCATTTTTTTTCTTGGAAATGAGCAGAAAATGGATAATATTAATTATGTCCGTGAGGACCTTGAGAAAGCAGACGATGAGTCACAGGAGTGTGAGAGATTGATTTGGGAAGCAGGGAGAGCAGCACCTATGAAAAATAAAAGGGAAAGAAGCCAGACTGGGCAGGAAAAATCTTTAGACATGATGCTTCAGACCATGATGCTTCAGCTTCCTTTTGCAGCTCTAACATGCATGCAAGCCATGGAAAGCATAATTGGTAAGGGAAACCTTCAGAGCACCATATAGCCCTGGCAAAGTCTCGACCAACCCATGAGAGGAGTCTTGTGTTGGGCAGAAATGTTCATGCCCTGGTGCCCTCCCCCACCCCCGCCACCATGCACCATGCCCAGTTGTTGGCTGAAGGGGTAAAACAGTTAACTGCCCTCTTTACAGCTGAATAAGAAGTTCTTTCTTGGAGGGATATCTATGCAGTACACCTCAATGACCGCCAGTTAAATATAATTCATTCTCTGTATTTTGGGGAAGCAAATGAAAGGCAGTCATCTCTGATCCCAGTGGAAATAAGGGCTGTTTGGTCAAGTGTCAGCAGAAAATGTCATAATTTACTGGAGTAATGTGTTGCCAGGTACCAGGCACTCCCCCCACAAAGGTCTATTATTTGACTGGCCAGCAAGTCCTTGATAAGGGAGGTGTATCCATTTACAAAACCTCCACAAACATCACGGATGGATAACCAGACCACTCTTAACCCAAAGTCAATTTCCACGGACACACTATAGGGCACAGATATCTGATTTGGAAGTCTGAAGTTTGGAGTCTAATTCTTTTTCTCTTTCCAAGGTGGGAAGTGATGTTAGATTTCATGTTTCTATAGTAAGATGAACAGATGAACGTGGTACTTATGTTTTAAATTACGTTTCTGTGACTACATGAAGAAACAGAGAGAAAATGAACAGGTTGTGTAGCTGTTTCCTCTATGGAAGGGATCCTCCTAATTTGTCTTTGGATCAGATTCAGGTGATTTGTAATCCTTTGCTCTTTCCTTGGGCAGCTTGGGTTCCAGTCTTGAACCTATTTCCCTCAGAGAGCAGCCCATCAGGGGCAGCCTCTGTCTAGGGGTGGTCAAAACCAGCTCCAAACTCAAACCAGATAGGGATGCCTGGCACTAACCTATAAGCGGAATCTCATCAACTCTCATCTACAGTCCCTTCAGGGAGCTCCTTGTCATCCCTCTGCCTACAAAACTTCCATGAGGGAGTTTTTAGGGTAGGGTTCAACTATGGCTCCTGCCAGGGAGACTGATGGGAGCCAGAATGTCTGCCAGTTAGGATAATTTTGGCTGCAAGTAACAGAAAGCCCTGACTCAATCAGTCAGGACATTTCTTAGCTCATTATATATCAAAAACTACTGTAAAGTGTCAAATACAAATTCATTTTTTTTAATGTTGATAAATGGTAGGCTGGGTGCAGTGGCTCATGGCGGTAATCCCAGCACTTTGGGAGGCCGAGGCGAGTAGATCACTTGAGGTCAGGAGGTCAAGACCAGCCTGGCCAAAATGGTGAAACCCCATCTCTACTAAAAATGTAAAAATTAGCCAGGCGCGGTGGCATATGCTGCAGTCCCAGCTACTCGGGAGGCTGAGGCAGGAAAATCACTTGAACCCGGAACACAGAGATGGTAGTGAGCCCAGATCACGCCTGCACACTCCAGCTTGGGCGACAGAGTGAGACTTTGTCTCAAAAAAACAAAAAATGTTGATAAATGGCACTGAGTGCCAGGGACTCAGAGCTGAGTAGTGCATCTAGAGCCATAAGTACTGAGCATGGAAGTTCCTCTGGACCTGAACATGAAGCAGTTAGGAGCTTTGCCTATTTCTCTAACTGTGCTGTGCCTGGCTGTGTAGCTTCCAAGCCTGGCTCTCTGGCCCTCCCTGAGGCTCTGAAAGCCACCTAGTATTTTTAACAAATTCCTCAAACTAGTGGAAGTGGATTCTAATGTTGGCAACTAAGAACTCTGCTGGATTCAGAAGAGCATATGTTTAAGATTAATCCAGGCCAGGTGTGGTGGCTCATGCCTGTAATCCCAACTACTTAGGAGGTGAGGCAGGAGGATCACTTGAAGTCAGGAGTTGCAGATCAGCCTGGCCAACATAGTGAAACCCCCATCTCTAAAAAAAAAAGTTTAAAAAATTAGCCAATCATGGGGGCATGCACCTGTAGTCCCAGCTACTGAGGAGGCTGAGGCAGGAGGATTTCTTGAGCCCAGGGGTTTGAGGCTGCAGTGAGTGGTGATTGTGCCACTGCACTCCAGCCTAAGTAACAGAGCAAGATCCTTTCTCAAAAAATAAAATTAAATTAACCTAGTAATGTTGCCACAATTCCCAAATGGTTGAGAATCAGTATCTCAGAAGATTTTTTCTTGAAGTAAAAGTACCACTTTCAAATTGTTGCAAAATAAGAATGCTTTTGGTTCTTCTACATGGGCATTTACCTCCACTAATGTTAGCAATCACCAAGCTGAAAAAGGTTCATAGGCAAGGAATCTGTTGAAACAGAAATTTCTACTTTGCAATGATATTTTGGATGTTTCTTTTCCATGGTCTAAGAGCCTCATTAGCAAATGCCTGGCACTGACCTATAAGAGGATCCTCAAAGTTGTACCCTTTCCTTTCCTAGGATCACCATCTCTTATTCTGAACTTTGTAATTATGATACTGAAACACCATGTATGATCCACTTACTGTAATTATAAATCTCCAGAAGCCCTGAGGCAGTGTTTTATATCCTGCACTGGCATGGTGAAAACTATTTATGGTTATCAGAAATCTCTCTAGAAGAGTAAGTGAATAGAATTGTCATTGAAAACAAAAATGTCACATGCATGAGTATGATAACAGACTTAACTAACAAAGTCTGCCCACTTCCTTCTATTATGTAATGGACAATGATAACTGTTATAATTAATCCACTCTTTTTTTTATCTGAAGGGGAAAATAGATGGTACTATGAATTTCAGGGTTACTGGAATTTGGGAAAAACTTACTCTCTAGTGAAGTTTCACTTCCCTTCACAAGAACTATCTAGAGACTCATAATTCCAGTCATACATTAATATTTTCTTTGTACATTAAGATTGCCTTTAAAGGCCAGGTGCAGTGGCTCACACCTGTAATCCCAGCACTTTAGGAGGCCAAGGTGGGCAGATCATGAGGTCAGGAGATCAAGACCATCCTGGCCAACATGGTGAAACCCTGTCTCTACTAAAAATACAAAAATTAGCTGGGCATGGTAGCATGCATCTGTAGCGATTCTCCTGGAGGCTGAGGCAGGAGAATCGTTTGAACCCAGAGGCAGAGGTTGCAGTGAGCCAAGATCATGCCACTGCACTCCAGCCTGCTAACAGAGCAAGATTCCGTCTCAAAAAAAAAAAAAAAAAGATTGCCTTTAAAAAAGTCTGTACTCCAAAACTCTAATGATGCTACACAAAAAAACTGTTAGAAATTATAAATGAATTCAGCAAATTTGCAGGATACAAAATCAACTCACAAAAATTGGTTGTGTTTCTCATACTAACAATGAACAATCTGAAAGGGAAATTTAAAAAACTATTCTATTTACAATAATACCAAAAAAATAAAATATTTGGGAATAAATACAACCAAGGAAAGACTTATATATTGAAAACTAGAAAACATTGATGAAAGAAATTAAAGAAGACACAAATAAATGGAAAGACATCCCATGTTCATATAGTGGGAAAACGTAATATTGTTAAGATGCCAATACTACCCAAAGTGATCTACAGATTCAATGCAATCCCTATCAAAATCAAAATCCTATTGTAATTTTTTTTGCAAAAATAGAAAAAAAATCCTAAAATTCATAAGGAAGCTCAAGGAACTCTGAATAACCAAAACAATTTTGAAGAAGAACAAATATGGATAACTTATGCTTCCTGATTTCAGAACATTACAAAGCTACAGTAATCAAAACAGTGTGGTGCTAACATAAAGAGAGACCTATAGACCAATGCCATAGAATAGACAGCCCAGTAATAAATGCATGCATATATGGTCAAATGATCTTGGCAAGAGTGCCAAGACCACTCAATTAGGAAAGGACAGTCTCTTAACAAATAGAGTTGGGAAAACATTGAATACCCACATACAGAAGAATGAAGTTGGACACTTACGTTACACCATACAAAAATTAACTGAAAATGGATTAAAGACCCAAGCTTAACACCAAAAACTATAAAGTTCCTACAAGAAAACAGGGGAAAATCTCCATGACATTGAATTTGGCAAAGATTTCTTGGTTATGACACTAAAAGCACAGGCAACAAAAGAAAAACAGGCAAATGGGACTACATCAAACATAAAAATTCTGCACATCAAAGGAAATAATCAACAAAATGGAAAGGCAATCCATGAAATGGGGGAAAGTACTTTCAAATCATATATCTATCTAATAAGGGTTAATATCCAGAACACATACAGAACTACAACTCAACAACAAAACTCAAATAACCTGACTAAAAAGTGCACAAAGGACTAGAATAGATATTTCTCCAAAGTTCATATACAAATGGCCAATGAGCTATACGAAAAGATGCTCAGCATCATGAATCATCAGAGAAATGCAAATCAAAACAACAGTGAGATATCACCTCTTACCCATTCGGATGGCCACTACTAAAAAACAAAAACAGACAATAAGTGTTGGTGAGAATATGGAGAAATAGGAGTCCTTGTGCCCCTGTTGATAGGATTGCAAAATTCCACTATGGAAAACAGTATGGCAGTTCCTCAAAAATTTAAAAATAGAACTACCATATGATCCAGCAATCGTACTTCTGGATATATACTCAAAAGAAGACAAAGTAGGGTCTCAAAGAGATGTTTGCACATCCTTGTTGAAAGAAACACTGTTCACAATGGCCAAGAGGTAGAAATTGCCCAAATGTCCATCGATGGATGAATGTGGTATTTATATACAATGGAACGTTTCTCTGCCTTAAAAAGGAAGGACATCCTGTCACATGGTATGACATAGATGAGCCTCGAAGATACTAGGCTAGTGAAATAAGCCCATCACAAAAAGACAAATACTGTATGATTTTATTTACATGGAGTATCTACAAGTAGTCAAATTCATAGAAACAAAGAGAATGATAGTTGCCAGGGAAAGGGAGGAGCGGGAGAGGAAAATTGTCTAATTTGTGTAGAGTTTCAGTTTTGCAAGATTAGAAAGTTCTAGAGATCTGTTTGACAACAATGTGAATATACTCAACACTGCTAAACTGTACACTTAAAAAATCAGAATGGCAATTATTAAAAACTCAAGAAACAACAGATGCTGGCGAGGCTATGAAGAAATAGGGAACGCTTTTACACTGTTGGTGGGAATGCAAATTAGTTCAACCATTGTGGAAGACAGTGTGGCAATTCCTCAAAGACCTACAACCAGAAATAGCATCTGACCCAGCAATCCCATTAATGGGTATATAGCCAAAGGAATATAAATCATTCTGTTATAAAGATACATGCACATGTATGTTCACTGCAGCATTATTCACAATAGCAAAGACATGGAATCAACCCCAAATACCTGCCAATGATAGACAGGATAAAGAAAATGTGGTACATATACACCATGGAATAGTATGCAGGCATAAAAAGGAATGAGATGCTGTCCTTTGCAGGAACATGGATGGAGCTAGAAACCATTATCCTCAGCAAACAAATGCAAAAACAGAAAACCAAACAGCACATGTTCTCTTGTAAGTGGGAGCTGAACAATGAGAATACATGGACACCGGGAGGGGAACATCACACACTGCAGCCTATGCGGAGAGGGCCAGGGGGAGGGAGAGCATTAGGTAAAATAGCTAATGCATGCTGGGCTTAATACCTAGGTGATGGGTTGATAGGTGCAGCAAATCACCATGGCACACGTTTACACAAACCTGCACATCCTGCACATGTATCCTATAACTTAACATAAAATAAGAATTAAAAAAATTAAGATGATGTTTTGTGTTATGTGTTTCTTACCACAATAAGAAAAAAAACCAAAAAGCTCTGTACTTCAAAAAATATAACATGAAGGTGCATGTCAAATCCAGAGACCTCTGCCATAAGCATGTACTCCATTAGCATTTGAGAGCATATCAACGTTTCCATATTGATTTTTTCTTGTCCCATATTATTGTGCAACTGGGATGTCAGACTTGATTTCCAGTTCAAGTGAAGGCTGCTCCCCAGTGTTGTCTACAATGCAATGGTTAGGCCCTTACCTGCCCAGAATAGTAGAAATCCATTTATTCCCTCTCTCCATGTCCTCTATGTGCTGAGAACCCCTTGGGAGTTTTTGGCACTCCTAGCCTGAAAATTCCCGCTTCTTTTTGTAAGAATCAGAACTCATAGCACCCTCTTGACATTGGATAACCCCACAATCACCACCAGCTGGCCGCAGACCACCCGGCCAGGGCAACATTGCAGCTGATGAGACTACTTGTCCCCACCTGTAGCTGCCAAAGAAGGGATGTAGCCAGGCCTGGTGGCTCACGCCTATAATCCCAGCACTTTGGGAGGCCAAAGCAGGTGGATCATCTGAGATCAGGAGTTCAAGACCAGCCTGGCCAACATGTTGAAGCCCCATCTCTATTTAAAATACTAGAAATTAGCCAGGCATGGTGGCACACGCCTATAATCCCAGCTACTTAGGAGGCTGAGGCACGAGAATCGTTTGAACCTGGGGAGGCAGAGATGGCAGTGAGCTGAGATGGCGCCACTGCACTCCAGCCTGGGTGACAGAGTGGGACTCTGTCTCAGAAAAACAACACAAACAAAAAGGGATGTAGATTAAGAAGCCATGTGATATGGGAAATAACAAATCCAGTGGCTAGGACTCTTTGGACCCATCTACACGGCCACTTTACCAGGCTAAGCCTGTCCCCAGGAGGACTGCACTGGGACAAAGTTCATTGGTGTCCCACACTCCAGACCTAGGAATATCAGTTCTGATTCAAATCTGCAGCCAATCCACTGCTCCAATCTCCCCCACCCCATAGCAGCTGCACTGCAGGATCCTTGGTGCCATTTCTTAACCCCTGTGTTTGCTCTCTGTGGTCCAGGTCCACATCAAGAGATTTTTAACACTAAATCTCATCGAGAAGGCTTGGTGCTGACAATGCCTTTCCTTCCAGAAGGCCCTTGGCCTTCTTATGCAAATTTTCCCCTTCCTCCTGCCAGCAACCTTTAAACTCTTTATATCATAAATTTGCTGAAGAAGGAATAGAAGAAGAAAAGCTTACCGGGTACCAAATTACAACCCTTCTATATTTTTTTAATGGATTAGTGGGATGGAGGTAGGGTCAGTCAGAAATGTCAAAGTGGAAGAACTTGCAGAATGTTCTTCACTAGAGCTTTGTACCACCAGCCAATGGATTCAACACCTCTAAAAAGCCCAGTGACCTTCTTTCAATACTCCAGTCTTTCTCACCCCTGTGTTTCTCTTTAGATCTTTAATTCTGTCTTTGACAACTTCCTATAAGTGTTCATTGAGTTGAATTGTGTGTGAGGTAAAGAGACAAGGGTTATTTCAAACAGGCACACTCCCTTGGCTTCAGATCAACTGTCAATATATTTTAATAAGGCACAATTATCCCTGAAGGCAGCGGAAGGTTGGTTCATTCTGGGTTTGGCAATGAAGATTCGCATTAAGCTTTAAAGGCCATCACCCCCAGAATTCCTTGCCTGGGCCTTGAGATGTAGCCACCTGCACAAGAAGGGCGCGCGTGTGTGTGTGTGTCTGTGTGTGTGTGTGTGTGTGTGTGTGTGTGTGTTGTGGGCAGAATCACAAATCCAGCTATGGGCAAGAAAAAAGATGCAAAGTCTGAGAACCAGGTTAGGAATAGAATAACCCTTGCATGGCCTCCGGATACAGAAGAACCAGTTCTGAGTTTTCCACAGGGCAGTTCAAGGTCATCTTTTTTTTTTCTAAGTGCTGAGCTTACTTCTTTATGAAGGTCATCTTGACACTGGCTGATACCTTACACCTTCCTGGAAGACAGTGGGCATTTTCTCAAGAAAATAGCTTACAGTCTAATGCATCTCCACAGGTTTTAAAGTTACAATCTAGATTCTAAATTCTATCCAAGATAGGCCTTTATTTGGTGATATTGTCTTCCAACCAAAAACATGTATCAAGTACCTTCTATGTGATAGGTATCATGCTAATCATGGACAACCTTTATTATTTCAACCACACAACCACTCATGAAATATGTGCAATATTTCCACTTTGTGAGTGGGGGAACCGAATGTCAGAGAAGTCTCCTCAAATTCACATGGCTTGTTAGTGAAAAGTAGGAATTTCAAACCCACGTCAGGCTGCCTGCTTAGCCTGTATGTGCCCACTATACCAGGACACTGCAGTACCTAGAAGTTCCAGCTTTCCCTTTACACCCTTTGGGATGGAGGTGGTGGCAGCTATAATGGATGGGAAAGGATGGATGGCAGGTGTATGTCTAAACATGGCAGAGAAAATGGCCAGACCAGTGAATAGCTGTGCAATGATGGAGAAGTGAGAAACACATTCCCAGGTATGGTACAGCCTAAAACAGCTAGGAAAGCTTTGCTCCAAGATACTAGATCGAAGAAGCTGTGTCTTTGGTGGTATTATATTTTAGAATTAGCAATTCTCTCCGTTCTTTGCTTATATAGTCCAGGACTTGTTTGGAAGTTTAAGTCATGAGTTCAGGGTCAAAAGCTGACTCCTGGCCAGGCGCGGTGGCTCACGCCTGTAATCCCAGCACTTTGGGAGGCCGAGGTGGGTGAATCACCTGAGATCAGGAGTTTGAGACCAGCCTGGCTAACATGGTGAAACCCCGTCTCTACTAAAAATACAAAAAAATAAAAAAATTAGCTGGGCGTGGTGGCACGTGCCTGTAGTCCCAGCTACTTGGGAGTCTGAGGCAGGAGAATCGCTTGAACCTGGGAGGCAGAGGTTAGAGTGAGCCAAGATTGTGCCACTGCACTCAGCCTGGGGTGACAGAGCAAGACTCCATCTTGTGGGGAAAAAAAGCCAATTCCTGTGTGATTCAGTTTGGTAAACATGTGGCATAGCAGATTGCATCATTGTCCTCAATTCTTCACCCTTCCCCACATCATACCCTTTGTCTTGTGGTTTTATAATTCCTCTCACTAGAAGCAGAGTGTATTTCCCCAACTCACTGATGACATCGGGCTCGGCCATGTGACATGCTTTGGCCAGCGGGATGTTAGCAGAGGCTTGAAATTTGCTTTTGCAATTGGGCTTGTTTGCTTATGTCTATGGCATTTTTGTGAGCAGAACATGGCCTACATATCCTACTAATGCAAAGAGGATGAGAGGCACTTAGAGTATACCCAGGCCCAGCCTGCTCCTTAGAGCCAAGCCCAGTCAGGGCTAGCCTAGATAAGCCAATCCACAGATGCATGAGCAAGAATAAGTGATTGTTGTTTTAACATAATGAATGTGTTTTGGGGTAGTTATTACACATCATAATTGTGGCAATAGGGTGGTTGATACATAAGGACATACAGGCATAAGCAGAACCTGACAGTAAGTATATAATGTTTGTGTGTGTGAGTGAGTGTGTGTGTATGTGAAGGGACCTTGAAGGGGGCTTCAGCACGCATCTTTCACCATGATGAGATGCAACACTTCTTCTCCAGCATCATCCTCATAGCCAAAAGGACCATGCATCTACATGCATACCAATACCCAGGGAATTTCTTTTGCTTTTTTTTAAAACTAAACATTAGGACACCTGTTTATACAATGCCCATAATTTGAATGTTGTGACTGGGATGCTTCTAAAGTTTCCCTTTTCATTGGGTAACACCTGATAAACCAATTCCCTCCTGGGTATTCATGTATAACTAAAAGCCGCAATGATATAGACACAGCTGTGGTAATCATAGAAAGAATTGGCTATGGGGTTCAGACCAGTGGCGTGCTAGAGCAGACTTGCACCAACTTGCAAGAGCTGATCGTTAAATCATCAGGAATTTTGCAAGCCAGCTGTTAAACAGTCATTATTAAAAATTAAATTACATAAACATACACTAGACCTCACCCTGCAGCTCAATTCTGCCCTCAGTTCCCAGGGCTCGTCCTGCAAGTTGGCTATGGTAGCAGGTCACCTGACTGTGGCTGCGTCCCCAGTTATGATTCCTGAATTTTTCCCTTGTGCCCAGGCACTGCCTGGTCATAGTTCCTTCCCCAAACCCAAGCCCAGCTCCTGTCATAAGGAGTCTTCTCTGGTCCCGTTGTCTTTCTGTTCAGGAGATCTGATTTGGGCTGTAACTCGGGGCTCCTTGTAGGCTTAACTCTTGCTTTACTCTTTTTTTTTTTTTTTGAGACGGAGTTTCGCTCTTGTTACCCAGGCTGGAGTGCAATGGCGTGATCTCGGCTCACCGCAACCTCTGCCTCCTGGGTTCAAGCAATTTTCCTGCCTCAGCCCGCCGAGTAGCTGGGACTACAGGCGCGCGCCATCATGCCCAGCTAATTTTTGTATTTTTAGTAGAGACAGGGTTTCACCATGTTGACCAGGATGGTCTTGATCTCTTGACCTCGTGATCCACCCGCCTCGACCTCCCGAAGTGCTGGGATTATAGGCGTGAGCCACCCCGCCCGGCCCCACTTCACTCTTAAAAATCACTCTCCCAGATTCTAATATCTTCTGCCAAACCCTAGCCAAGTGACCACAGCTTTCAGCCTCTCAAAAGAGCTGTATGTCAACTGCTTCCCTGACCCAAACACTAATCATAACTCCTAATCCTAATCCCTATCCTCCAATGCTAGACCAAACTTTAAATCCTAATGCTAACCCTAAACTGCTAACACTCACCCTAATCCTAGTCCTAATGGTTGTTCAAACCCTTAACTCTAGCCCAGATACCAAACTCCACCCCAACACTAATCCCAAATCCTATCACATAACTCCAACCCCTGCTCCCTAATCCTAACCCCCCCCAAACCCAACCCTAACATGTAACTCCAGTGCCTAACCTTAATCCCCAGCCCTAACCCCTAACCCTAACCTCACCCCTAACCCTCAATCTCTTTCTCCAGGATCCTCTGCTTGCCTTTTCACTGCTACAATCACTTCTCCACGCTCTCTTACAGGGTCAGCTGCTTTTCTAGAGAAGGACTCTATTTCCCCAAGCCCTTTAGGCCAGTCTAGGCCAACCATCTGGAAACTCTTTGGTCAACACTTGGAGGCTTCTGAGGGCCTGAGCCATATTTGGGTCTAACTTTCCAATCCCAGCATCTCTCTGCTGGCCCAGTCCTGCTCTCAAAAATCGTTTCTCTCCCAGCCCAATCCCGAGACACACGACAAGCTTCAGTTACCTGGGAAATTAATTTAGAAGAAAAAACTCTTCCTACCGAATGTTCACTCAATTGGGCAGCTTGGACTCTGGAACCAACCTGCTCAGTCACTTAACTCCTTGTGTCACCTTGGGCAAGTTAGTTTGCCCTCGATATCTTTCTCTATAAAAATGGATGTAATAATAGTACCTCTCTCATAGGGTGGTTGTGAGGACTAAAATGAGTTGACATATAAAAGCACTTAGAACAGTACCTGGCACCATAGTAACCACTAAGGAAATGTTTGCTTTTGTTAACATTATTATGACTATTGCCCTCAAAGAAAGTGTACATTTTCCTCTTCAGACTCCCACTTGCTTTTATAAAGAGGGCAAAAAAAAAAAAAAACCCCACAAACTAACATGTTTATTTTAGAAATTTGACAAAGAACAGAAAAGTATTAAAAAGAAGGAAAAAAAATAAACCACATCCAGTTGGCTACTTAGATTTCAAGGACAAAAGATAATTTGACTTTGCGAACAGTCTGCATTTTAGTAGATTCTGAATTGCTGCAGCCAGGCCTAGCCAAGTGGAGCTGTACTTTGATTTTATTTTGTTCTTGGCACTCAGCTATAATTCCAGGCATAACATGGGGTCTCTGTATGTTTGTCTTTCCCACTAGGTTGGAAGCTCCCAGAGGAGAGAAACAGTATCGTTTTAATCTCTGCATTGCCAGTAATGCCCAGCACAGAGCCAGGCAGGAAGATGCTCTCTAAATGACTATGTGCCTTGTTCCCTGCAGTTGTAACGCGTTTGGAATTCAGTTTCACAGCCCTTTGCTCAGAAGTACAGGTTTCTAGCAAAACTATCCTTGAAATGAAATGTAAGAAAAGAATTTCCCAGTGGAATTTTTTGGGGTTTTGTATTACCTCTTGTCACAAATCTTTCAAAAGGCTGCTTTCCTCTGTTGGCTAATTTCAAACATTTTTTACTGCTGGGTAACATAGCTCATTAAAGCAGTGATTTTCCACTTGCAGGTACAAAAATGCAAAGAAGACTGGCCAAAGCCATTCCCCAAAGAAACATGGCATCTGTTCTGAGCTTATTATTTTTACTAGCTGCCTGCCAAAGACCATAAACCAACAGAGGGCTCTTCCTCAACACGGATAACTGTGTTCTAACCGACATTGTTCCCTCTCTTAAGTAAGCTTACCAAGTAGTGGCAAGTGCCACCCAAGCAGTAAAGTGAGAAATGGAAACATGAGGCTTAACGTAGCATGAACATGGAGTTTTTAAAATTGCTTTTTAAAGAAAAATTTGGAAGGAGCAAGAAGATTGAACAGATATGTCAATTTCAGTGGGCAATCCTGCTTTCCCTCCTAGCCCACTCTGCCCTCGCCTTTTGCTTTGATCTTCTTTCCAGCTGGCCTGATATTCACAGCAGAAAAAGCTGATCTGACTGCACTTTCCTCTTCCCAGAAAGGCATTTTGTGATGTTTCCATGCAAACTCAATATTCTTACTGACAGTGAAGTAGGGAACAGAGGCAATTAAAAAAAGTGGATGTGCAAGCTTACAATGCAAAAGAAGAAAGTGTTCTTCTCCCAAGTTATGAGCAGCTTCTAAGTCACATAGAGCATCAGCATCGGCAGAAAATAGATGTGTATGAAAGATATCCTTACGTATTACATAAATCTATGTGTCTGCCTCCAAAAGCTGATAATTAAGAAGCAGAAGAAAGTAATCAAGACCTGACTCTGTATCCCAAAACTCAGGAAAGTGCCAGGGTTGTTTTGTCATTGATGTTTTTCCTCCCCAGTAATAGATTCTCTTCCCTCTTCCACAAGCATTTTGTAAGGCTGTGTTTATGAAACAGACGTCAGAGCTGGGAAACCAACCTGCAAAGCAAGACTTTCCCAAGGGTGTCATCTTGTGGCGCTTCTGCGTATTACAACGTTGCTTCCACCTGATGCAGACCCCACAGCTGGAAACAAGAGGCAAATGACTGGGAATCAGTCCTTTGATTTACAAAGTTGAACCTTTGCAACTTGGCATTAGATAAGTGTGTGGTGCATGTCAAGACGCACAGGTGCTGACAGATGGTTTAAATTTTTTAAGTGCTGACCATAATGTGGAAGTCATACATTAGGAGACGCAATGCTTGGTTGGCCTGAACACTAGGCTAGTTTCATAAAATAGCACACTCAGGTACCCCCCCCCCCCTTTTTTTTGTATCAAGCCATAAAATGTTTACAGGCCAGGCGCTGTGGCTCACGCCTGTAATCCCAACACTTTGGGAGGCCGAGGTAGGTGGATCACCTGAGGTTGGGAGTTTGCGATCAGCCTGACCAACATGGAGAAACCCCATCTCTACTAAAAATACAAAATTAGCTGGGCATGATGGCAGGTGCCTATAATCCCAGAACTTTGGGAGGCTGAGGCAGGTGGATCACCTGAGGTTGGGAGTTTGAGATCAGCCTGACCAACCTGGAGAAACCCCATCTCTACTAAAAACACAAAATTAGCCGGGTGTGATGGCAGGTGCCTGTAATCCGAGCTACTTGGGAGCCTGAGGCACGAGAATCGCTTGAATCCGGGCGGCAGAGGTTGTTGTGAGCCAATATCCCGCCATTGCACTCCAGCCTGGGCAACAAGAGCGAAACTCTGTCTCACAAAAAAAAAAAAAAAAAAAAAAAAAGTTTACAAAGGGTCACTGAGGAAAGAATCATGAAAATACAACCTCTACGTAAAGGACTTAGAATCACCGCATTTTAGATATAGAAGAATCCCTTTAGAGATAGGCTTAAGCTGGGGACCATGGTCCTGCTTTAGGAAAAATGAACTCTTTGAAATTGAACATAAAGAGTACTGTGTTGGCAAATATGGGCATTTTAATACATAGAGAATCTGTCATTTTATCAGATTATCGAATCCATGGCCTAAAGAAGACTAAGAACTAATGCTTGGTACTGGGAGTGGTGGCTCATGCCCATAATCCCAGCAGTTTGGAAGGCCGAAGTGGACAAATCACTTGAGGCCAGGAGTTCGAGACCAGCCTCTGCAACATGGGGAAACCCCATCTTTACTGAAAATACAAAAATTAGCCGGGCATGGTGGCAAGCAAGCACCAAGTAATCCCAGCTACTCAGGCGGCCGAGGCAGGAGAATTACTTGAACCCTGGAGGCAGAGGTTGCAGTGAGCCACCTCTGTCCCGCCACTACACTCCAGCCTGGGTGGCAGAGTGAGACTATGTCTCAAAAAAAAAAAAAAAAAAAAAATTTGAGATTCTAGCCTAACCTCATACTCTGTACAAAAATTCTGTCTACAACAGCCTTGACAGATTCAGTTACTCTCAGTTTAAACTTTACTGTTGTAGAGACACCACTACCTTGACACAGTTGTTCAATGCTAATTGCTTCTAAGCATTCAGAAGTTTCATACTGAATTGGACTGTCAATGGAATGTCAACCCTCTGGGCTTAGTTCTCCTCCCTGCCCTACCACAGCCTGGTCCAGACCTTTCCAAATGTCATCCCTTTGCATCTTTTGTGCTAGCTTGATGTCCTTCCTCCATGTCTCCCTCTTGTCAGGCTATTCCTACCCAGCACTACAGCTTTCATTTGCCATGACTTTCAGAGCCCTCTTTTCCCAGGTACCCTGCCCTTTTTTATAAGAGTAAGAGACAATGATTCTTTGAAAACTTGACATACAAAACTGAATGCACTACCCCCGATGACAGCCCCTTCCACCTACAGATTGCCTTACTTGAACTTCTTCAAAACACTCTTTTCTATTTCTGCCTCTCTCTCTAGTTTAACCAAAAGTCTTCACCATTTCCAGTTTAAAAAGCATTCTCTTTAATAAACAATAAGAAAAGGGGGGAACAAACTAGGAGTTGTATGGTTCTTTCTCCTGGTCTTTTGCTTGCATCACTTCACTCACCCCAAGCAGACCTGATCTTTCCTTATTTCTGGTCTAAATATAGCATTAAATGATTTTTGTATTGCTGACATTAGACTTTCTGAAAATCTGGGTCATTCTAATCTTTTGATTTCCAATCTGATAAATGTTTGACATGATTTGTGTTGATCCTTTCCTGATGTTTGGTTTCTGTTTTTGTACATATCCCTTCAAAATCAAAGCTATTGAAGAGCTGAAGCCTCGATGGCTTCTTCAGATCCACCCCATTCCTCTCCTCTCCAGCTTCCTTTGTAGTTATATATTACGAAGAGTTCCTCAGCAATCATTTTCTCTGCTCACCTCCGGTTTTTGGACTCTCCAGTCAGGAGCTCATGACCATATTTTTTTGGTAAATTCTTTGACGTGTTCTTTCCCAAACTCTGGGGACATGCCTGGATCCCTTTCTTGGCTATGTCAAATTGTCCTTGTCATTTTCTCCTATTTCCTGTCACTTCCACCATCACCTCATTGATGATCGTTAGCACTGGTATATCAGTTCTCCTCATGGCTTCATCAGCACTGTCAGGTAATGACAGGTAAAAGGGACAGTGACAAATGATCAAGGCTGGTGAAATGAGAAAGAAATGGATAGGAAGGAGAGCTGGAGAAGGAACTCTACAAATGCTGACTGTCTTACAGTTATCCTTTTGGGCTCGGCCTGGTGCAATGGTGGCAGGGGTGGATTTTTAAAGATCAGACATGGCTCCAATAGCTACCAATGCAGTGAACAGAAAATGCACAAGGCCTGGGTGGGTAGAAGTTAATTCCTGGGCCACCAGCAGCACACATCTTTGGAACCTCATGAACTAAAGGGCCTGGGCCTCTTACAATCCTTTGGCTGGGATTTTCCCAGAAATCTGGCTAGACTGAAGGCATCAGAGCATGCAGCTGAGGGACTGAGGACCACTGCAGACAAGCAGACACACCTAACATAAGCCCTGTAGGCAGCAGGCAATTTCGTGTGAGAGATTGTCCTTGGTTGTGAAGTGAACAATTTCTACTCCCCCTGGCAGACACTAGAAGAGTCCTGCCAGTATCTACTCAGTACTCACCAGCCTTGTATGTGCTGACAGCTTTCTACTGCAAGCATCTACAACTCTGCCTGGGGCTTTCTCCAGCTGCAGGAGGGGGCTCACCAAATACCCATGGTATTCCAGAAGTTTCAGGAAGCGGCAATGGCAAAATGCCCCAGCTTCTCACGCCAAGTGGGACAATTCAGGCACGTGTTTCCACGGTCTCCTAGACGTACCCAGCAGGATTGAACCCCAGTTGCCCACAGTGGTCAGCTACTGACTGACACCAGTAACATATCCTGTACTGAGGGATGCCTTCTTTGCCCTGCTCCTCCATTCCCCACTTCCCTACTGGTGCTTCCTGGGCTCTCTTCCTAGTAAACTACTTAACTCGGATCCTAGTCTCAGGCTTTCTAGGGGAATCACCTGAAGATGCTCTCTGATAGTAGTTCTTTAAATTACATCCCCTGCTCTCCTTTCCCTCAGGGCTCACACAATGGCCACTCCAGGGAAATTGTTCTTCTGCACCCTACCTGGGATGAGCCATCTTGTTTTGTGCCTCTCCAGGAAGGTAGTCATGAAGCAGGTTCCACACTTTTCCATAGCTGTTCACCAGCGCACAGCTGATAACACTAAGCACTTATGGGAACCCTGCCTGTGAGTCAGCCTGACCACTCACCCTCATCACCTTCCTGCCAGTCCCCTAAGGCAGTGATTCTCAGAGCATAGTCCAAGGATCTCCACATCCGAATTACCCAGGGAGCATGTTGGAAATGAAGTTTCCTGAGGCCCACCCACTGAATTACAATTTCTGGAGATGAAGCCCAGGAATCTGCATGTTAAACAACTTCCAGGGGATCTTACACAACCTGAAGTTTGAGATCCACTGTTTGGAAGTTTGAGCGGTCACCAATCGGCAGCACCAATTTGCCCCAATAAGTACATTACCCAGCCTTGTTCGGCAAAACCCATAATACTCAGTGGACAATGATAGCAGGTGCTTCATTCCAATGGCACCATCCTTTTCCTGTTTCTGAGCGGCCTTCCCCAAAATTCTGTATGCTTTTCCTGTCTGCGTGGACTTCTGACACTGCTTTGCTCATTGTGCCTGGAGGTTTAAGCTCCCTGGGGTGGAATTTAGCCAATGACCAGCAGGCATGAGCATCTCAAAGTCCAGCTGCCTTGTTTGGATTTGTGATACACTCCTGGGGTGTAACTTACCCCCAAGAGCTCCACTGCAGAATCAGGCTGGAGCAGGGACTTCACTTAAGGTCATCTACTTGCTTAGCTCCCTCCCCGTCTCTGTCCTGTCCTCCATTCCTTCCCTGCCTCCTCTGGGAGCATGTCCTTAATAAATCACTTGCGTGTGAATCCTCATCTCAAGGTCTACTTCTGGGGACATTTACCTAAGAACCTATTTTCTTTACTTTTTCCTGACTTTTGCTGCATAAGTGAACTTGAAAGTAGCTAATTACACCATAAATAACAGTTCTACTCAGTATCAAATTGATCACAAGGAGTTTAAGTTATATTTAAAGAAGGTGCCTGGGTGGATGTAGGTCATGAAAGCTAATGCCCTTTTTCCTACTCTACCGTTTCCTCCTCCCCTTCAATGACAGCTAATATTTAATTAGCACTTACGTATTCCAGGCACCATTCTAAGCACTCTCACATATGTCATTTAATGCTCATGGCAACGCTACAATATTGGCACATTTATTATTTTATTTTGTGGTGAGGAAACTGAACATATAGATAGCAAATGACTTGCCCAAGGTCATGCAACCAGTAAGTGGCAGAGCCAGCAATCAGTCCGGGGCAGTCTGGTTCTGATGTCTGTGGCCAAGGTGGATCTCTCCCTTCTTGGAGACACATCGTATTTATTTGTTTGGCATAACTTTGATATTATGGCATTTGGCATAACTTTGACATTGTGGCGTTGGCATAACTTTGACATTATGGTGTTCGGCATAACTTTGACATTATGGCGTTTGGCATAACTTTGACATTGTGGCATATTTTGTTAACCAGGTGTAGGAGATCGGTCAGGGTGGTGAAAAAAATTATAGGAAAGACACAAACCTTCCTGGAAGGCAGGGAGGTTTTGCAAAAGCTTCGGGAAAGGACTATGGCTGAAGGCATCCTAATTCTCTTACCTTGAGCTAATGGCAAAAGGCAGATAACAAGGGAGTCCAAAGGAATTTATCTAGATAAGTTTGTTTACCTATTTCTTCATAAATCAAACTTAGATCAACCGCACCCAGGACTGCCCCCTACTCAGGGGGTCGACAATGTTAATTACCCACAAACGGTGTCTGCTCTAGGCCTTTGTCATTAAATCTGTACTAAATAAATGTGAGCATCTCCGGTTTATGGGGGTGCCGCACTTCTCCTCAGCTGTGCTAAGTGTGCCACCCCCTAGCTGCACTCACAGGCAAAAACACCTGTGTCTGCATACTCCATTCATCCATTACTTGTCCAGAGTCTGCGGGAAGGACTCAGCAAACTGGTTTGAGTTGGATTTCTATTACCTGCACTAGAAATGGTGTCATACAAAAGCCCTAACAGAAAACATACATTCAGACACACTGACCTATCCCACCCCCCTCCACTGCAGACACCCTTACTGTCTTCTATCCTCTATCCTTAAAAACTGCATTCATGAAAATCTGTAATCTCTCTCTCTCTCTCTCTCTTTTTAGACACAGTTTCACTCTTGTTGCCCAAGCTGGAGTGCAATGGCACGGCTCACTGCAGCCTCCATCCACCTCCCAGGTTCAAGCAATTCTCCTGCCTCAGCCTCCCAAGTAGCTGGGATCACAGGTGTGCACCATACCCGGCTAATTTTTTGTGTTTTTTTGTTTTCTTTGTAGAAATGGGGTTTCACCACGCCATGTTAGCCAGGCTGCTCTCAAACTCCTGACCTCAGGTGATCCACCCTCCTCAATCTCGCAAAGTGCTGGGATTACAGGTGTAAGCCACCGCACCCAGCTGAAAATCTGTAATCTCATTAACCCCCACAGAATTGCTAAATCATTGTGTTGTTGTAGTATGATATAGAACAGCAAGCAACTTTAAGGAAAATTAATTTGGATCAGTATATTATTAAAGATTGTATTATAATTTGCAGTTTAATGTATTCTTTCATAATATTTATAATAAGGCCAGGCGCAGTGGCTCACACGTGTAATCCCAGCAGTTTGGGAGGCCGAGGTGGGTGGATCACTTGAGGTCAGGAGTTCGAGATCAGCCTGGCCAACATGGTGAAACCCCATCTCTACTAAAAATACAAAAATTAGCCAAGTGTGGTGGTGCACACCTGTAGTCCCAGCTACTCGGGAGGCTGAGGCACAAGAATTGCTGGAACCTGGGAGGCAGAGTTTGCAAAATGCAGTGAACCGGAATCACACCACTACACTCCAGCCTGGGCAACACAGTGAGACTCTGTCTCAAAAACTAATAATAATATTTAGAATATACAATGACAAAGTTTGACCTTTCTCCATTTAACAGTGATGCATGCTGTTTAATTTATTTTAAATTAAGTATACAAGAGACAAACGTAAGGAGGAGATAGTTCCTGGGCCACAGAAAAGTGAAAAAACTCTGAGAATATGGTAAGAGAATGGGACTTCCATATCTGCAACACCTCTCCTCCCGGTCTGCCTGGCACCAAGCATGCAGAAAATTTTTCTAAACTCATAGTTTCTACAATGGAAAAAGTGAATTTGTGGTGGACAACCAGCTTCCCCACTATCTTTGGTTCCCTGGCAGGAGATCTACCCCTACCTCAACCCACAGGAAGCACTGGGAGTGCCTGAAGGGAAACATATCCCTAAGCACATCCAGAAAAAAAGGGAATCAAGACTACCACCCCCAGACCTGGAAATTCTGTTCTGTCACTTGGGCAAAGGAGATGCCAAATCAGAGTAGCTGTTCAGCAGCACCATGCAAGTGTGGTGGCATGAACCCCAAGCCAGCCCTTTCATACTGACAGGTTATCTCCTTTGAGACCTCCCCTATTCTTGACTGGCAGCACTCCTATCCTTTGCTAGAGTGGAGACAAACGAGCTTTAAGCACCATCTAGTGCCAGAATTGAGGCAATGACTTAGTGGAACAAGGTAGAAGAAATTCAGCAGGTAAATTATGAAGAATCTCTAAGCAAACATAACGAACAAAATCCAAAACAAGACAGACAGTGAAGACTAGAATAAATCATTAATCCTTCAGTGCAAAGACACAGACATACATCCACAAGAAACAACAGCAAACAGGGAAACACTACCCAAGCAGACAAAGCGAGGAACCAATGGCCAATCCTAATAAAATGGTAATACATGAGCTCTGTGACAAAGAATTCAAAATAGCAGTTTTAGGGAAATTCAGTGGTATCCAAGATAATGCTGAAAAGCAATTCAGAAATTTATCAGAGAAAATTAATGAAGAGATGATTGAAATAATTTTAAAAACCCAACAGAAATCTTGGAACTAAGAAATACATTTTCTGAATAGAAAAATTCATTAAAGGCCCCCAACAGCAGAATAGATCAAGCAGAGGAAAGAATCAGTAATCTCAAAGACAGATTATTTGAAAATACAGTCAGAGGAAAAAACAAAATTAAAAGGAAGAAAGATCACCTGCAAAATATAGAAAATTACACCAAAAGACCAAATCTAAGAATTATTGGTGTTCAAAAGGGAGCTGAGCAAGAGCAAGTGGTAGGAAGCTCATTTAAGGAAATAAATAACAGAACATTTTCCAAAACTTGAGATAGATATAAATCCAGGTACAGGAAGGTCATAGAACACCAAACAGATTCAACCCAAATAAGACTACCCCAGGGCAAATAATAAAACTCCCAGAGGTCAAGGACAAAGAAAAGGATCCTAAAAGCAGCAAGAGAAAATAAGCAAATAACATAAAGGAGCACCAATTCATCTGACAGCAGGCTTCTCAATGGAAATCATACAATGTAGGAGGGAGTGGGATGACATTTCCAATGTACTGGAGGAAAAAAGAAACCTGCCACCCAAGAATACTGTATCCACCAAAGCTATCCTTCAAATATGAAGGAGAGATAAAGCCTAAAGAAAAGAACACTAGCGTGCAGAAAGGAAAAATTGAAGGTATAAAATTCACTGGTAAAACTAAGTACACAAACTCAAAATACTCTCATGCTGTAATTGTAGTGTGCAATTCACTCATAACTCTAAATTCCTAAAAGACAAATCTATCAACAACAATAGCTACAGTAAGCTGTTAAAAGACAGACAATATAAAAATATGTAAATTGAGACAACAGAAAGTCAAAATGTAGGAGGGATGGGGTTGAAGTGGAGAGGCTTTTTTTTTTCATTTTTCTTCTTTGTTTTTATTCTTTTCTTTGTGATCTAAGATAAGTTGTCATCTCTTTAAAATAACTTGTTATATTCATAAGATGTTTTTGTAAGCCTAATTGTAACCACAATGCAAAAACCTATAAATACAAATAAAAAGCAATGAATTAAAACACACTACCAGAGAAAATTACTTAACCACAAAGAAAGACAGTAAGAAAGAAAGAAAGGAGTTACCAAACGACCAGAAACAAGCAACAAAAATGACAGTGGCAAGTCCTTACTTAATAATAACACTGAATGTAAATGGACTCAGTTCTCCTATTAAAAGATAGAGTGGCTGAATGGATACAGAAACAATATAGAGCTATATGCTGCCTATAAGAAACTCACTTTACCTATAAAGCCACACATAGACCGAAAGTAAAGGGATGAAAAAGATATTCTATGTAAGTGGAAACCAAAAAAGAGCAGGAGTAGATACACTTATACCAAATAAAATAGACAAGTCAAAGAATGTAAAAGAGAAAAAGAAGATCACTATGTAATGATGAAAGGGTCAATTCAGCAAGAGGCTATAACAATGATAAATATTTATGCATCCAGAATCACAAAAGTCACAGAATAGCCAAAGCTATACTAAGCAAAAAGAACAAAACTAAAGGAATCACATTACCTGACTTCAAATTATACTACAGAGCTATAGTAACCAAAACAGCAGGATACTGGCACAAAAACAGACACATAGACCAATGGAATAGAACAGATAACCCAGAAACAAATGTATACATCTACAATGAACTCATTTTTTACAAAGATGCCAAGAACACAAATTGGAGAGAGGACAGTCTCTGCAAGAAATGGTGCCAGGAAAACTGGATCTCCACAGGCAGAAGAAGGAAACTAGACTATGTTTCTGTATACAAAAATCAAAATAAAAATGGATTAAAGACTTAAATCTAAGACCTCAAACTATGAAACTAGTACAAGAAAACTTTGATGAGACTCTCTAGGACATTGGACTGGGCAAAGATTTCAGTTATACCCCATAAGCACAAGCAACCAAAGCAAAAATGGACAAATGGAATCACTGAAATTAAAAAACTTATGCACAGCAAAAGAAACCATCAACAAAGTGAAGCAATAACCCACAGAATGGGAGAAAATATTTGCAAACTACCCATCTGACAAGGGATTAATAACCAGAATATATAAGGAGCTGAAATAACTCTATAGGAAAAAAATCTAATAATCTGCTTTAAAATGGGCAAAAAATCTGAATAGGCATTTCTCAAAAGAAGACATACAAATGACTAACAGGTGTATGAAGAAAATGCTCAACATCACTAATTATCAGATAAATGCATATCAAAACCACAGTGACATATCATTTCACCTCAGTCAGAATGGCTTTTATTTAAAAAAAATAAGGAATAACAGATGCTGGCAAAGATGTGGAGAAAGGGGAGCCCTTGTACAGTGTTGGTGGGAATGTAAATTAGTACAATAACTATGAAGAAGACTATGTAAGTACATCAAAAAACAAAAAATAGAGCTACTATATGATCCTGCAATTCCACTACTGGGTATATACCCAAAAGAAAGAAAATCAATATATTGAAGAGATATTTGCACCTCCATATTTATGGCAGCACTACTCACAATAGCCAAGATATGGGATAAACTTAAGCACCCATCAACAGATGAATGGGTAAAGAAAATGTGGTATACATACACAATGGAATATTATTCAGCCATAAAAAAGAATGAAAACCTTACCACCCAGAGTGATTGTGAGGATAAAATCCTATGTGGTGAGAACATTCAAAAGCCTCTTCTGATAAATGCATGAGGTTATAAAAATAAATGAATAAATAAATAAAAGCACTGGACCCCCAAAAATCCCTTGTGGACTTGGATATGCTTCCTTATCTGCAAAGCCCTATACAAACATAAAGGATTTGTTTCTCAGGAGAAATGCTAATGTTATTGGCAGCAACATAAATGGAACTGGAGGTCATCATGTTGAGTGAAATAAGCCAGACACAGAAAGACAAACATCACATGTCCTCAATCATATGTAGGAGCTAAAAACGTGAATCTCATGAAGGTAGAAAGCAGATTGGTAGTTGTCAGAATCTGGGAAGAGGGGTGTATTAGTCCATTCTCACGCTGCAATAAAGAAACACCTGAGACTGGGTAGTTTATAAAGAAAGAGGTTTGATTGACTCACAGTTCTCCATTGCTTGGAAGCCCTCAGGAAGCTTACAATAATGGCTGAAGACACCTCTTCACAGGGTGGCAGGAGAGAGAATGAGTGTCAGCAGGGGAAATGTCAGACGCTTATAAAACCATCAGATCTCGTAAGAACTCACTCACTATCACAAGAATGGACTAATACACCCCCTCTTCCCAGATTCCGACAACCCCCAATCTGCTCTCTGTCTTCATGAGATCCACTTTTTTAGCTTCTACATATAAGTGAGTACACATGATGTTTGTCTTTCTCTGTCTGGCTTATCTCACTCAACATAATGACCTCCAGTTCCGTTTATGTTGCTGCCAATGACATCCATCACCTTAAATATTTATCGTCTGTTTATTCTAGGAAGAATTTATTTTCTTCTAGCTATTTGAAATGTACAATAGATTACTGTTAAATATAGTCACGCTACTGATTTATCAAACTCCAGGTCTTATTTCTTCTAAGTGTATGTTTGTACCCATTAACCAATTACTGTGATTTGATCTTTACACATTAAATGAATGTATCAAATTATCACATGTATCCCAAAATATATATGTCTATTATTTATCAATAAAAATAAAAACAATTCAAAAAAGTCATAGCAAATAATTTTTTAAAGTATACAAGCAAGAACATGGTTTATCTACAAATTCAAAATGACACACTAATATCGTGTTTGGGGGATGAAATGTGTATTAATAAGTAGATTGAAATTTAACTATGTGTTGAATCCATCCAGACTGCTTACATGGCCTGTTATTTGGAATTCTTGACTTTTGCACTTTAAAAAATACATTCCTTTATTATTAAAATTTTTGTATTTTGTTTCTAAAGAGGAGACACAACCACTTTTTGGCGGCTATTTGCAAGCACTTCTTCAGAAGTAACATGCTGTGGAACTGGGATAATTTTATTCTCAATAAAGGAAAGCCAAGTTGGATAAAAACGTTTTATCCATATAAAAACTTTTAATCCATATCCACTATCCATACAGTGCATATTCCTTTTTATCCTTTTAACTTTTATTTTAAAGAACTAGAGATATACTGATGTAGTAAGAAATGACAATATGAATGCTCCTTACAGGTTGTAAGGTCAAAATTCAGAATTATCATTTTTATGTCCCTCATCAGCTCATTCTACTTTTTTTTTTTTACCATCTTAACCATTTCAAGAGTACAGTTCAGTAACTCATTTATTTTAAAATCAGTATTTTTGATGTCTCCTTTCTGTACCCAATAATCCATTGTGAAAATAAGTTAGACAATTGAACAAAAATAATCGAAAAGCTGTAAAATGGTCAAAACCTCCATAGCAGATGAGGCCGTCACCTGAGTGACAAAACAACTGAGTGGCTGATGCTGGAACAGGCCTGCTACTAACAGGCACAGGATTTTGACTGCCCCAAACAGCTAGCTTAAATGAAAAAACAGATTCTACTATTATTTTTTAAAAATCATAAACCTCGAGAACACTTTTCACAACCCCCTGAGTATTTTTAGTACCAAACTGAAGTTGGAAATCTTAGATTCATATCCTGGTTCAATCTCCCTAGCTCTGTGACTTGAGCAAATTACTTTCTTTTCTTTTCCAGTGCTCAGTTTGTGAATATACAAGTGAGGATTTTAAAATATCTACCCAGTGAGCCTGGCCAGTATACAATCTGGGCACACCACAGTCAGATGCAAAGACACGGAGAATGTCAACTTGAACTTGGCTTAAGTTGTTCTCACTTCAGTTTATTATCAAACCAGCAGATGGATAAAGCTGTGCAAAGAATAAGAGTGATAATAACCCAAATAAGTGAACAGATGTAGCTCGTTCAAAGCAGCTCTAACAGAGTGAGGAGTCTGCCAGGTCAGAGAGAAACAAAAAAAAGTCTAAACTCATTATATCATTAGGCTGGGGTAGGGCCATGTAACAATAGCAGTGGTTTTCCAAATACCGTGCAAGAAGCCAGTGTCTTTGACCTGGGTATTTGCGAGAATACAAACCCTTGAGCCCCAGCCCAGACCTACTGAAATCGGGAGACTTTGGGGCTGAGGCCCAACAATTTGTGTTTTAACAAGCCCTCGGGGGCATTCTGATTGGAGCTCAAGTGTGAGAACCTGCATTATGGTATGAGGCAGTTCTTTTGGAGACTAGTTTTTCATGTTCTTGTTCTCATTCTTCTGATGGGCCTGGCTTACCACCCAGAGTGATTGTGAGGATAGAATCCCAGGTGGTAAGACATTCAAAAGCCTCTTCTGATAAATGCATGAGGTTATATAATTAAATAATACCACTGGCCAAGAAGAAAAAATCCCAGTGGATTGGAAGTGCTTTGTTATCTGCAAAGCCCTGTACAAACATAAAGGATTTGTTTCTCACAGGAGAAGTGCTAATGTTTACCAGTTTAATGACCAGTTCTGCACAACACTGGCTAATTCAGCACTATAATAGGTACAGGATTGGGCCATCCCAAAAGGCAATGGTCCATAGGATCTTTACCCTGTGGCCTTTGGGGATCACTTGCATTTTTATATGCGAAGAACTAGACGTTGCATCAAGAGCCTACTAGCTTGGACTATCTGCCTGGGCCGCAGTCTCCAGGAACATCTTCCTGGTTTGCTCTAAATAGCAGTGTCCAACAGAATTTTCTGTGATGATGAAAATATTCTACAGCCCACCCTAGGCTACACTGTCCATTGTGCTAGCCACTAGCCACACGTAGCATTTAACAATATTCCTAGTGCAATAAAGGAACTGCATTTTAATTTATTTAATTTTAATTTGAACCACCACATGTGGGGTGTAGTCATATTAAAAAATAATTATTCATTGTTTACCTGAAATTCAAACGTAATTGGGCAACCTGTATTTTTATTTCATAAATCTGGCAACCTTGGTTAAAGATTATCAGTGACATTAACTCCTCCTGTGGAAAGTTTGATTGAGAGGCTTTCTGCCCATGACCAGAGGAAGCAGATTTGATCTCATTTTGGTCAGAAAGGACACGGGGTTCTTTTTCAAAGAAAATTTTTGAAGGAATAATGGCTGAGAAAATCAATGTAACAGATGACTAGAAATACAAATTGTACTATCATTCATATACTCATGCTTATTTCTCTGCAACTGAATCCATAGACAGGTTTCAATGGGAAATGGAAGGCAGTCCAAAGAGCCTAATTCAGTAGGGATAATTCTGGGCTTGGAGCATGGTCCTAGTTAATACGAAGGAGCAGAGAAGAATGGTATCTATGGGTCATGCAAAGAAAGGATTGTAAAGCAAACCTTCCCTCCTTAATTGCTTAATCTCTTCATCACCTCAGTGGGTGATTACCTTATGAAAGTAATCATGAGATTAAAAAAAATTAAGACCAACATTCTTGCCTTATGACTATGCTTATGCTTTTGCTTTGCTTCAAAGACAAACAAAAAAAGTATGTAAGATCTTGTTCCTGTGAACTCACTCTGGGAAAAAAAAAAAAAGTATGGCAACCAGAATATTGCTAATTCTCAGGAAGACAATATTTTCTGGCCAGGTGTGGTGGTATATGCCTATAATCCCAGCACCAAGGGAGGCTGAGGTGGAAGGATGGCATGAACCCAGGAGTTCAAGACCAGCCTGGGCAACGTGGTGAAACCTCATGGCTACCAAAAATAGAAAAATTAGCCGATCACGGAGGTGCACACCTGTGATCCCAGCTACTCCAGCAAAGGCTGAGGTGGGAGGATCACTTGAGCCCAGGAGGATGAGGCTGCAGTGAGCCAAGACCATGCCACTGCACTCTAACCTGGCAACAAAGTGAGACTCTGTCTCAAAAAAAAAAATAATAATAATAATAGTTTGCTGACAACCCTATAATTTCAAGATGTGATCAAATAGAGATGCCTTTATCCCTTCTACTCACTCTAGGCTTCACTTTCTGCCATAACTATCTCCTCTTTTAAGAGATATTGATAAGAAACCAGTTCTTAAGGCCTCTAAGCTCATCTTTGATATAATAAAGAAGGTATTGTTTTACAGTTACTTATTAAGTAGATATTTGATAACATTGTTTTTAACTAGATAAAAGGATTTTGAAATTGGCACTCCTTCCCCAGGAATAGCAAAGGAACATGGTGTTTTTAGTAACTAAACAGCATTCCAAGAGTTGATAGTTATAAAATTCAGGTCTTCTGGTTTCCAAGAATTTTATGTCAAAGAAGTAATGGTTGTTGTTTTCCTCTTTCAAAGGAAAGTTTTGATGTAACATAGCCAGCAGGTTTTTAAAATGAATCTTAATAGCATTGTGTCTAGACCATCACCTTTGATATTTTCCTATTTTTCTCTATGGCCTAAAATACTCACATGGATATAATTTTAGCTTTGGAGATCTGATGACTTAGGAAGCCAATGGGTCTCCAGCAAGAGATTATTAGCAGATGCAATTGCTCTCCTCTTTCTCTCCTCTCCCCCCCTCCCATGGGTCTTTCTCTATATTTACTACCCATTTCCCTACAAAAAGGTATTGAGTCTGGAAGGCAACCAGCATTCTAGTATTTGAATGCTTTAAAAGGGTTTAAACAATTTAAATGGGTTTAAATTCCAATAACTAAGGTTTAAATTTGGAATTACAGCATTCAACCTGGAGGGCCGCCAGGTGATTTACACCCAGACAGGTTCTCAAAGTGTGGATGGTCCCTGATCCAGCAGCAGCAGCAGCAACAACAGCAGAAACATCTGGGAACTTGGAAATGCTAATTTTCAGGGCCCACCCACCCATAACTACCTGGATGACTTCAGTTACCTGAGTACTCTATCCTTAAAAAAAAAAAACTTTCATTCTTCTCTTTATTCAGAGTAGAAGAGTATAATCCTTCTCACTGGCACATTCAGACTCTTCTCCATAGAGTAGAGCATTTTTCAAAGATTGTTTTTCAAAGTATGGTCCCAGGACCACCAACATCAGCATCCCTGGGAACTTGTTAGAGAAGCAAATTCTAGGCCCCACCCCCAGACCTGCAGTATCAGACAGTCGGATGGTGGGGTTCAGCAATCTGAAGTTTTAACAAGCCCCCTTGCAATTCCAATGCATGGTTGGGTCTGAGGAACAATGAAATAAGAGCATTCCTTGCTATCGAGCCTATTCTACGACTTATATTTATTCTGAGACGCCAAACAGCTACCACAGCCCTATTAAAACAAGCTCTGTGAGTAGTTTATAAGCCCATGGAATTGGATTCTTTGGTCAGTCTGCCTTATCCTCAAAAAGGTATTTAAAACAGTAAATATCATTCACAATATTGCTCTGTAGATATAAATCTGTGTTGCTCAAGAGGATTCCTTGGAGGAAGGGTGTCTGAGCCGGCTGTGTGGGATCTGTGTGGATGGGATGGCAAGCGGGGAGCTCGTGGATTTGAAGATGCCTCCTTCGTCCTTGATGTAGGGGGTGTGTGTGTGTGTGTATGTGTGTGTGTGTTTAAATCAGGTTGATAGAACAGTCTGCCAAGATTTGAATCTACTGGAGTATGAAAGCCCATTTTTATAGTCCACCCACCGTGGCCTATGACTGAACTCTCAATCTTTTTTTAAACCATATGAATGTGAGTTTCCTTATTTAAAACCAAGTAAGTACAATTTGGTGACTATTCACCACATCATGCTATGCTCTATGTATGATCCTTAACAGGCATTATCTCTATCAGTCATCACAGCAACTTGGGGAGGTTTGGAACTCTCAAACCCATTTTACAGATGAGGACACAGAGGAGGCTTATAGAGATGAAGCAGGTTACCCAAGGTAAGTAGACAGCAAGCATCAGGAGTGGGGATCTGAAAGGCCACTGTTTCAACAATGCTATGCCACTTCATGTGAACCTTGCATTTTCTGATTTGATTAGGGAAGACAAGGACCATGCACTAAATGTTGGAAAATGACAGTCAATGGATGGAAAAAATATTTTAGTCTGAGTGTAATTGGTTTGGGATTGAGCCGTCCTTTTCAAATTTGACTGTGATACAAATTCCCTGGGGATCTTATTAAAATGCAGACCCCGGCTGGACGTGGTGGCTCACTCCTGTAATCCTAGTGCTTTGGGAAGCCAAGGCAGGAGGATCACTTGAGGCCAGGAGCTTGAGACCAGCCTGGGCAACATAGAGAGACCCAGTCTCTACAAAATAAATAAACAAAATGCAGGTCCTGATTCAGCAGGTTCGGGGTAAAGCCTGAGATTCACATTTCTAACCAGCTCCCAGGTGATGCTGCTGCTGCTGAGCTGTGGACATTTCAAGTAGCAGGAGATAAGATACAGTGTTTTTAAATGACTTGTTCATATATAATATCATTTGATCCTTACCTAAGCCCTGCGAAGTAGCCGTTATTATTTCTACCTCTCTAGTTGAAGAAGTTGTGAACTCTCAATCTTTAATTTAAAAGGTGAACATGGCCGGGCGTGGTGGCTCACACCTGTAATCCCTCCCTGTACTTTGGGAGGCCGAGGAAGGCAGATCACCTGAAGTCAGGAGTTCAAGACCATCCTGGCCAACATGGTGAAACCCCGTCTCTACTAAAGATACAAAAAATTAGCCATGCGTGGTGGCACGTGCCTTGATGTAGCTACTCAGGAGGCTGAGGCAGGAGAATCGCTTGAATCCAGGAGGCAGAGGTTGCAGTGAGCCAAGATCATGCCATTGTACTGCAGCCTGGGTGACAGGGCAAGACTCTGCCAAAAAAAACAAAAACAAAAACAAAAAAACGGTGAATGCTAATGTAGCTCCTCAATGGATTTATACTATGAATGAATCTAGGGGTATTCTTTCAAGTACAATGGGTATAAAAGTATGGTTGGACCCCCAGGCTCTCCCCCTCCAATTCCTCCTCCGCATTCCTGCCAGATAAATTATGTTAAACCACAGCACCAATCATAGCATTTCTTCCCCAGTGGTAGCTCCCATATATTTACCAAATTAACTTCAAAGTTCTTATTTGCCATTCAAGACTGCAATTGTAGACTTTTACATTGAATTGTATGAAATTATCATTTTAATGGGGAAAAAATATCAAATATCAGCAATTTCATATGGTTCAACTTGTTATCTACCTCACATTTACTTTGTTAAACTTCTCTATAGCCTTTCTTTTCCATATTGCTTTCTTTCTTTTTTTTTTCTTTTTTTTTTTTTTTTGAGACAGGCTGGAGTGCAGTGGTGTGATCTGGGCTCACTATAACCTCTGCACCCAGGTTCAAGCAATTCCCCCACCTCAGCCTCCCCCAAGTAGCTGGGGCTACAGGTGCGCGCCACCTCGCATGGCTAATTTTTGTATTTTTTTGGTAGAGATGGGGTTTTACCACGTTGGCCAGACCGGTCTTGAACTCCTGAACTCAAGTGATCTGCCTGACTTGGCCTCCCAAAGTGCTGGGATTACAGGTATGAGCCACTGCACCTGGCCCATATTGTAATTTTTAAGTTTCTTGGAATTTTAATACTTAACCTGCTAATGACCAGCCCCAAATTCTGGTGAAAAATCCCAAGAAAAATAAAAAGAAAATGTTCCCTCTTCCCCCTGCAGCTTCAGAGAAGCAGACTTATTATTATGTGACACAGAGCCAGTTCCATTTCATAAAATTCAGATGGGGGAACATTCACGCAAGTATCTCCCCCACTCTCCTTGCCAGTGTGGAGGCTTGGATGAAAGGCCATAATCCTAGTCTGTTTTGTTACTATAAAATTGTCCCTGGAAGTGCTACTTCTAAAGAAGTGTATCTCTTAAGTTACCTGGATATCAGAGTGTGTTGCTATGTCCTATAAAATGGCACCTATAACACCTAAAAGTCTGCAACTCTGGTTGGTCATCTTATTAAATAATGTGTTGCTCTGGTAATAATAATACGGAAATTGTCAATTCTGTTTTCCAGAAGGTAACACAATATTTCTGTTACAAATCTTTGTTAAGTAGAAGAAAAGCTTTAGAGTTTCTTTCCTCCCTTTAGGCATTATCAATCCTGCGACTCTGTCGGCTTCCTTATTCTTCTTCTTTTTTTTTTTTTTTTTTTTGGCAACAGGGTCTCACTCTGTCACCCAGGCTGGAGTGCAATGGTACAATCATGGCTCACCCGCAGCCTCCTTGGGCTCAAGCAATTCTCCCACCTCAGCCTCCCGAGTAGCTGGGACTACAGGCATGCACCACCATACCTGGCTAATTTTTTTTTTTTTTTTTGAGAGATGGAGTTTCATCCTATTGCCCAGGCTGGTCTCAAACTCCTGGGCTCAAGCTATCTGCCTACCTCGGCCTCCCAAAAGTGATGGGATTATAGGTATGAGCCACCATGCCCCACCTGGCTTCCTTATTCAAACAGTAGAATCTGTCCGTTTAAATTACCAAGAGATCCATGCTATGGAGCCAGCCTGTTTTAGCCCTTTCTTTCACTTCTGCTGTGTACACACACCATGCTATAGATAGATAGCACCTCTTATGCACTGATCACTCCTCCGCTGTTCCTTTGCTCGTGCTGTTCCTCTACTTAGAACACCTTCCCACACCCATCTAAACCTATAAAAATTCAAGTCAAGGTCACCTAAAGGTCACCTCCTTTGTGAGGCCTTCCCCCATCCCATCCAGTAAGATTTATTTTTAATGATATTTGTGATAGTCTCCTTGATGTATAGTCATTTGTTTATTTCCTTTCTCTCTCCTAGTAGACTTTAATCCCACTGAAGACAGAGAATGTACTTACTCTTCCCCCACAAGTACCTAGCAAAAGGCCTTGCACGTAAGCATGCTCTCAGTACTTTAAAAATGACATTGAAGGCCTGGCGCGGCGGCTCACACCTGTAATTCCAGAACTTTGGGAGGCCGAGGCAGGCAAATCACCTGAGGTCAGGAGTTCAAGACAGCCTGTCCAACATGGTGAAACCCTGTCTCTACTAAAAACACAAAAGTTAGCCGGGCATGGTGGTGGGTTCCTGTAATCCCAGCTACTCGGGAGGCTGAGGCAGGAGAATCACTGGAACCCAGGAGGTGGGAGGCTGCAGTGAGCTGAGATCGTGCCATTGCACTCCAGCCTGGGTGAGAGAGGGAGACTCTGTCTCAAAAAAGAAAAAAAAAATGACATTGAAGAAGTTCTCCCACAACCAATATTAAGGGTCATCTTTATGTAATTTACCTCTAAAACCAAACCCCTCTTCTTCTGCATTGTGGGAAGTCAACTCCCCACCATATCTTGAAGATTCTAGGGCCTGATTCATTGTCATCCTCTTCAACACTATGCCAGCATGAATTCTATGATTTTAGTATCCACATAGATAATCCTTCGAGCAGCCTGGGCCTTCAGCTCCCTGACCTCCTCTTCTGCAAAGATCCTGTTAGACACCTACAACAGGCAGCCACTCCCATGGTTTTATCCTAGAACTTATCATTATCAATAACCAAAGAGCCTCCATAATCTCAACTTCAAACCTCCCATTCTCCAAACACTGCCCAACAATCATTTCAAAATAACTGGCTTCTCAGGGAATATGAAAAAGATGCATAACTCCAAATATCACTTGTTAAAATCACCCCCTTCTCTTTCCCCTTCTCTACTTCCAGTGGAAGTTTTAACATTTCTGTAGAGGAGCCTCTTAGAGCCCAGAGTAATCCTGCTTAGAAGGCAGGGCATTAGGGGATTTGTTTTGAAGCTCTATTTTGCATAACACTTCACACAATTCTTAGAGAACATCACTTTTCCATATCAAAGAATGCGCTCCATAGTGATGATGGTGGGCGTGGCAGAGCTAAAGTTTCTCAAGCTTCACACTGACTTTCTCAAGTCTTACAACAAACTCTAGAGTTCTTCAAACTCACCCAAAACAGTCCTTCCAAAACCTGTCTCACCAGCCATAGGCCTCATCGCTTTTCCTTCTGCTCTTTCCCATTGGAAATTTGGAGGGCAGTCAGAGATCTTAAATAGGCAAGGATGGGAGAAGGCTGGGAAGCAGTGTGTGTGTGTGTGTGTGTGTGTGTGTGTGAGAGAATGTGTGAGTGTGCGCGCGCGTGTGTGCGTACTTGTGTGAGTGCATGTGTGTGCGCGTGCGTACACGCGTGTGTGCGCTTGTGCATGTGCGTGCGTGTGTGCATGTGCGTGCTTGTGCGTGCGTGTGTGCGTGTGTATGGCGCCCACGCATAAGACTTTTCCGTGTTGTCCCAGAGTTGCCAAAGGTGGAAACAAAAAGCATCAGGTGCTTCCACATCCTAATGAGTGGCTGCAACCAGCCAGCAGACACGTTCTCACAGGGTACTAAGAGATGACAGAACTGGCCCTATTTGGATTCTGACCGTCTCCTCTTCAACCACTCTTCTCCAGCCTCTGTGGCTACAGGAGGACTAGGAAGGGGAGGGGGAGTAGTTTATGTTCCTAAGGAGGGTTTCTTTCCTCTCCCTGGACGGAGTAGGAAGGGGTGGGAACGGAGTGCTGGGACTCCCCCTGCCCTCCCAAGCCAAGAGCTGTATTAAGGGAGACCTCTAAGAGGGTCTGCTCCGGGAGAGTGGGAGGTCTGCAAGAAGGCAAAGTTGGCATCCAGTTTTACTGCCTGGGCTCTGTGGAGCTGCACAGATCCACAGGCCCACCCTGGACACCCTGGAGCCTTGGGACTGTTGGTAAGAGAATTCCTGGGCGAGCTTTACTAATAGTCCTTTAGGGATGTGTTAAGTCTGAACCTGGAGTCTGGTGCCCCCTTGTGGTCTACAGATACCTGAATGCTGAGAGGTTCAAAAGGTACTAGGGGCGGTGTGCCTGGAAATAAATGGAGCATCACTCCCACTTTGATTCCGTGAGCCCACAGCTTATGAGTTTGGAAAGGCTCCACAGGAAGGATCACAGGGCTTACTTACAGAGCCGCTTTTCGCGAGGCCCCAGAGGAGTCAGAATCAAGTGAAGTTTAACACTGTCGCCTCAGAAAAATGGACCACCGCTGTGCTTAGAGACCCTTCACCTAACTCAGCAAATCAGAGCATCACACCTGGAAAAAGAGCGTTTTCACAGGAAGATTTCTCTCTCCCTCTCTCTCCTCGTGCTCCCCCACCCCCCAGACCAGAAGATACGATATTGAAATTGTAATTGGCACTGTCAGCTTGACCAACCCAGAGACCCCAGCAAGTCATGAGACCCACCCAAAGGTATCATTAAAGGATGGGAAAGGGACTTGGTGCTGCATGGTCTAAAGCAGTAATTGGAAAAACAAAATGGCTTCACCATGTATAGTCCACCACTGAGTTGAGACCCATCAATGCATCAGTTCCATGTACCCAGGCACAAGGCATAGACTTCGCAAGAAGACAGAAGGGAGCTGAAAAACAACTGTGCCACTTAATAGCTTTATTGCCTCTAGGCAAGGCCTATCTGAGCTCGTGCTTCTCCACTTTCAAGTAAAGATAATAATACCTAATGGACATTATGACTAGGTTATTAAAAGGATTATAGGCAGTGTATATAAATGAATAGAGCTACTATTTATTGATGTATGTGTTGACACATAGAGAGAGGGGCTCTTCCCAGTTTCCCATGACAAAAGACAAATAAAAAGAATTAGTAAAGTAGAAATAAAAAATAAGGAGTGAGGAATGCTGAAGTGCTAACTATAAATGTAAACGCAGCGATTTAAGCTACAAATTTGGTTTTGAGTTTCCCAACAGCTTACACACAAAGAAAAACCTCAGAACTTGCACAACCACAGTTATCAGAAAGGAGGAAGGATGCCTTCTCAAGGAAGACAAAGCTTTTCCGTGGTTCCCAAATTTCAAAAGCAACATCTCAGAAGTTTCTCTGCATTGGCTTGTAAATTACCTGAAACCTTAACTATTCTTTACCAAGGGGTTCTAAAGCTTTAGAACTAGTGATGTAATAATTGGGACTGGGACAAATTATTGAAGGTGAATGACCTAGATCTCTGTACTCCAGATCACAATGGTATTCTGCAACAATTACTCTCCTATAATTCCTTAAATTCTCAGTTGAGCTCTCCCTGCTACATTCATTGTGAGATCACCCAAAGGACAATTAGACTCACCCCCTTCCACCTCAAATAAATGTTTTACTTCCAACTCATGCGGAAGCTTCAGACTGAGGACAGATTTAAATAAAAGTATAGATATATTTTTAGATGAAATAGCTACGTTCAAAAGGCTCTTCTCTTACCCAGATGTAATTCTGGCCTACAAAAGCCACATTGCTCTCCCCTTCAAAGGCCACAGTCACAGTCACCTTTTAGGGGCATTGGCACATGAAGTAAACAGCCTTTGCAAAACAGTACTACAGGTGAGCTCTCCCCTCCCCAACTGCAGAGGCACCTCCACTAATCTGCATATGCTAACATGGGTTTCCAGGGAAGTTGCCAAAATAAGCTCCTGTCCTCCCTCACCTTTACTTAATCCCCACATAGGTTTTGCTTTTACCATATGGTAATTATTTCCAAATCACAAGTGCAAACACTCACTCTGATTGGAAAATTAGCAGATTTCAAACTCAGGTAATTTGTTCCTAATGAGGAACTTGTTGAACTGAATTTAACAATTAACTCGCACACCCTTTGCTGCCTGCAGCTATGGGAGTGAAGCAGGGAAGACAGAAGGGCTAGACGAGGGCTGGGGCCTGGACTTTGTGTACAAGATAAAGGTTGGGATGGGGGAAGGTGTGTTAATGGGGCTGTAGGATCATCAGGAACTTGACTGTTTAAATGGATATAATATCTATGAATTCACATGTAAATGAATTTCAAACATATGCCGAAGTAGAATAGTATAATGAGTCTCCATATATCCATCAACCAGCTCCCACAGTTATCAACTGATGACTGATCAAGTTTCACTTCTGCAGGAGGAGCTAGAGACCCAGAAGATGCACAGGAAGGAGGGGCAAAAGGAAAGGAAAAGTGTGGTGCTCTCTCCTCTCTCCCACTCCCTCAGGTTCCAAGCACTGTAGGGTAGATACGGGTTGGTGAGTTGACTGCTGAGAAAATGAGTGTCCTCCTCGTAGGTGTTTTGCATATGGCTGTGCAGAGCCTGGCAAAAGGCTGACCTTTTCCACCCTCCTCGCTCCATGGCTGGGGCCACTTGATCTTCACCTGCAGGTCCTGGCCCAGGTGACCATAGGCCATGAGGATTACAAGAAGCTCCAGCCCGGTACATGCAATCAGCATCATAAATGTAACTCCACCTGTGTGCCTCAAACCCAGGTCATGCCTCATGCTCTGTCCCCATAATCTGCTTTGCTCCTGTCCCTCTAGAACTGTGCTGACCCACATGATAGCCACTAGCCATACATGACTATTAAACACTTGAAATGTGACTAGTGAGACTGAGGAACTAATTTTAAATTTTATGTACTTTTAATTAAATTTTAAAACTGATATGTGACTCAATTATGGGAAAATTTCCAAGTATGTTTGGAAAGTGAATCTACATTTTCAACTGGAAGGTTTATAAAAATCTAAATACAGGACGAATATTTCTGATGAAAATTTGGTATATGAATTGAGCCTCTGGAGTTGGAAAGTTTACGTAAAATGTCTCATTGAGAATTTAAAAATATTGATAATATAGGAATGATATTTGAGATACATTTGGTTACACAGAATTTATTAAAAGTAATGTCCCATTTCTTTTTATTTTAAAAAATGTAGCTACTAGAAAATTTAAAATTATATATGGGTCTCACATTATACTTCTATTGGATAGCACTGCTCTAGGGCTAGGGTCCTCTCTTCACTCGGAATTATCCTCAAGGAATATAATCCTGTTCCCAAATTCCCACCCTGTGACAGAGGCTCAATTCTACCTGACATGTCCTATTGTGCTGGGCCTACCTGGATTTTCCCGGATGCTCACCTACAGGCCTACCTTCTCTGCAAACTGTCAGAACATTCTAGGGACAACTGCTTTCATACAACCACTTCACCATCAACATTCTGCTGTTAAGCCCTGAAGGTGAAACTTGCCACAGAACTAATTTGAATTTGTCCTGGGATAGCATCTAGGTTCTCATGATACTAAAATAAATAAAAAGTTTACTCACAAAATGCAGCCAGCTAATGTCTTCAAAAGGTACCCTGTATCAAAGTACCAAGTAGGTGGGGGATCATTAAAAGGAAATCAACAAAGATTGCCAAACAGTCACTCTCAAACAAAGCTGAATTTATTTGCCCGCCTAGAAGAGCCACATCACTCAAGCACAAGTTTAGCTAGTGGCTCCATACAGCACCTGAAAGGACCAGACAGAGAACAAAGGAAGGAAGTAGACCACATCTGATGATACTCTGTTTCCAAAACATTTTCATCACAGTTCAGGTATCTGGCTGGCACCCGATGCTAAGTAGGAACTCTTCTTTGCAACCAGCTGTTGCACTGGTTCGCTTCTTAAAAGTGCAGACACCATTCCCAATTATGCCCAGGATGGTCTGATGGACTTGCTGTCACTCAGAAAATTCAACATGCTTGCTTGAAGTTGGCCAGTATCTTTCTTTAATAGCATCAGTAGCTCATTAGTTACAGGGTTTGTCAAGTAAAATTAACCAGTTACCTGTCTATTCACGGATATCTTTTGGAAATGCCAGATCAAACTTCCTTTCATTTACTTAAGGCAAAAGGCAAAGAAATATACATGTGTACTTAGAAAAACAAATATTATATAACAGAGTACCCTTCAAAGGTGAAACAGAGCAAAATTTAAGAGGCACTAAAACCAATACTTGTACACAAATGTTAACAGCAGCCCTATGCACGACAGCCAAAGGCAGAAAAAAATCAACTGTCCATCACTGGATGAATGAACAAAATATGCTACATACAAACAATGGAATAATATTAAACCACAGAAGGATTGAAGTCGCAATACCTTTTACAATATGGATGAACTTCAAAAACATTATGCTGAGTGAAAGAGGTCAGACACAAACAACCACATACTATATGACATTTACCGGAAGTATTTAGGTAAATCCATAGAAACAGAAAGCAAACTGGTGGTTGCCAGAGGCTAGGGGTGTGAAGATGACAAGCTAGTGCTTAATGGGTACAGAGATTTCTTGGTGGGTGATGAAAATGTTTTGGAAACAGAAGGGGTAGTTGTACAACATCATGAATGTACTAAATGCCACTTTACAATTGTACTTTAAATGGTTGGTTCTACTTTCCTTAGTTGTTAAAAAAGGAAAAGACAAAACAAAAGGGCACAGAAGTTCATGGTTCTTTGAGTCTCACTGGAACAAGGAAAAAAATGAGGGAACAGGAACTGCTGAACAACTGATGATGAAGAATAAGAGAAAAAAGACAGAGAAAGAAGGGGGTTCTATTTAAGAAACAAGGCTACAAATATTTGAAAAGCAAACAAATAAAATGGATTTTCAAATGTTTCGATATTAACTTCTTGCAAACAATCTAGTGTAAAAAATGTAAATGATCTTATAAAGAGAGAGAATACGAGACATCCAAGAAGAGCCTTTTCAAGGCCAGTGAGAGAACCTGGCTCTGTGGGGTACTAGGCGCAGACAGGGCCTTTGAAAGGGCAGGGGACTGTCACACAAGCAAATCTGCCACCAATTCCATTCCACAGCTTTGGAGGTCTCCAATGTACTCAATTGCAGTGTGACAAGCATCACTGTATTGTACTTTCTTTTCATTTCATTTTTCAAATGAATGTGTAATAATTCCATTTCACATATTGTGCATAAAACTATTAATTTAATGGAATTGACAGACTATTAATAGGATGGAATTCTTCTGAAAGAGGATTCTCAGAGTTCATAGGTCACTTTCATATATATTATGTACAATGAGACCATTTTAAAAAAGCAATGACCTTCATGTCACATGAGACAGCAGGGATAAGTCATGAGGACATTATGCCAAGTGAGATAAGCCACTCACCAAATGACAAATGCTGTATGATTCTACTTCCATGAAGTGGCCAGGGTAGTGAACTCATAGAGACAGAAAGTAGAATAATGGCTGCCAGGGACTGGGTGAGGGAGAACGGGGAGTTGGTGTTCAACGGGCATGAGTTTCAGTATTGCAAGATGAAGGTCTGGAGATCTGCAACACAGCTGTGGGGGTGTATTTAATACTACTGAACCATGCACTTAAAAACAGCTAAGGTGGGCCATTTTAGATTGTTATGTTTTTACCCCCACTAAAAAAATTTAAATCCCACTCTTCTTGTTAAAATATTAACTTAAAATTAAAATCTTGTTAAAATATTAACTTAAACATTGTTGGCATTGCCATTTTATGGCTTTAGAGAAATTATACGTTTCAAGAGTTTAAACTCTACCTGGTTGGGGATTTGGACACTTTAAGACACTATATTAATTATATCAACGGCAGCAACGACAACGAAAGGAGTAACTTAAGCAAAACAATGCTCCTTTAGGAAATCACTTCCCTGTTTCTATATCAAAATCAGTGGACTGTGCTTCTGTGTCAAGTGTGTACCTTAAAATGTAAAATACCAACACATGAAGAAAACCAAAACTCAAGTAAAAACTGAGAATTCATTTGGGTCAGTGCTCCTCTGCTTTTAAAAGAGAGACAAACTACCACAAGCCTCAGGGTGCTGGAGGGGTTGGCTTGCCTCCCTTCATCTGACCCACAGACTGGCTCCCTGCTTGCCCACCTGGATGTGACTGCACTACTGGAATAGCATCTGTTGCCAAAAACAGTGGCTGCTGCAGGACTCTCAACTGCTGCGGCTGTGGCTGCTCCTGCTGTGGCTGTGGCTGCTCCGGCTGTGGCTGTGGCTGCGGTTGTGGTTGAGGCTTTGGTGGTTGTGGCTGCTGTGGCTGCAGCTGCCGTGGCTGTGGCTGCTGCTGCCTCAAGACAGAGGGGAGCTGGGCCCTCCGCTGAGGAACCTGAGCAGAGCCAAGCACAGCCGACACAGCTGCCTGGGGCTGGGGTTGCAGACCACTTCTGGCTCCAGTGAGGTTCACGTTAAGAAGTCGCTGAGCAGGGAAGGCCTCCCCTTGAGTGCCCAAACCTTGTGTGGAACCCTGTGGCCCTGGCTGAGGAGGGTGAGCAGCTGTGGGCTGCTGGGGCTGCTGTAGGAAAAGCACCTGATTGAGCTGCTCCTGCGAGCCACTCAGAACCATGGAGCCCTGCAGAATCTGGATGGAAGTCACAGGCCTGAGACCTTCAGGAGTATTTAGGAAAAGCCGAACGGGTGCTGGAGAAGATGCCCGCACTGCACCGGGCCTTGCATCTGGTAGCGGACCTCCTGAGGACTGATGGCCACTCCCACCTGATTCCTGCAGGAGCTGGGCCACCAGAGCCAGGGGCCTGCACAGGCTTGCAACTGCTCCCCAAAGCCTGGGCTCGGTGGGACTGGGCCCACCACGTTGATGGCCTTTAGGCCAGTGGAGCCTGTCCGGACCGGAATGGCTGGGGCTATTTTTGTGAATCTGATTGGGGCCGGACACTTGGAGGGGGCCTGATAACGTGAATGAAATGCACAGAGGACTTTTTGAGAATGACTACGTGCTGCAGAAGCAGCAGCAGCAGCAGCTACAGCACAAGGAGCAGCAGCAGCACGGGGAGGAGCAGCAGCAGTAGCGACAGCAGCAGCAGCAGGAGGAGGAGGAAGAGGAGGAGCAGCAGCAGCAGAAGCAGCAGGAGCACGAGCAGCAGCAGGAGCAGGAGGAACAGGAGCAGCGGGGAGGGGGAGGAGGGGGAGGAGGAGGAGCAGGAGCAGCGGGAGGGGGAGGAGGGGGAGGAGGGGGAGGAGGAGGAGGAGGAGGAGGAGCAGGAGGAGCAGGAGGAGCAGGAGCAGCGGGGAGGGGGAGGAGGGGGAGGACGTGGGAGGAGGGGGAGGAGGGGGAGGAGCAGGAGGAGCAGGAGGAGCAGGAGCAGCGGGAGGGGGAGGAGGGGAGGACGTGGAGGAGGGGGAGGAGGGGGAGGAGGGGGGGGGGAGGGGGAGGGGAGGAGGGGGAGGAGGGGGAGGGGGAGGAGGGGGAGGGGGAGGAGCGGGAGGAGCGGGAGCAGCGGGAGGGGGAGGAGGGGGAGGAGGGGGAGGGGAGGAGCAGGAGGAGCAGGAGCAGCGGGAGGGGGAGGAGGAGGGGGAGGAGGAGGAGGAGGAGGAGGGGGAGGAGGGGGGAGGGGAGGAGGGGGGAGGGGGAGGAGCGGAGCAGCGGGAGGGGGAGGAGGGGGAGGAGGGGGAGGAGGAGGGGGAGGAGGGGGAGGAGGAGGAGGAGGAGGAGCAGGAGGAGCAGGAGAGGCAGGAGCACGAGGAGCAGGAGGAGCAGAAGCAGTGGGAGGGGAGGAGGAGCAGGAGGAGCAGGAGGAGCAGGAGGAGGAGGAGGAGGAGGAGGAGGAGGAGGAGGAGGAGGACGAGGAGGGACGAGCAGGACGAGCAGGACGAGCAGGACGAGCAGGAGCGGGGGAGAAGGAGGAGGAGGAGGAGGAGGAGCAGCAGCAGCAAGAAATGGACGCTTAAGAGAGCTGCCTGCCTGTTGTGGGGGAAAACTGTTACCCGAGGAACTCTTTCCTGAGCTTGAGGGAAGTTGGGTGCAGGGAGGTGAATGTTTCTCTCCCTTCCCCCAATACTGAAGCCTGGACCCACACAGGCTTAGGCTGTTCTGGCGTTTTCCCTTAAGACAGCTGACTGACACTGGCTGGGCCACTGGAGCTGACTGACATCTTGTCTGGACCTTCGACTTTGCTCTGCACCGATTCCTGGGGCCCAACTCACTGCCCTCCCAGCATCAGCCTCTGGCCCAGGCCTGAGACCAGCTGAATGGTCATCTGGGAAGGGCTGGCAGGGAGACTTCGGGCCCTCCCGCCTGGCTTTTTTACGTGGCCATATTTCATCACCAGGAAGCGGATCATTAACTCACTGCATCATGCTCGGCTTGGTGTCCCAGGCCTGACGGCCAGCTTCCCATCCAAATCCGAAAGGGTCTTCTTACCTCCTGGGCTGGCCAGACTGGGAACTGGGAGTCAGCAGCTGTTACAAACTGACTCCCTTTAGCAGGTTTCTCCACATCCACTTCAGAAGGCACAGCCAAATCACAGGGTCTGCGTTTCCACGTGTCTACACAACCTCCTGCTTTAGCAATGTTCAGCTCATAAAACTGACCCGCTTTTCTTTCTTCTTTTTGGCCAGAAGTTGACACTGTTAGCTCAGGAGGGGGTGGATAGTCAGAATGCTCCTGCTGTGGCTTTACAGAGGGCCATGAATATTTCTTGAAGTACCGTTTCATCGCGTTGGTATTCATCTTTTGCTTGTTGTACAGCAGCCTGTTTGCAGTGCAGGCAACTGCTACAGAAGGATCCAGACACAGTGGTTCAGCTGTCGCTAAGATCAGTTGGCTCTCAAGCTCAAGTTTGTCTTCCTGGCTCCATTTCTGACTATCTCTTGTCATTGACGTCACATCATGGGCCAAAGTCTGCATCGTTGGACGTAGGAGAATATGCCTACTTTGGTAACCAGGGGGTTGCATATTACTGGACTGCCTGTAGTCACGGACTTCTACTATGACACACCCACTATGAAAAATGTTAACCGAAGCTTTATCCAGGACATCAATCAAAGCAGGGGGTAATTCTTCTGCATCCAAGTAGTTGAGCAATGCGGTTTCATCATAAGGCAGTCGAATGGTCTCTGCAAAGGATCCGTCTTTTCTCTGGAGCATCACAGAATACCCCTGATTGCCTGGGTATAGATTGACCATTAAACATGGCAAGGATTCTCTCCTAACAAGCTTTTCTAACAAGTTTACATTGCTTCTCAATTCCTGAACATCCTCAGGCTCTTTTCCACATTCCTCAACATAAATGTCATAAAGTTTTTCCTGTAGAGTTTTTCCCGCCCTAGGTGAGTATCTCCTGCTAGGAGGTCTCTGTTGGGCACTTTCAATGATATTCCTGCACGATCCAGAATCTGTTCTAAATCGCGATCCATTGTAACAGAAAACAGAGGCCCTAAAAGGAGAGAGAAACGCACGTGTGTTGGTGAAGCGGGGCGGCTGTCACGGCTGTCATACTAATCTACAGGCCCACAAGACGCCGCCAAGTCCACACTGAGTCCCGCAAGACGCCGCAAGACGCCGCAAGACGCCGCAAGGCCACACTGAGTTCAACATGAGTATCTGCTCAGAAACCCGCCCCCAGGGGAGAGCTACCCAATTTGTTTGGGGATTTTTAAAAACATCAGTACCTGAGGCGTCGTCGTCGTGGCCAGCTCGGGCTTCGCGTCTCTGCCTGCTGGACCGGAAGTGAACCTGAGGGCCGGGGTGAGCGCCTGGGCCCGTCTGCGCGCATGCGCACTCGCCGCACACCGCGGTTCCGGGTCTGCTGCCTCTCTGGCCTCCTGGGCGCGAGGCTCACCCGCCGAACTTCCGGGTCTACTGCCCGTACTTACACTTGACTACTTGCCATTTCACCTCGAAAGCCTACGTACAAAAGCACAAGTCACCAACGACAGTACAAACGCATCATTCTTACCGTGCATAGACATCGGTTTCCACAGGAATGCCACTGCCGGGAAAGTCACGGAAAGTTGTCACCGGTCTTGGTGGAAACTTCGAGAATTGTTGGCTCTTTTGGAATCTCTTGCCATCAGTGGCAGGGCTGCTGCTGGTAACCATGAGCCACCGGGCCGCGTAACGAGCCCGCAGTAGCAGTGCTTCCGTGCTCAGAGACGTCACAGGTTTGTGGCAAGCGTCAGGATTCTTCGTGTCGTCGTCCAGTGAGCTCCCGCCTGGGGGTGTTCATGTAGATGCACACAGAACGTGAGGTTCGTTTACATAACCACTTTTATTTCCCCATGTGTTGAGTTAGGGACTTGCACATTAAAAAAGTTACGTGGTGGGTCATTACATGGTCTATGGGTTACAGTTCAGGATGGTAGAGAGACATGAAACCATTCATTTCTCCAAGGTGATTGGCATCTGATAAGGATGAGAACAATAGCTCCAGGTGATGGCAATAAATTTTCAATGATTAGAGTAAACTGTAGACCTTAACTAAAGTCCTTATGACGGATTTGCAGGGATATCATTGAGTCCCAGGTAATTTATGGGACATTGTTTTCCATTAATTTTGTTGCCTTGAAATCTGCCAGTCTTTTTGGACAGGTCTTAAAAGAATGTTTTGATGATCTAGATATTGTGATAATAGGATATTCATAGTAAAATCTCATTAATGAGAAGAATCCATGATAAATTGGTGAAACTACTGAATTCAGACTACTTTAAAATAATTTTTACCAATAGCAATTATGATTGTTATGTATTGTAATTGATGAATTATATTAAGTTGGATTTGAAAACTCCTTGACTAAGAGTTTCTTTAAAATGACCCTTAGGAATAGACAGGAATAATTTTCTACCAGCATATCAATGACTTTTGGGCAAATGTATACCTCTGGACTGCCTTAAGGGGCTTAGAACTAGGTCAGTTTCCCTGTCTCTCTTTTTTAAAAATTTCCGTATATGCCCCAAATTAAGCTAACTGTAAGGACTGGAAAGATGATTAAATAATATTTTAGTATCCATTAACTTTGTTACCTTGAAATTTCCCAGTTTGTTTTGTTTGTTTTATTGGACAAGATCAATAATACTTTTCTGGTGAGAACTACTCCATAGCCTTGTTTTTCCAATCCATGAGTGTGATCTACATTCTGCCCCTTCCTCAGCTGACATCCCTGGGTGCATCTCACTTATTAGAGCGGCATATCTGCCCGCCCTGCCATGGGATGGACTCAGTCTTCAGCTGGTGAATTGTCTGTGTCTTCATTGGGTTTCCCCAAAAGCATTCCCCGGAGGAGAGGATTTGAGTGGGGAGTAGTTTCTTTGGGTGCTAATCCTGAGAAGCACTGGTAACAGAAAGGGGAGCTGAGTCAGGGATGAGAAAAAAGACAATGAAAGCTGTATTTCTGAGCACAAGCAGCTCTGGACAACTGGTCCATGCTGGGAACCTTGGAAGACAGTACAGAATAAGCCTCAGATTGTTTTGTCCTAGAGGCAAGGAAGTTGGGGTGTTTATTCTTCCACTTCTCTTTCTCATTGACTGAGGACAGTCCTGGGAGTGTTATCCCCTGACACTTCTGGTTGCCACATACAAGGGCCATTCATGCTGATGTGGCTTGAGGATGCTCTCAGACAGTCACAGGTGCTTGTAGTAAGACTCTGTCTGTGTGTACAGAATGGCGAGTGGCAAGGGGAGATGGACAGGGAACCAGCAGCATTTGCTGCATTTAGGACTGAAGATAAGTGGGAGTAATCAGCCATTCATTCTTAATTATGTAAATAATGTGCTATGTAACATATCTGGGCATATGGAGAAGTGAAATTGTATTCCATCCAAGTGAAATGGGCAATATCATGTAAGGTTTTTTCAGGTATTAAAGCCAACAAGACCAAAAATGGAGATGTGACTCACTCTTGACTCCCCAGAGGGGAAGACCGCAAGGCTACCTGGGCCACAGGTACACTGGGAAGAGGCTGTGAACCTGTGTGTGTGTGTGTGTGTGTGTGTGTGTGTGTGTGTGTACGCATGCGCACACATGGCGCATACGCACGCCAACATGCATTAGTGGGCCTGGCACTGCTTATCATGTCTTGGCCATCCCCTTCACTTGAGCTGTCTAATTGCCTTGTTTTTACACAATATGATGTTTTTAGAAAAAATTACTCTGTGTACACACCATCCTTTGAGCCTTCCAAGCACGTTAATGAGCACTCTGGTTCATTAAAAGATCTCCAACTGCAGCCCTCCCCTGTAGCAACTCAGCAGAAATGCACGTGCTAAGAAAGCTTACGGCCAGATTAACCTTTGCTAGAGGAGTAAGAGAATTCGATTAATTGCAAATAATTGACCTAATTTTCAATTAGTAAATTTCTTCTTCTTCTTTTTTTTTTTTTTTTTTTAGACAGGGTCTTGCTGTGTCGCCCAGGCTGGAGTGCAATCATGGCTCACTGCAGCCTCAACCTGCCAGCTTCCACCTTCTTGGCTCAATCAATTTGCCTGCCTCAGCCTCCTGAGTAGATGGGATTACAGGTATGCACCACCATGCCCAGCTATTTTTTGTATTTTTTTAGAGATGGGGTTTTGCCAGGCTGCCCAGGCTGGTCTCCAACTCCTGGGCTCAAGCAATCCTCCCGCCTCAGCCTCCCAAAGTGCTGGGTTTACAGGTATGAGCCACCACACTTGGCCTAATTTCCTTTTTCTGTACCCATTCAGGGTCAAGCATAAACTTAAAAGAAATTAAATATAAGACACACAGAGTAAAATTCACTTTTTTCAGTGTATAGTTCTGTGAGTATTGAAAAATATGTATAATCATGCAACCACCACTGTAATCAAGTTATAGACTGTTCCATCTTGCAAAACAAAATTTCATCATGCATCTTTGCAGTCAACTTCTTTCCCCACCCAGAATCCCTGGCAACTGGTTATCTTTCGTCTGTACATATAGATTTGCCTTACCAGAAGGGCATATAAATGAAAGTCATATAAATGGAATCATAATGCATATAGCCTTTGTGACTGGCTTCCTTCACATACCTATATTTAAGATTCATCCAAGGCCGGGTACAGTGGCTCACATCTATATTTCCAGCACTTTGGGAGGCTGAGGCATGTGGATCACTTGAGCCCAGGAGTTCGAGGCAGCCTGGGCAACATAGTGAGACCTCATCTCTATAAAAAATCAACAAATTAGCTGGGTGTGGTGGTACACTCTTGTGATCCCAGCTACTCAGGAGGCTGAGATGGGAGAATTGCTTGTGCTGGGAAGGTCAAAGTTGCAGTGAGCCGTAATCACACCACTACACTCCAGACTGGGTGACAGAGCAAGACTCTGTCTCAAAAAAAATTCATCCATGTTGTTGCATGTATTTGTTGTTTGTTTCATTTCACTGCTGCATAGCATTCCATCGTATAGATTAACCGATGTTTGTTTACCCATTTACCTGTTGAAGGACATTTGGATTCTTTCCAGTTAGGCAATTATGAACAAAGTTGATGGAAACATCCACAAACAAGATTTTCTGTGAATGGAAGTTTTCATTTCACTTGGGTAAATATCCAGGAGGGGAATGTTGGATCACATGGTAAGCTTCATAACAAACTGCCAAACTCTTTTCTAAAGTGGCTGTACCATTTTTTTATTCCCAACAGCAATGCTAAGCGTTCCAATTGTCCCACATCCTTGTCAGCATTTGGTATTGTCAGATTTGTTTTGTTTTAATCCATTCTAGTAGGTACCTAGTATGTCTCATTGTAGTTTTGATTTACATTTCTATAATAGCTAGTGCTGCTGAGTATATTTTCGTGAGCTTATTTCTATCCATACATGTTAGGTGATACGTCCATTAAAATATTTTGCCTATTTTTTATTGAATTTTTTTTTGATCATTGAAGTTTGAGAATTCTTACATGATCTAGACATAAGTCTTTTAGGAGCTGTGTGTTTTGCAAATATTTTCTCCCAATCTGTAGCTTATATTTTCATTTTCTTAACAGTGTCTTTTGAACAGAAGCATCTCTTAATTTTGATGAAATCCAATTTATTGCTTTTCTTTTCTGGAGTGTGGTTTTGGTGTCAGATCTAAGAAAAATTTACCTAACCCAAGGCCACAAAGATACTCCCCTATGTTTTCTAGAAATTTCATAGTTTTAAGCTTTACATTTAGGCTTATGGTCCCTTTTGAGTTCATTTTTGTATAACGTGTAAAATATGAGTCATGGTTTATTTTTGGCATATGAATATCCAAACATTCCAGCACCCTTTGTTGAAAAGACTATTCTTTCTCCACTGAGTTGCCTTTATACCTTTGTAAAAAAAAATCGACCATATATATGAAGTTCCATTCTATTTCACTGATCTCTTTGTCTATCTTTGTGCCAATATCATTGTGTCTTTATTACTGTAGCTTTACAATAATTTTTGAAATCCAATAGTGATACTTTCCAACTTTGTTCTTCTTTTGCAAAGTAGTTTTGACTATCCTAGTCATTTTGCTTTTCAATAAACTGTACATTTTAGAATCATCTTGTCAATTTCTATAGCTTATACGGCCCAAATCCTTGTTCCATTAATTATTTGTGTGCCCTTGAGCAAGTTATTTAACTCTTTTGTGTTCCTGTTTCTTCACTTACAAATTGGAATGATGATAATGATAATGATGACTACTCATTTAGTTGTTTTAAATTTAAGTTAAGTGACATAGTCCAAATAAATTGTGTCCATAGAACAATGCCTGGCACATTGTAAGAACTCATTAATGGTTAGCTATTTTCCCCCTCACTACCATCCCTCTAATTGCCTCAGAAACCTTTTATTTCCTGGGGACAGTAGGGAACTAATTAAAAGTTTGGAGAGGAAGAGTAACCTTTTTTAGCATGTTAATTGTAGTCATGGTGACGACAGTGAAGTGGAGTGGAGTGAGATTGGTGGCAGGAAACAGGTTAGGAAGTGACTGCAATACCCCAGTGGCAACTAATGAACTCAGTGTTTGTGAAGATGTAAAGGAAATACTTCAGTCATATCTCAGATATTTTGAACAGGGCTTGGTAACTGAGTGTAGTAGTTGAAAGCAAGAAAAGAGTTGGGTTTTTTTTTTCCTATTTCTAATTCTTCCCAAGGTGAAGGACTTACTCAGGTGAGGCTTACAGTCGATTAGAACCTGACTGAGCAGACCCTCAAAACATTAGAAGGAGGAAAATCACAAGAAAATGAACAGGTCCAAAATGTATTCAAATCCACGAGACATCATGAAAACAACGTTTGGGATCAAGAGGTAGAGGCAAAGCAAAATGAGCATTGTTATGAACTAAATGTTTACATCCCTTCCAGATTCATATGTTGAAATTCTAACCCCCAACGTGATGGTATTAGGAGGTGGGGTCTTTGGGAGGTGGATTAGGACATGAGGCCAGAGCCCTTATAAATAGGATCAGTGCCCTAATATAAAAAGACCCTAGAGAGCTGCCTTGCCCCTTCTGTCATGTGAAGACACTGCAAGAAGGCACCATGCACAAAGGATGAAGTGGGCCCTCACCAGACACTGAATATATTTGCACCTGGATCTTAGACTTTTCAGCCTCCAGAACAGAGAAAAATAAATCTGTTGTCCATAAGCCACCTAGTCTACGGTAATTTGTTTTAGTAGGCTGAATGGACTAAGACAAGCATCATCATTCAAAGACTCACTTATATTCACTGTACCCTACCTGCAGAGGTAGGAAAGTAGACTCATACTACCACTTAGAAAGGCTTTCAAGGACAAGGGCTAGAACCCAAAAGTCTTTTTCACTATCCACAATATTCCAGTGCCTAAATCAACCCATAGATTGCATGGTTTTACAAGAATTACCAAATGTGGCTTGGAGAATTAAAATTATACTTGGTGTTCGTGCCAGACATGGCGGCTCACACCTGTAATCCCAGCACTTTGGGAGGCCAAGACAGGCAGATCACCTGAAGTCAGGAGTTCAAGACCATCTTGGCCAACATGGTGAAACCCCATCTCTGTTAAAAGTACAAAAGTTAGCCAAGTGTGGTGGTGGGAGCCTGTAATCCCAGCTATTCAGGAGGCTGAGGTGGGAGGATTGCTTGAACCCAGGAGGTGGAGGTTGCAGGAGCCGAGATCACACCACTGCACTCCAGCCTGGGTGACAGAGCAAGACTCTATGTCAAAAAAAATTATACTTGGTGATTTGTATGTATTTTTGTCTATATGTTTTATTTTATATATATAAATACTAAAATTTTATATGTAAATATCTCAGTGGTATAAATAAATATATAAAGTTAATATGAAAATATAAATATATAAGGGAAAATAGCAGGCTTTAGTGTATGTATAGCTTTAATATGTACATAATATATTCACATATTAAAATTATATGTATATCAAAGTTCACTATTTTACCTTACCCAAAGAAGTTCCTGTAGACAAACTACCTCCTGTTTAGTCATCCTACACTTTGAAAAGAGTAAAAACTTAATATATATATATATTTTTTGAAACGGAGTCTCACTCTGTCACCCAGGCTGGAGTGCAATGGTGTGATCTCGGCTCACTGCAACCTCTGCCTCCCAGGTTCAAACCATTCTCCTGCCTCAGCCTCCCTAGTAGCTGGGATTACAGGCACTGGCCACCATGCCCAGCTAATTTATTGTATTTTTAGTAGAGAGGGGGCTTCACTATGTTGGCTAGGCTGGTCTCGAACGCCTGACCTCAGGCGATCCACCCGCCTCAGCCTCCCAGAGTTCTGGAATTACAGGCATGAGCCACCGCACCCAGCTCTAAAAATTTAAAATATTTTTAAAAGAAAAAAATTGTGTAATCAGATCCAATTTAATAAGGCTGACTAATGTTACTAAGTATATAACACTGTCTAATACCAAATTACAGTAAAAATGCATTGCTAAGAAAAGATGATAGTCCCAACTATAATTTTAGTTTTGTCAGATATGAAAGCTGGATATGACTCCTGGCCTACATTTTTCTGGAAAGATTATTCATTATCCATTCATCTGGCTCAGACAGTCATTGCCTTGTGTCATCACCATTTTCATAACAATCTGGCCTTTACAAAGCCAAGGTACGAGAGTATCATCTCTTGTAAGAACCTCTCATATCTGGTGTGAAACTTTAAGTGTAACCCAAACATTAGCTTCCCTCTGCTCTCTTCAAAGATGACTTTTTTCCATTATATTTGCAGAAAAGGAGGTTTATCATCTGCCTGCTCCTGAGTCATCTACTTGGCATCACCCTTTCTGCTTTGTGAGCTCCTGTTCTGGGCCACCACGTGTGGCTATGTTTTCCTCCATGTGATGATGCTGTCATGGAGCAGTGAAGGGCAGCACAGGATGGGCCATGTCCCCAGTTGTGACCTGCCATCGATACCCCCACAATAGCAGGTGATAATGTGTTTCAAGACTTGATTGACTGAGGCCGGGTGTGGTGGCTTCCACCTGTAACCCCAGCACTTTGGGAGGCCGAGGCGAGTAGACCACCTGAGGTCAGGAGTTTGAGACCAGCCTGGCCAACATGGTGAAACCCCGTCTCTACTAAAAACACACAAAAATTTAGCTGGGCATGGTGGCACATGCCTGTAATCCCAGCTACTAGGGAGGCTGAGGCAGGAGAATCACTTGAGCCCAGGAGGCGGAGGTTGCAGTGAGCTGAGATCAAGCCATTGCACTCCAGCCTGGGCAACAAAGCAAGACTCCGTCTCAAGAAAGACAATTTAAAAAAAAAAGGACTTGATTGACCGAATCTGCTGTCACCTAGATCTTGGAGGTAGGAAATAATTTTTAACTGGATGCTAGGGCTGGAGTCCAAGACAAGTGGCCCAATCAGGGCTCACTGCAGCCTCAAACTCTCGGGCTCAACTGATGCTCCCACTTCAGCCTCCTGAGTAATTGGGACCACAGGTGCACACCACCACACCTGGCTAATTTTTTGGTGCGTATTTTTTGTAGAGACAGGGATCTCCCTATGTTGCCCGGGCTGGTCTCGAACTCCTGGGCTCAAGCGATTGGCCCACCTCAACCTCCCAAAGTGCTGGGATTACAGGCATGAGCCACCGCACCTGGCCTCTCTTTTCTTTAATCCAGTCTCAAAGTGTGACGCCAGGATCAGCAGCATCAGCACCACCTGGGAACTGGTTAGAAATGCAAATACCGTGGCCCCACCCCAGACCTATTGAATCAGAAAGTTGCGTTGGGGATGGTGCCAGCAATCTCATTTTCAACAGACCCTCCAGGGATTCTGATGCGAGCTCAAATTTAAGAACCATTGTTTTTGTCAAATCAGGCATCTTCTCTCTTTACTCTCTATAAACAGAAAGGTGGCATCAAAATAATGTAACAAACCCCTAAGTAGAGTAAAGGGCTGGGATTTGTATTGAGAGTTAAGGAGCAACTCAAGGCAGCTCTAAATGCAAATAGACCCCAAAGTACCTTGTGATCTGGTGGTAGGGGGAGAGTAGCAACAATGGAGGCATTTTCCCAAGGAAAGGGCTTTATTGGAATCTTAAATCACTTTTACCTCACAAGAGAGGAATCTGTGGTAGCTTTTCAGGTCCTAGCAAATAACATTTTACCCATTAAAATTTATTGTTTTTCTGAAAGGAATTTCTGTTGTTTCCTGGGCTGTCAGACTCTTTGTGAAGCCCCAAGTGGTGGATGGAGGTGAGGGTGAGTGTTGAGGGGAAGAAGTCTGAGGATGGAGGATATGAAGGGGTTAGGGTAGGGTGGGAGCAGAAGAAACTTGATGAAAAGGTGGGACTGGGGTTGGGTGCTCCAGACCTTTGCCAAGCATTGGAGGTGGGGGAGATGGAGAATGTTGTTTAGTTTTTTTAGAAAGAAAGTTTTAAATTAAGGACCATTTATTTTAAGAGGCAGAAATGTAAAACTATAATTTAAATCATCTTCCAGGAGTGGAAGCATGCAACTAATTCATAAGCAGAAAAAGGTAAAACATACTTTTGGGATCCTAGAGAAATGGCTTTTTTCCCCCTACAGATATGGAGAGTAACATCTTTAGTTTTTTGGAGTTTTTTTTTGTCTACAAGTTCTGGATTTTCTTTTTTTCTTTTTTTTCAAGCCAGACTGTATCCAGCTTTATTAAAGATACTTTCCATAAATAATCATGGTATTTCAGGTAGACAATCGTTAACAGTATACAACTTTCAAACTCCCTTCTTCAATGGACTACCAAAAATCAGAAAGCCACTATAAAACCCAATGAAGTCTTTGTCTGATGCTCTGAACAGGGAAAGTTTAGAGTGAGGGTTGACATTTCATATTTAGCATGTTGTTTAACAATTTTTCACGAGCTGACCCTGACTTTCAGGAAGTGAAATGAAAATGGCAGAATTTATCTGAAGATCCACCGTCTAGAAATGGAACTACTGCTCTTTTGAGGGGTGCTATCTGAGTGGCATCACTGGAAAGTCCAGATTGCCTGACACACTGGTGACCAATGACTGGGGGTCAGGTCCCAACAGATGTCTAGGTTTAAGGAAGTTCAGTCTGTGCTGAAAGGTGCAAAGGGAAAAGAGGACATAAAAAGGAATTTTTTTCATGACACAAGGCTTTTGAAATGTCAAGGTGACCATGCGTGTCAAAGTTAGGGAGTCCCTCCTCCTGGGAGCCAAGAGGAAGTCTTGGGAAAGCTGTTTCCCCCACATCAGTTCAGCTTCGGAGACTTTCTGTTAGTGACATAGTATTTCAAACTGTAGTCACCAGAAGTACACAGTTATCAAAAATACACACACTTCCCTTGGCATCTCCGGCATCTTCAGCTCTCTGTGCCTGCTGTGTTTGGCATCTCCATTTTCTGCAGGGTTATTCCCTTCCTTGCCAGCATCAGCCTTGCCCTTTTTCCCTTTGGATATCTTCTCTCCCTTCTTTGCAGGGGCCTTTTTAGGCTTGGGCTCTGGCTTTGGAGGAGCAGGTTTAGCAGACAACCTTCTCTGTGGTTTGTCCTCACTTTGACTTTATCTCCTTTAGCTTCCCCCTTTGGCCTTTCTCTTGGGCATGGTGGCAGCAGGACATAGGCATGGGATGAAGCCACGTGCAGGCTTTGGTTGGTCCGGGGTTCATTCTCACCTTGTCTTCTTGGATTTTCTTTCTTTTCTTTTTAAGGCTAGTCAAGTGAAGGAATAGGAGTGAAGAAGAAACAAGGAAATCTCTAACTAATCAATTAGTTGTAAACACCACTGCAGTTGGACAAGCCAAGTTCTGGATTTTACCTTCCTCTCCTTCGCTGTGTGTGTTCATCTTGGTGGTTTTCTTGATTTTCCAGTCAGTGATATAACCGCCCGATGGGTTCATCTTGCCCACTGTCCAGATAGATCTGATTTATCAAGACAGGGGAATTGCAGTAGAGAAAGAGTTTAATGTACGTAGAGCCAGCTAAATTGAAGACTGGAGTTTTATTATTACTCTAATCAACCTCTCCCAGCATTCGGAGGCTAGGGTTTTTTTAAAGATACTTTCGTGGGCAGGGGCTAGAGAATGGGGAATGTTTATTGGTTAGTCAGGGATGAAATTATAAGGGGTCGAAGCGGTCCTCTTGCGCTGAGTCAGTTTCTGGGTGGAAGCCACAAGACCACATATTTGGAAGAATACACATGCTACCATTATAAGAAAGCAGATTATTTGCACTTTTTGTGGTCCAAGCAAGGGCTGGCAAACTTTTTCACTAATGGACCAGCTGGTAAATATATCAGGCAGATGACCACATATAGTCTGGGTGGTACCAACTGGTCTATTAGAATGCAGGGTCTGAAAAATACTTCAAACACCAATCTTAGGTTTCACAACAGTGATGTTATCCTTAGGAGCAATTGGGGAGGTTAGGAATCTTGAGGCCTCTGGCTGCATGACTCTTAAACCATAATTTCTAATTTTGCAGCTGATTTGTTAGTTTTACAAAGGCAGTCTTGTCGGTAGGCAAGGAGGGGGTTTGTTTCACGGAAAGGGCTGTTATCATCTTTGTTTCAAAGTTAAAATATAAATTAAATCCCTCCTATGGTCAGTTCAGCCTACACCCAGGAATGAACAGGGCAATTTGGAGGTTAAAAGCAATATGGAGTCGATTAGGTCAGATCTCTTTCAGTGTCCTAATTTTCTCGCTGTTATAATTTTTGCAAAGGCAGTTTCAGTGACATTGGCATAATTCAGATCACCCCATGTTTCCCTACACACAATCTTTGAGGTCACCACTAATAAAGAAATATGAAAACTTTGAGACATGGCGAGCATTAAAATGAGTTTACTGATGGACAAGATTAGGGAAAACCTGATCCAATACAGCAGGATTAGGTCCTGTGGGATGGAATCTTCAAACTGTCAAAGAATCATTTAGAGACAATTGAAAATTGAAGTGCTGAGGAGTTCTTTGTTTGTTTGTTTTGGGGAGTTTTGTTTGTTTGTTTGTTTTTTGTGTTTTGAGACAGGGTCTCGCTCTGTTGCCCAGGCTGGAGTGTAGTGGCATGATCTTGGCTCACTGCAACTCCACCTCTTGAGCTCAAGCCATCCCCCCGGCCTCAGCCTCCTGGGTACCTGGGAATATAGTTGCATGCCACCACGCCTGACTATTTTTTGTATGTTTTTAAGAGACAGAGTTTCACCACGTTGCCCAGGCTGGTCTCAAACTCCTGGGCTTGAGAGATCTACCCTCCTCAGTCTCCCAAAGTGCTGGGATTTCAGGCGTGAGCCACCGTGCCCAGCCTGATGTATTGAGGATTTACTAGCATTTAGGGAATATACAAGGAGAGCATATCCTCTGGAGACCCTCAGGGTAGGTCTTATGAAAGCAAAGCTGCAAAGTTTCACAAAGACCAATTGGTTGAACAAGGCCAAGCTTGTTAGTTCCAGATTGGGTCATTGTAATGAAGCTGGGCACAGGCCATTTATTGAGCCCCAAGTCTGGTTGTAGTTTTTAGAACCTGTGTTGACTCATTAAGTCGTTAGGTTGACCCCAGATATACAAGCCGCAAACAGTCATAGTTTTATCATCAAGCTATTTTTTCTGCTGAATCAGACCAGTTTTCTGGTAAGTGGTTACCCAGTTCCTTTTAGCGGAGCCCTGACCACATGCTGTCTTGCAATTTCTCATACCATTCAGGCTCAGGATTCTGCAAACCCTGTGTTATATTAAACCCAGGTGTTGTCACTGTGATCAGGAACATTTCCAAAACTACAAGTTGTTGGTTTACATCTGGAGGGAAAGGATATTAAATGAACAAGGTAGGAAATAATGTACCCTATGTTGGGAGGTCCCCAAGTTCACCTTCAGGTCTGACAATTTGCTAAGAGGACTCAGAATATGGTTGCACTCACAGCTACGATTTATTACAGTGAAAGAATACCAAGAACCATCAGCAAAGGGGAAGGGTACATGGGACAAAGTCCAGGAAAGACCAGGCACAAGCTTCCAGAGTCCTCTCCCAGCAGAGTCACACAGGACATGCTTAATTCCCCCCCCCCAGCAATGAGCTGTGACAACATGCGTGAAATGTCACCAACCAGGTGAGCTCATTAGAGACCCAGCAATCAGGGCTCTTATCAGAGGCTGGTCACATAGGTAGCCTCTGCCTAGCACCTTCCCAAATTCCAGACTCCCAGAAGGAAAGCAGGGGTTCCACACAAATCATATTGTTCGCACAGTTTATGCACAGTGAACCACTCTTACCAGTTAGGGTGAAAACCCTCCCCAAAATCTAAGTTGCTTGACACCAGTCAGTGGCCAACCTTGCAAACAGGCTTTCTTTCTTTCTTTTCTTTCTTTTTCTTTCCTTCCTTTCTTGAGATGGAGTCTCGCTCTGTCACCCAGGCTAGAGTGCAGTGGCGCGATCTCGGCTCACTGCAACCTCCGCCTCCCAGGTTCAAGTGATTCTCCTGCCTCAGCCTCCCAACTAGCTGGGATCGCAGGTATGCGCCACGACACCCAGCTAATTTTTGTATTTTTAGAAGAGATGAGGTTTTGCCATGTTGGCCAGGCTGGTGGTGAACTCCCGACCTCAGGTGATCTGCCTGCCTCGGCCTCCCAAAGTGCTGGAATTACAGGCGTGAGCCACGGCGCCTGGCTGAGAGCAGGCTTTTTAAAGGATAGCAATTAGGCATCGTATGTTTACTCTTTTCTGCACATACCCCCACTTGAAAACATTCATTGTCATGTTCAACTTCTTTATTTAGAACACCATGGGAAAGAATAGATATTTCTATAAAGGATTTACCAATTTGGGGACTATATCTATCTCTCAACTTATGTTGTACAGGTTCCTTTCATTTTTTTTTTTTTCTGTTGGACCTCCTAGACAAGGGGTTGGCAAATTATGGTCTGTAGGTTAAATAAAGCATATGATTGCTTTTCTAAATAAAGTTTTACTGGAACACAGCCATGCCCATTCATTTACATGGCATTTATGGCTGTTTTCACTCTAGAGGGGCATATGTGAAGAGTTGCAACAGAGACTATATGGTCATCAGCCTATTTACCAGCTGGTCCTTTAGCAAAAAAGTTTGCCAACCCTTGTCTCAGACCACAAAAAGTGCAAATAATCTGCTTTCTTATAATGCTGGCATGTGCATTCTTCCAAACATGTGTTTCCTATATCAAATACAGTATTCATTCAATAAGGAGAAAACGCTGAGAATAAGACTACTAAATGAGTAATAGTTAACTCTTGGGTTGATTTTCTCCATGTAAATTGTTTACCTGTGCCCAGTATGCAGAATTATCACAATAATGGATAAAACGTTCTAAGAAAAAGTATCCTCCAATAATACAAAAAAAAAAACAAAAACTGTTGCTAAGTTTATTTTTTCCTATCATAGTGCCAGGCTTCAGCATGTTAGAAGAAATCTAAATATTAGAGAAATGGACCAATTCTCTTGGTTTTGGAAATTCTGTAGTGATCACTGATGTGCTGTAAGACAGTTGGTTTAAACTAATTCCTTTGAAGGCAATTTTCAGAGGAGAAGGTGGGCCATTTCTCAAAGTCTCACTAAGTATAGTGGGGGAGAAGAGTGCAGCACAGGCCTGGGATGCACAAATCCTACAGTCAATCTCACATTGTGTTGTATGGAATACACCTGAAAGTGGTTCCTGAGTATATCCCTGCTTCAGTAATATCATAAGTACAAGGTTCACTGGTAAACAAAGAAAGAAAAAAACAAACAAAAAGACTACCACAAATGTCAAGAGACCAACTGTCCATGGACATCAAAATTCTGTACAGGAAGCTGAGGGTTAAGAGTACAGGAAACATTTTCAACTGCTCCAGGATTTGTAGAAGCATGAAATTATATAGGGGCCATTCCAACTCCTGGGGCAGCAATCAAATAGTATTATCCTGTGTCTCCCTCTTGTGGAAGGACAAGATGAGGCCCAGGAGCTCTCCAAGGTCTAGACACGGAAGCAAATCTTCCTTCAACATGGAAGCTTCCAGAGTCCTCTCCCAATAGAGTCACACAGGCTGCTGTGTGCTACTGTAGAAGGAATATCAGCAGGCTGTGACCGCAGGTAGTAAGAGTGATTCTGAGGAGGTGCCCATAATCAAGGTAAAGAAAAGGAAGATCCCGAACCTTCACAGGCATTTCTAGCAACCTAGGCAGAAGCACCGAATCAAAAAAGCAGGCCTATTTGGTATTCATTCATTCATTCATTCATTCTTCATTCAGTCAGAAATATTTATATTGATCACCTGGTATGTCTAGGTGCTGGGTATTAAATGGAACTTACAGCATAGTGGGGAAGATGGACATTAAATAAATAGTTATGAGCTGCAGTCTAGCATAATGGTTAACAGAGCAGAGTCAGATTACTTGGGTTCAAATTCTGGCTCTACCACTTTCTAGTATATGATCCTGAGTAAGCTATTTGACCTTTCTGTGACTCAGTTTCTTAATCTATAAAGTATGGTTAATAATAATTCCTATCTTCTTTGAGATGAACCAAACTATAACTACACACAACAATATGGATGAATGTTGAACAAAGGAAGCCAAACAACACAAGAGTGGAGCGTGATGGCATAATTACCGGAAGAAAACATGAGGGGGGCTTTAGATGCAGGTAATATTTTATTGTGGCAATTCACTGAGCTGAACACTTACATGAACTTTTCTACATGTATGTACAATTTCCACAAATAGGAAAAAACCTACAGGAACAAAGTTAAAAGACAGATTTAGGTAAGTATAATTTTTATGAAAAATTATGTTCTTTACAGTTTCATTTATCTCTGTGAAAAATTAGAAACAGTCTAAATGTCCAAAAAACAACTTTTTAAAAGATAATCATGGTGACAATAACATGGAAAAAATTTTATAATCTATCGCTAATTGATCAAAGCAGAACATAACATTTTGAATATGTATGTTTATTTCTGTAATAATTAAAATGTATCATTAAAAAGAAAAAATAATGACCTCATTAGGTTGTTGGGAGGATTACATTGGATACTATACTTAAAGGGCCTGGAAAAGTACTTAGCATGTAATAAGTGCTCAATATTGTTAGCTATTTATTTTATTTTATTTTATTTTGAGACAGGATCTCTATTACCCAGGCTGGAGTGCAGTGGTGTGATCTCAGCTCACTGCAACCTCCACCTCCTTGGCTCAAGCAATCCTCCCACCTCAGCTTCTCAAGTAGCTGGGACTAGGCATGTGCCACCACACCCCGCTAATTTTTGTATTTTTTATAGAGATGGGGTTCCACCATGTTGCCCAGGCTGGTCTCAAACTCCTGGGCTCAAGTGATCCTCCTGTCTTGGCCTCCCAGTGTGCTGGGATTACAGGCATGAGCTGTCGTGCCCGGCCAGCTGTTATTATTTTTATACAAATATGCAAAATTGTACTGTGAAAATAAATATAATGCTCTAAAAGTAGACCCGGGTCTAGCCTGTTCCCAAAACAAAGGATTTCTGTCATCCAGGATGTCTTGCTGCCAACACAGAGCTTCAACCACTATAAGGCCTTGTAGCCAAGAATCCAGAGCCACCAACCTTGGAACAGGCCACAAATGGACATCCAAATAGAAAGGGCTACAGACATATACTGATAACAACAATAATGTAGTACATGGGTATAGCCTGTTAAAACTAAAAAGTATTTTCATGCAAAAAAGACTCCTATGCTTATAAAAATAAACTAATGAGGTAGATAGTATTCTCATTCTTCAGATGATGTGACAGCTGTAATAACTCCCTAATGTAACACAAAAGGGGATGGCTGAGATTTGAGCTTCACTTGGTTAAGCCATCTGTCTGTATGTCCAACTCTAAAACCCTCATTTTCCCCAGTGCCCCATAGCTTCCACAATCTGAGCAGCCATACACAAACACAGAAGGCACTGCCTCCCACTCCTGTTCTTCAGACACTAGGAAGGAAAGGGTTAGCAGCAAGCTGCAGTCCAGTCTCTCCAACTGAAGGATTTCCTGGGAAAGAAAAAAAAAAGTGAGTTACTCAAATCTCCTTGTACCCATACTAATAACAGACTTCTTGGCAAACATACTAATAATATGAAACTAGTGGGACAGTCCTTATCTATGGAATGCTTTCAGGAGAATGTACTTGGTTCATCTGGCATTATTTATGGTAAACAAACTTGGAATGTGTATATTTATGGGGCATGGCTCTCTGGAAAATGTCATGTGTTAAATCAAGTTTACCCTAAAACTGTCGTCTTACATATTTTAAGTTTAGCCTAACGGTTTCTCTTTACATCGTGAGCTATAACAAGTAGGGGTGTAAACAGACTGTGGCCCAGACGTGTGCCAATCACCGAGTTTTGGCCAATCAAATGTAGCCAGTTGTTCAAACCGTGTTCAAATGAGGCCAACGCCAACCTGTAACCAATCCAGCTGTTTCTGTACCTTGCTTCCATTTTCTGTGCATCACCTTCCCTTTTCTGTCCATAAATATTCTTCCACTGTGTGGCTGTACTGGAGTCAGAGCCTATTCTGGCTCAGGAGATTGCCGAATTTGCAAATTGTTCATTGCTCAATTAAATTTCTTTAAATTTAATTCAGCTGAAGTTTTTCTTTTTTCAGATGGCCTCAAAAGTGGGATTCGAAGTAGAGCTTCTAACAACCCCCAGGAGCGCTGAGTGACCAAGCAAGGCACCTGCTGGACCCATTGTGTCCATTTCTTTCTTGGAGCAGCTGGGGATCATGGTAAGTTCTCTCTCAGGTTCCAAAGTGCCACAGATTTGTCTTTGGAGTTCTCTGAGTTTCTTTGAGCAAATTTCTGATCCAAACAGATTTGGAAGTTGTGACAGAAACTGAACTGGGTCCAGGATCGGATTGGATCTGGTAATTAACTGGCTTGGATCCAATTAGAGGCCTATTACATCTGACTGGGTCAGAAAGAACCCAGTAGTAAATGGCAGTATTGCAGGGGGTATAAAACTTGGCCTTTGGAAATTCACAGGGATTTTGTGGTTTTTTGTTTGTTTGTTTGTTTTGAGACTCTGTCACCTAGGCTGGAGTGCAGTGGCATGATCTCGGCTCACTGCAACCTCTGCTGCTCAGGTTCAAGTGATTCTCCTGCCTCAGTCTCCTGAGTAGCTTGGATTACAGGGGCCTGCCACCGTGCCCAGCTAATTTTTGTAGTTTTAGTAGAGACGGGGTTTCACCATTTTGGCCAGGCAGGTCTTCAGCTCCTGACTTCGTGATTCATCTGCCTCAGCCTCCCAAAGTGCTGGGATTACAGGCATAAGCCACCACGCCCAGCCCAGGATTTTTGTGTTCTATCCCTTTGTTTCATTTTTCTTGCATGCTAAGGTAGGGAAAAAAATCACTGGCTAAGTTGATCAAGGGAAACTGAGAGCAAAGCCAATATTTGAGGTAAAAAATGGGATCCTTAATTTTTGAAGAACTGAGTTCCTTCCGGCTTACAAATGCATAAGTGTTAGGCCCTGGAAGCAGCAAAGTCTTACAGAAATGGTGAAATCTTACTAAAGATAACTTACAGTGAACATTCCAAATGAACAACACTGCACTGAAGAAGTGCATTTGCAAATGAGTTCCCAAATTAGTCTTATCTAGAGATGCCTATGGATACGCAGAAGCTTCTAAAATTTCAATATTTTTATTTAAAGATTTTGTGAAAGCCAAATAAAAAGCTTAAGCGACTAATTGATTTTAAAAAATTAAATCTGCTAATCTTATGGCTTAGTTACAATCCCGATCCAAAGGAAATAGACTGCACACTAATGGGCTGATTTTGAGTAAGTAGTGGGGTACATTTTACCTGGGTTAAAAGATGGGATTGGGTTAGAGGACCTCCCCCTCAGTAAAGTCCCTCTTGGTTAAAAATGGATTTGGCACCATAGGATGTTAACCGCTATTCTCTTTGGATTAATCTACCTTGCACTTTTTGCTGATGGCTATAGGTGACAGGATTAGGCATGTACTAGCATCATGGGACATGGGGAACCTTTTTTCTTCTAAAAGGGAAATTTGAGGGCTGATGGGACTGCTGGAAAAGACCCCTTCACGACTGATAAACAGCCACCTGAACTTTTGATTCAGTGTTGCTGCAATGGATGGGCATTTCTCTGGCCTCCTTGAGCTCCTTCCCTTCCCCAACTTACTGAAAGCAATGCTTTTCTCTCTCTCTTTCTCCTTTCCCTTTCCTATATTTTCTGTTACTCAGGACAACCATCTTGCCCAGAGACCACATGTTAAAACTCTTTTAATCCAGTTGGAATGGATTAAAGATGACAGAGTCCAACTAGGGGTAAGTTTTAAGCCTGGCCAGTTTGATGTTGGGCGTTTAGCAGAGTGGCTAATGTCTATGTTTTATCACTCATATTTTGCTCTGGCCAGAATGGAAAATGTTAATTTGGGTCCCCCATGCAGCCGGTTGGGCAGCAATCTATAAAATTGAGAGGCTTTTACCTATGGTTCCATGAAACAAACAAAAAAAAAAGACTTTCCTTTGTGTTGTGGCTTGGGCCCCATGTCTATGGAGCCGCTAGCAGGGTCACTGGCGCCGCTCAGGGATAGGGAATCCAGAAACCTGGCATGCCATCAAAAAGGCAGTTTCTTACCAGTCAGACTTCAGGCCTCTTGCTTTCTGTGTAAACTGGTTGAATGAATGGTAAAAATCACTGTTTAACTCCCCCTGTAAAGTTTTGATTAATAGGAAAATAGATTTATGAAGCTAGTCTTAACCTGTAGCAAATCTGATGTACTTTGTGCTATGAATTTGTCTTTCTGCATCGTTCTGTCATAAAAAGGGATACTACCATAGGATAGAACGCAGGCCTAAGACCCCCATAAGCTCATTGTTCAAGCCAGCCCAGCAAACTGGTCAGTTATAAAGTTTGCTGCAGGTCCCTGAAACAACAACAAAAAAAACTAGATGACGTTTCCCTCTCATCTTGTTTTATGTCCTTGGGAGCTTGACCTTGTAACCATATGGTGGTACTTTGTCTTGGTCTCTGCCATCCAGGAAACTGGAATTTTGGAATTCATAATAGTTAGCTCTAAAAATTATCTTGAGCAGTTAAAAGCCTTTGCAAGCTCAAAATTGACTGCTCTAGGCTCCTTTGGGAAGAGCAATGGAAAGCCCCCAAAGCTATAGCTCAGCAGCTAAGGTTCTGCCATTTTACAGTGGCAGCCCAGGTTCAATCCTGGCTTAGGGAATGAGTACTTTCTGGTTGATATCTGTGTGACCTTTACCATTTGTTGATTCTCTGCCCCTGCAGATGCAACTTCCAGCTTCCTTCCTTTCTCTGAGCTACCTTTTGAGATTCTAGATCTTGTAAAACTGCTAACCACCTCTTTGAAAATACCTTGTACACTTGTGGTTAAGTCATAACCACAGTTAAGAATTATTGGTTTCACCTGGGAGGTTACCATTGTAAAGTTCAAAAGCAAGAAATATTGGCTGTTTGACCTGGCTAAAGTCAGGTAATAAGAGATTTAAGAGGACTTAAAAGGCCCCAACAGACCAAACCAAACCAAAATGAAGTCACTCATGCTAAATGTGACATAATCAAATTGAGACTTTCAGGAAACACATGGATCCTAAAACAGACCAGGTTTTGTTTTTTTCCCTGTAAACAGGATATTCCAGCATAAGAAACTACCCTCTACTCAGTCCTCTTCCTACCTTGCAAAACCCACTGTTTTACTGTTTCCCAGTGGGTTTCAAGACCAAATAAGTACATTTACGATGGTGATGGTGATATCAATGACTAGAGTTTTGGTCAATCTCTCAAAATTGAAATGATGACCAAAAGGGGGGAAATTGTTAAATCAAGTTTAGCTTAAAGCTGCCTCCTTACATACATTAAGTTCGGCCTCAAGGTTTTTATGTACCCTGTGAACTATAACAAGTAGAGGTATAAACAGACCATAGCCTACACTTGTGCCAATCACGAAGTTTTGGCCAATCAACAGTGGCTGACTATTCAAACCATGTTCAAATAAGGCAAACACTGAGCTGTAACTAATCCAGCTGTTTCTGTACCTCACTTCCGTTTTCTGTGCATCACTGTTTTTATCTGTCCATAAACTTTCCACTGCGTGGCTGCGCTGGAGTCTCAAAGCCTATTCTGGCACGGGAAGCTGCCCAATTCACAAATTGTTCATTGCTCAATTAAACTCCTTTAAATTTAATTCAGCTGAAGTTATTCTTTTACACATGTAAGCTATGTAAGAAATTTTCTTACTGATTGAGCCAGTTTGAATCAGGGCTTTCTGTTACTTGCAGCCAAAATTATCCCAACTGACAGGCATTCTGGCTCCTATCAGTTTCTCTGGCAGGGGCCAGGGTTGAACTGCACCACGAAGACCCCCTATGGAAGTTTTGCAGGCAAGGAGGGATGATAAGGAGCTCCCCCAAAGGGACTGTGCCTGAGAGCTGATGAGATTCATCTTATAGGTTAGTGCCAGGCATCCCTAACTGGTTTGAGTTTGGAGTTGGTTTTGACCACCCCTAGACAGAGCCTGCCCCGAGGTGCTGCTCTCTGAGGGAAATGGGCTCAAAACTGGAACCCAAGCTGCCCAAGGAAAGAGCAAAGGATTACAAATCACCTGAAACTGATCCAAAGACAAATGAATACATACCATCACCAAAGTAGCCCTCTTTTCTGTAAGTGATGACTATATACATTGTTTCACTACTTTATATGTTAAATCTGGGCTAGTGTGCATCTTAATGATACTCAAAAAGGACCAGGAGAGCTGCACTGGCAGTCGCTGACCTCTCTGCTTTGTCTGTGCCTCATAATTACATGTGTCCTTGAGATTATTAGCAAAGCTTGATACTGGGTACGAGTTCTTGTTCTTATAAGTCTAATTTGCCCATTTGATTCCTGTGTTAGTTAGCTCAGGAATGATGGGAGTAGAGCCGTAACTGTAGCTATAGCTGTTAAGCGTCCAAAGAGCACATTCAGTAGGAAACCATCTAGAGACTACAGCTCACAGGGCTTCAGCCACATCAAGAGACATCCCAGGATGCTCCAAAGATGTGAGTAGCCCAAACCCAAACTAAGATAAGGTTACTCCAGATAAGGCTTAGTTTCCCAAAGTGCACAGTATGATTCCACTAAGAGAGATATACAGGTCTTTCTAGATGGTCACAAATTTTTCTTTTTCTTTTTCTTTTTTTTTCAGATAGAGTCTTGCTCTGTGTCTCAGGCTGTAGTGCAGTGGCATGACCTTGGCTCGCTGCAACCTCTGCCTCCCGGGTTCAAGCGATTCTCCTGCCTTAGCCTCCTGAGTAGTTGAGACTACAGGTGTACGCCACCACACCCGGCTAATTTTTGTATTTTTAGTGGAGATGGGATTTCACCATGTGGGCCAGGCTGGTCTTGAACTCCTGAGCTCAAGTGATCCTCCTGCCTCAGTCTCTCAAAGTGCTGGGATTACAGGTATGAGCCACTGCAGATGGTCATAAATTCTTGAACCAAAACCTTAGCCCTAGGAAAGACTCAACATTATTTTTTACTACTTTTCATATCCAAACTGGGTCACTTTCCAAGTTTGCTGATCATACTTATTTTAACTAAAGACCATTTGATAGAAAAGAAAGGAGAAACCCTTCTTCAGAAAGCTTACCTGTTCATAACTCACCTCTTCAGTAAGTGTTCCTGACTGATCTAGTTGGTTCCAATCACTGTAATCATTAACTGGTTCCAAGGGAGACCCCCAGACACTCTGCATTTTTTCCTTTTGCCATAAGTAAATCCAAGTTTGGACCCGGAACCCCCTTGTAAATACTTAAACACCAGACAAATGCAGAATTTTCCATTACTCATCCACAAGCTTCTCCTGCTGAAGCAGGAAGAGGAGATCCACAGGAAGACACCTCATCTACCATAGCTGATAAGCTGATGGTGGATCAGAATGAGGCAAAACTGCAACCTCTGCCTGCTCCCATCCCAATCTACAAATAAAAATTGTTCTTCCATGACTATATGGGATGGGTTTATCTGTGGAAGTGTCCTGTTGTTACAAATAGGAACACCTCATCTTCTGGTATGTAAACCATCTTTAGAGGTGATTCTTCTGTGATTGAAAATCAGGTCACAGCTTTCAACTCTTAAGTTGTGGTATATGCAAGCTAGATCTTCCAACTTTATCATTTCAGAATTATCATAGTGGGCTAAGGCTGGCCATGGCTAGCAGGGAGAAATGGATTGAAGAACAAAATTATCTAAGTGGTTTCTGGTGGTAATATCTTTAGTTATGGAGCCTCAATAAAATATTTATCTGAGCATGTTGTATTCCCTCTTGTGAGAATCAATTCTGTCTGCTTGGCTAATGGATACAAAAGCCTGAAAGCACCACAGTTAGATGGAGTTTACAGACATTTTATAATTCTTCATTTAAAAAAATTTCCACAGGCATACAGCAGGCTGGCCATAGGCAAACTGAGAGAGATCAAATGTACCTTGGCTTCTATCATTTTTAATTTCTCTCTCTGAAACAGACACTCCCCCTCATACAAAAGTATCCATTCTCTAAATATTACAATCCTTCCATCCCACTCCCCCCAAAAAATCCCTTGCTGTGTCCCAAAGGTCTCTATTAGGTAACAGCAACTCTGAAAATGTAATCATCCACTTCATTCATTTATTCCCCAAACATTACTGGACACTGTTTTGTGTCACGCATATTAAAATAGCTGAGGACATAAAGATGTACAAGAAATATCCCTCTCTTCCATCTTCCCTGCCTACTCACCTGGTCATCACAAAATCCTTTTGCTTTGACATCTTAAAAATCTTTTATGTTCTTCTTCCCTGCCTCTGTCCCTACCACCATCATTTTGTCTCAGCCTTCATCAGCTGATACTGAGTCTATTGCAGTAGTCTTAACTACCCATCCTCTTTCCATCCTGCTCCATCCAACCTATTTTCTGTACATGGATTGATATTTCTAAAATGTTCTTGTTGCTTCTTACTGCCTTCAGGTCCTCCGTAATCTTACCCCTAACCCCAGACTTATCCATTCCCATTCTGTAATAGTTGAAATACACTATTCTACTATGCCTTCATGCCTTGACATGTGTAGCATTTTTTTCTAATAGCTTTTATTAAGATATAATTCACATACTGTTCAATTCACCCACTTGCAGTGCACAATGGTTTTAGTGTAGTTACAAAGTTGTGCAACCACAGTCAATTCTAGAACATTTTCATCACCCACAGGAGAAACCCCATACCCATTAGCAGTCACTCCTCATTCCCCTCATCCCATCCCCAGCCTCAGCCCTAGACAATCACCACTCTACATTCTGTAAGGTAAGTCTCTTAAAATAAAGAGAAACTCTAAAGTCAACCATATCGTGGAAACTCTACCAGTAGAAAAGTGGGAGAATGTAGATTCTCCCTATATAGCCAGCTCAAGAGAGAAGACAGACAAGAGAAAAGATGGAGAGTCGGGTTCTGGTAGAGACACAAGACAGCAGGCTATATATCTACCCTTTGAGAAGTAAGAAAAATGTCATAGGGGAATTATTGGACCTAATACATTGGCCCAGGATTTTATATGACAGGAAATCCCTATAAACTTAGCTCCTATCCAAATATTGTTCTTCCATCATCCTTTATTACTCATCAGGCATATCTGAGGAAATTTTTACTTTCTAAAATCCAAAACATTTAACAGAATGCTATCCTGTTGTTCAAAGGCTCAAGATACTGTCAAAAAGGGGAAGCCCCATAAAATTAATTAGATAATAAATAAAAGCCAGTCTAGATCTAAAAGCTTCTGACAGTTCTTCTACCATCTAACATCGTGTAAGAATGAAGAACTTCATTACATCATAGAGGAGGAATTTCAAAATCTTCAATAAATAAGGAATGGCCCTCCTCAAATAAAGCAAAAATAAATTAAGCACAGTTTAACTTTAGTCGTAAATCACTATGGTTAGTGAGAATTTTGGGTGGCATTCATATCAGTAGAATTTAACAATTATATTAAACGTGTATTATAAAAGTAGGACTTTATGATGATTTTTATATGCCAGATGTTATTCTTAAAATCCTGCTGTGATTTGCTACAGATCCAGCTAGGTTCTAAAAGAAATACTTTAGAAAGTGAAAATTATAATAAATTGAGCCTTAACTGTCAGGTTAAAAGAGTCTATTTTTTTTCCCTGTCTACTTTTGTTCAATATCATTGTGCTTTCTTCTTCTAATGTTGGCAAATGTTGAAAGGCCCATTTTTAAGCTGTGGAGGTTGAAAACTATCTGAAGACTTTTGGCTAGCACAGCGTTTCTCAATGTCAGCACAACTGGCATTTTCGGCCAGGTAATTCTTTGTTGTTAGGGGCTGTCCTATGCATCATGGGAGGTTTAACCACATCCCTGGCTACTACCCACTAGATGCCAGTCACATCACTCACTCCCCCCACAGTTGTGGCAACTGAAACATATCTCCAGACATCTATGGTAGATATTTTTATCTAGGAGGTTGAACAATAAAATGGTAGTTCTAGAGAGAACAATTTTACCTCCTGGAGGACACGTGGCCTCCTACAACAAAAACAAAATCTGGCCCAAAATGCCAGTATGCCAAAGTTGAAAACCCTGCTATAAACCAACAAGACTTGTTACGGCAGTGGGTGAAATTTGTTTCATTATTTTTTTATTACTGAATTATATTCACACTTAACCTTTGAGACCATCTTGTGATCTTAATTTGTTGCATTGCCAGTGTCAATTTCTATTCCTCACCCCCACATTTTCCTTCCAATTTCTCAGGGGTGGAGCACTGAAGCAAAGCTAAGCCAATCAGCGCATTCCATCCTCCTAGACAATGATTGATTCAGAGGTGGGTATGTGATATGATCCAGGCCAATCAGAGTCAATATCTGGACTTTTTCTGGAAAATCAGCCAACTCTCTTTGTCCTGCTGGAAATGAAGGAAGAAAAAAGAAAGCCATCTTGGGACTGCAGGGGACTGTATCTATTGGTTGAATGACTCTGCAAGAAGAAGAAGGGAGAGACGGTGATTGATGCCTTTAGGGCACTGGATTAAGACTCTCCAAAAGCCAACCCAGTTTCTAGACTTTTGCTTACATGGGTGATACAGTTTCTTTATTGTTTAAGCCATTTTGAGTTACATTTTTATTTGCTACTTGCTACTGAAAGCAACCTACTTATATAACCATCTACTATGATCTGTTGCTGCCCACAAAACACTTCTGGACAAAATGTGTGGGTTTTCCTTGCACCAGCAACCATTTCTCCACCTTTCTGGACATCAGCTGGGTGTCCTACAGTTTAAGTAAATCCTTATATTAACTACCTGAAGTTAGCATTAGATCCCACAAGTTAAAGCTTCAGTCCTACAAGGCTGCCCCACTTCAGATGTCAATTGCAGGTCCTGGACCACTGGGACTTCTGACCAACCAGCTAAAATTCAGGCAGTTCCCACAACCCCCTCCCTGGGTTTGATAATTTGCTAAAATGGTTCACAGAACTCAGAAAAGCACTTTACTTGTATTTACCAATTTGTTATAAAGGACTCAGATGAAGAGGTACATAGGGTAAAGTCCAGAAGGGTCCTGAGTGCAGGAACTCTGTCCAATGGAGTTAAGATTTGCTACCCTCCCAATATGTGGATGCATTCAGCAACCCAGAAGCTCTCTGAACCTCATCATGTAGGGGCTTTTATGGAGATTTCATCATGTAGGCGTGATCAATTATTAATTCACTCTCCAGCCCCTCGCCCCTTCCTGCAGGTTGTGGAGAGTAGACCTGAACGTTCTGTGCTTCTAATCAAGGCTTGATCTTTCTGGCAACTAGCCCCCATCCTGAAGCTTCAAAAGTTACCTCATTAAAACAAAAGAGGCCCTATCACCCAGGAAATTCCAAGGGATTTAGGAGCTCTGTGTCAGGAACTGAGACAATAATCAAATACATAGTTCTTTTTATGTCACACTGTCATTAACACTTTTCTTCAAGGCTGAACATTGACAGTGGTCCCAGAAAGGAAGAAATGAATTAATCTAGAATGGTGAGGAGTTCCTGTGGTTTGAACCAGCTTTCCAGGTGATTCTGATGTTCTTCTTCTTCATCCCCAATAAAGAACATTATTTTAAAGCCTTCTCTATTGGTCAACTCTTGGCTGAAATGAAGAAAAGTCTTTCTTTGATTTTAACTGTCAATACAGTGTCCTAACAACTTGTCTTCTGTAATATGCTTTCTGTGTATTATCTCCACTAATTCATCTATCCGTTTTTCATTTACAGTTTCTTAAATCTACAGATAGTTGTAAAATAGTGGTTCTTTTTTTAAAAATTTGCGATGGAGTCCCACTCTGTCACCCAGGCTGGAGTGTAGTGGTGTGATTTTGGCTCACTGCAACCAGATTCAAGTGATTCTCCTGCCTCAGCCTCCTGAGTAGCTGGGATTACAGGTGTGTGCCACCATGCCCAGCTAATTTTTGTATTTTTAGTAGAGTCAGAGTTTCGACATGTTGGCCAGGCTGGTCTCGAATTCCTGACCTCAGGTGATCTGCGAGGCCTTGGCCTCCCAAAGTGCTGGAATTATAGGCGTGAGCCATCGTGTCCAGCAAAATAGTGATTCTTTTACCCCCTAAAAGGTAGTCTATGAAAATGAAATTGCTTACAGGCACAGAATGGAATTTGGAGTTATAGTTTGACCACATAAATATAGTTGATACATGTATTGTCAATCAACTTAAGCTCATTCCCCAGCTTTTCTTCTGTTGAATATTTGCCTCACATTGATGGTGAAAATCAGATAGCACTCTAGATCAGTGGTGGTTCTTGACCTTGGCAGCTGCACATTGGAACCAACTAGGGAAGTTTAAAAATGACTAATGCCCAAGCCACCTCCAGAGATTCTGATTTAATTGCTCCAGGGTTTGGCTTCCTGGTTATGGGATTTTTGAAAGCTCCTCAGATAATTCTAGTGTTGAACCAGAGTTGAGAACCACTGAGCTTGATGCCACACAGAATCATATAAATGCCATTTGGCACTTGATTTGCTCACTAGGCAGGTCGTTTTGTTTTTAGTTAGTAACTTTTGTGTATGGTTTTAGGAACCTTCAGAAACTGAATCATACATTTCATTAGTTACAGATAAGACTAAATGTTGTGGTCTCCCAAGATAAAATTTCTTAATACTACAGACTTGTTTAATGTTTCTGATTAGGAAGGACCCAATGTGGAAATAGAAGTTTCATATTAATGCATATCAATAGACCAGGAGACACAACAATGTTCAATAAACACTTCTCTTTATACCTTACAGGAATAGGTTCCAGAGATATTCAAGACAGAAGACAGAAGCATGCCTCTCTCTCTCTCACGCCACACACACACACACACACACACACACACACACACACAACCCGCTAATAACCTATTCCTTTTAGTCAAATGTATTCCCAACTATCAAGAATAGAGACTATTCCATTGGCTTCAAAATTTGTAATATCTCCACTCTTTCAGGGTCAAATGCTACGATATTACAGGTACCACAAAACCCAAATTGACCAGGGAATATATATTTGTCACCTTGATGCTGCATAAATTTAGGTGTTTTCTTCTTGCAGCTGAGAATCACGTGATGTAGAAAAACAATTCCAACTGATAACAGGGCAATAATAGTGAAGATTTCAGTAGAACAGTAGACCCACATCACAGGACGTCAAGGGTTATCCAGGAAGGGAATGAATGAGAACTCTGGTTAGGGCTATGACATGCTGTTCTTGGCAAATCCAGTTCCCATCAGACTGAAGGTTCATGTGCCCCAACTTAGACTGAACATGTGGAATTGCTATAGCATCAAGTACTTTTAAGAACTATTGGTTGGGGCCAGGCACGATGGTTCATGCCTGCAATCCCAGCACTTTGGGAGGCCAAGGCAGGCGGATCACCTGAGGTCAGGAGTTTGAGACCAGCCTGGCTAACATGGTAAAACCCTGTCTCTGCTAAAAATACAAAAATTAGCTGGGTGTGGTGGCGGGCGCCTGTAATCCCAGCTACTCAGGAGGCTGAGGCAGGAGACTCACTTGAACCCGGAAGGTGGAGGTTGCAGTGAACCAAGATCACGTCACTTACACTCCCAGCCTGGGAGACAAGAGCTAGACTCTGTCTCAAAAAAAAGCAACTATTGGTTGGAACTGCTCTGCTCCAGTGACACCAGGAACAGGTCTCCCTATTTCTGGTTGCCTCACACTAGGAGGATTTGCTCCTTTGCACAGTAAGTCAGAACACTCATGTCAGAAAGTCTCTTGGTTGCACGAGGTCAGAATGCAATTGATAGGACCTCAGAACAGGTTGGAAGAAAGCAAACTACTGAAAAATACCTTGCTTCAGCAAAATATAGGGATTGGCTGATGAGGGAGAAAGGCAACACGTAATTAAAGGATTTCTAAATGCCCGTCATGGGCAAATTAGCTACTTGTTAAATTTCTCTTCTCTTTTCCAATTTGGTGCCTTTGCAGGAGCCGTCCTAAATGCTATTTTGTATTCTCTGCAGCAGTTGATAATTAAAAGTTATACATGTTCCTGTGGCTAGATTGAGCACCATCATAGCCTCAGTCTAAAGGAATTATGCTAGTCTGAGGTACAAGAAACATAGTTTTTTTTTAGCCTTCTTTTTGGAATTACTTGGAAATAATTTCAAACTTATAAAAAGTTGTAAGAATAAAAATAGTCCAAAGAAACTTGTATACCCTTTGCCCAGATTCACCTATTCTCCACCCTTGCCCCTTTGCAAGTTTTCTACACTATGGCCCTTGATGCCAGATAGTTCAGTATGTATTTCCTAAGAATAGAGATAGTCTCTTAATAACCATAATACAGTCACTGACTAATTGGATGCAAGATGTTGGGTCCATTGTTAAGTGCAGCAGTTTTTGCAAATCCTTTTTATAATATTTACTAATTCTTTGTGAATAATTTTGAGTTTTTGTCTGGCATGCAGTTTAGTTACCTGGAAACAGTTTGACTCCTCAAGGCTTGCCTTTCAGCTTGGTCAGGCTGACTCAGACTAGAGCAGCCTTTAGTCTATGGCTAGATTGACCCACTATGGAGGTAATACTCTTCAAAGTACACACAATGCCCATATATTATGAGGATTCTTCACTCTGGCTATTGGGAAGATGAACCATTCTCTGTGTGATCTCCAAGAACGTTTCCACCTGATTCTTTTGAAGATTGTTTCCCTGGTTTCTTTATACATAGTAAAATACACAGATCAGTACTAAATTGAAGATGGGAGGGAAACCCTCTGCAGTGTCTCCAGAGTTCAATCTCTGGACAGCATTATCTTCTCTGGTCTTCTTTCCTGCAAATTCTAGACACCTTGGCCTCTCCAAATATATATATACACAATATATATTCACCATTATACTAACAAGGAGCCCCTCCAAATTCTTAACTCCAGCCCCTCAACTCAGAGATCGGGGCTCTGTGTGGGTTTCCCCCTCCTTGCACTGTAGCCTGGAAACTCGCTCCAGGCAGTCAGCAGAGGCAACTGTAGGGCTGGCCTTATTTGTTTCCTTTCTCTTAGTGATCTCTGTCCTGTACTGCCTATTGTCCAATGTCTGAGAAACATTATTTCACATATTTTATCTGGTTGTTTAAGGTAGGAGGGTAAATCTGGTCCCTGTTATTTCATCCTAGCCAGAACAATATTTTTGTCTAATCTGTCCATATTTCAATTTTGTCAGTTGACCTAATGATGTTCTTATGGTATTTTTACTTTCCCCTCTATTACAGTGTGTCTAGGCTCAGGTACTATATTAGTTGTCATGTTCTGGGGAGCTTTTTTAAACCTCCATTAATCTAGAATGTCTCCATAGCCTTTCTTTGTCTTTTTGTGACATTGACATTTCAGAGAATACTGCTCCTCCCTCTTTACCTTGTTTTAAGTCTGTGCAATGTTTCCTCGTGATTAGATTCAGGTTAGATGTTTTTGGTCAAAATACAGCATAGATGATATTGTATCCTTCTAAGGGTATCACATCTGGAGCTATAAGATGTCCATTTCTTCTTCACTAGTGATGTTTGTTTTGGTCCCTGGCCAAGGTGTCCAATTTTTCCATTGTATAATTACTGTTTTGCTTCTTCCCTTGCAACTAATGAGTAATCTGTGGGGGACACACTTAAAGATCATGAAAATATCCTGTCCTTCATCAAAATTTCCCCAGTATTTAATATCTATTGATGATTCTTGCTTGATCCAGTCTTTCACATGATGATTGAAAAATGATCATTTTCCACATTCCCAATCCTCCACATTGACCAGTCGGCTCTTGGCATTCTACCATAAGCAACAGCACACCCTTTTCTCTCATTTACTCATTTATCCACCTATCTATATATCTGTTTAATCAGTGTGGATTCATGAATTCCTATTTTTCCATTGGTTTATAATTCAATGTTGATACTGGTTGGTGGGAGGTGTTTGGGTCATGAGGGTGGATCCCTCACTAATGGCTTAGTGTGGTCCCCCGTGGTAATAAGTGACTTCTCACTCTATTCGTTTGACCAGAGCTCGTTGTTTAAAAGAGCATGGCATCCCTTCCTACTCTGTTTCCTCCTCTCTCGCCATGTGATGGTGCTCCCCCTTCGCCTTTCACCATGAGTGAAAGCTTCTTGAAGCTCTCGTCAGAAGCAGATGTTGGCCCTGTGCTTCTTGTACAGCCTGCAGAAGAGTGAACCAAATAAACCCCTTCTTTTATAAATTACCCAGCCTCTGGTACTCCTTTATAACACCACAAACAGACTGAGAGACATATCACCTATCTTATGTGACCCATAGCTCCTATATATGGGGGGGGCCTACTATTATGATTCTAAGGTCTTTCTCTACAGTAACTCATCTGCTGTGATTCGGGAGAAAACTCTCAGATTAATGAAAGAAATTCAGAATATCCCTTGCTGCCAGCACTGACATCACTATCCAGAATAACAAGGGCTAGTGAACATTTGTGAGTTGGGAAGACACGTGTGCAGGGATTGGGGCAGCTCACTGAAGAGAGCACTCAGAGAAAGTAGTTCTAAAATGAATTCCAGGACAGTCTTCATCAGCCTTAATATTAGGTCTGTGGGTTTCCAAAGAAAACTCACCTGGTGATTAGTACGTTGGGCCAACCAAACCCAGCAGCAATGCGGACCTTTGCTAATCTTGAATTACCCTTTTGAATGGGATGGACTATCATTTAACCTCCACATTCCTTAGTTATCAACAGGCTCTTGGGGGGATCACAACAGCTGAGAAACTATGAAAAGAAACACCTGGGAAATGGCATCTGGACTTCAGGGTTTAGGAAGGAGAAAGGCTATCCTTGAATTGTTGGATTCAATGTTTTCAGGTCCTTTAGGAGCCATTAGGAGCCACTGGTATTAGCTGGTACTGAACATTCAGGTCCTCACAAATTCAAGGATGTCTTTTTTTTTTTGCTTCACAGATGAAACTCTAAACAAAATTATCTTTAATTTTAATGATTCCTTTTTCTTTAAACAGGAGAAAGTCAACTCCAGCCACAAGCTCTCCCTTGAATCCTCTGCAGAATTTACACAACAGAATACAAGTGCCTCTGTTTAAGATAAGGATAAACACATTTTATGGCACTGGTTCCCTTTGGTCTCTTCCTTCTGGGATAGGGCAAGACTGAAAGATTTATGGAGTCAGATATCTTCTCTTTGCCTTAGGGTTACTAGATGAATATATTTTGCCATCAAAACAAGGAAACCCACTCCCTTATACATAGTTCTTATGTTTTATTTTTAATGACCTAAACATTTCCAATATCTCACCAAACGAAGAACCTCAAAGGGAACAGGACAACCAAAACCTAATAATAGTATTTGTGGTAACTGGGAAATACACTGCCTTAATGAAATCACCCTGTGCCACACAGCGTTCCTCAGCCATCATAGCAATTGGTAAGTTAGATGAATTTGTTTAATTTTTGTAGGGTGTTCTTTTCTTTGAGGCTCTAGCAAGAAAATGACTTTGATATTATCTTGATTTAGCCATTGGGAAGCCACCTCCCAGAATGAAACATCATGTTTGGCCCACTTGGTTATCTTCATGGTTGAAAGGGACTATCTAATTAAATAGTTTCTTTTAAATTAAATTATGTTTAGCATAATTTCTACCATTCAAAAGGCTCAAAAAACAAAGAGGGGAAAGGAAACTTTTGCTGACAAAGAACCGTTATCCTCCAAAATATACAAAGAACTATTAAAATTCAACAATAAGGAAATGAACAACCTGCAAAAGACTTGAATGGATACCTCACAGAGAAGATATACAGATAGCAAGCAACCATATGAAAATATGCTCAACATGTATTGCTGAGAAATATTAAGTCTACCCTGCACCTGTGGCTCCCTTGTGGAGAATACCTTTTAGTTTGTAAATAATGGTAAGCGGATAACAGCTGCTTACTTGGTATATTTTTGAGTTATGAGTAAATACAGACCACCTGTTTGTTAATAATAATCACCTGTTAACAGAGAATAACTACATGGATCAGAATCTGCTCGGGGCCTTCAAGTCTGGAATGCTGTCAGCCCCTGAGGCTCTCAGCTCGATAGGCTGCTGGGCCCCCCAAATAGACCCACTTTGTCTGTTCTATCTGGGTGTCTGCCTCTGATTTCCTCTCAGTGCCGCCTGGGTGGGGGTCTCCCGGCCGAGCTGGTTCTCAGTAATGTATGTCATCTGGGAATTATAAATTAAAACAAGGAGGCTCAGCACCAGTGGCTCACACCTGTAATCCTGGCACTTTGGGAGGCCGAGGTGGGCAGACGGCTTGAGCTCAGGAGTCCGAGACCAGCCTGGGCAACATAGTAAAACCCCTTTTACAAAGAAAAAAAAAATACAAAAAGCAGCTGGGCATGGTGGCATGGGCCTGTGGTCTCAGCTACTTGGGAGGCTGAGGTGGGAGGATGGCCTCAGCCTGGGAGGTTGAGGCTACAGTGAGTTTGTACCTCTGCACTCCAGCCTGGGCAACACAGCAAGACCCTGTCTCAAACAAAAAAAATGAAACAAAAACAAGGAGATACCACTACACACCTATTAGGATGGCCAAAATTCAAAACACTGAAAACACCAAATGCTGGCAAGTATGTGGAGCAACAGAAACCCTCATTTATTGTGGGTAGGAGTGTACAGTCACTTTGGAGGAGAGTTTGGCAGTTTCTCACAAAACTAAATTTACCACACAATCCAGCAATCACCCACCTTGGTATTTACCCGAGTTTAAAACTCATGTTTCACACCAAGAACCTGCACAACAATTGTTTATAGCAGCTTTATTCCGTAATTGCCAAAACTTGGCAATTATGTATTTCAGTAGGTGAATGGATAAATGTGGCATATGTATACAATAGAGACAGTTATCAGCACTGAAAAGAAATGAGCTATCAAGCCATTAAAAGACATGGAGGTATCTTAAATGCATATTACTAAGTGAAGAGAGCCAAGTCTGAAAAAGCCACATACTGTATAGATGGTGATTCCAACTACATAATGTGTGAAAAAGGGAAAACTATGGAAACAGTAAAAGATCGGTGTTTGTTAGGGGTTAGGAGCAGAGGAAGGGATAAATGAGCACAGAGGATTTTTAGGGTAGTGAAACTATTCTCTATGATTCTATAATGGTCAATACATGTCATTATACATTTGTACAAACTCATAGAATGTATAACACCAAGACTTGAACCCTGATGTAAATTATGGGCTTTTATAATGATGTGTCAATGTTAGTTCATCAATTGTAACAAACGTTATCACTCTGGTGTAGGATGTTGATAGTCTGGGGGAGGTTAAGGGTTGGGGGCAGGGAGGTGGGAACTCTACCTTTTGCTCAATTTTGCTGTGAACCTAGAACTGCTCTTAAGAAAGTCTATAAAAAATAAAAACAAGGAGTGAGATGCTTGCAAAAAAAAAAAAATGTAAACCTTTGTCCTTCCCCTACCCCACCACCCTGTCTCTAGGTGACCATGTCCCAACATACGGCAGCACGTTTCTAAATCCAGAGGATATTTCAAAGGCTTCATCTAGGAATCTTGCTGATTAAACCACAAACCTTTGTTCACAATTGACTAATTTGAAGTTCAATGGCTTTCTATTTCCTCTCTTATTTTCTTTGGTAATGCTCTGATGGGTTAGGGGACAGTGAAATAGGTCAACAGGTAGCAATTTTCAGGGTATGAGAGTCCGACATGCATAATCCACCACTAGAGAATCTCCCTGTGATAAATGGGAGAGACATCTAAGAACATGTTTCTCTTACCCTTTCAGGTACTCCCTCCTCTTCCCCAGACAAAGCTTCTTCGAGATTAATGTGTTTTCTCTTCTAGATCATTCTTTATTTCATTCAACAAATACTTGTTATTGGATATAGGGAGGAAAAGAGAAATGGAAGAGTTGAGGATGATTCCGAGGTTTGTAGTCCGAGTAACCAGAAAGGTGAAGTTGTCATTTCCTGCGATGGGGAAGGCTTTTGGGTAGCTTTGCACTGTGTCAACTTGGCTAAGCTGGGAGCTATGCTCCTCAGAATTCCCTTTCCTCTGGACCTGTCTCCTAAACTAGACTCATAACATCATGAGTATGGTATGATTCTCGGGTAGGGCTGGCCAAAAGAGACATTTTTATGAAATCTGGAAGTCACGATCGAAGCAGCAGCCATTACATTCTTTTTTTTTAATTATTGCACTCTTAGGTTCTGGGGTACATGTGCAGAACATGCAGGATTGTTGCACGGGTACATACATGGCAATGTGGTTTGCTGCCTCCATCATTCTTAAGGTCGGTGTCAGGCACCAGGGTACCACTGCAGCTCACACACATCGCTGATCTACTGGCTCAGGTTGGTGGGAGTTGGGAAATGGGCAGTAGATGGACCCCCAGCTCCCCAGCTCCCACTGGATATTCTCCTCAGCTTTTCTGAGTCCTGGCCCAGGTGCCTGTGTAGCTCCATGGCAAAGGGAGTCCAGCTCCTTCTGCAAGTCACCTCGATCGTCAAGGTTAGAGGCAATGAGAGCCAGATTCAGGTTTGTCCTTGCTGGTCTCCAAGTTAGTCCTTATGTGTTCTAGATGGCCCTGTTCTGTCGCTTCATGTCCAGCTTCTTACATGCTGCCTACTCTACTAACCCCCAGTGGTATAAGGCTTACGCCCAGATGCAGAGACAGGACAGCCCCCCATAGACTTTCACCAGCTTCCTTTTGTCGTCCCTGGTTAATGACTTTCTCCATCCTCCAATTGTCCTCTTATACATATTTACTTCCCTAGGGTCTCCCATGATTTTGTGGGGGTATTGGTCACTATAAGCAAATCTAATTCCATATTACTTATAAGTGATTCCAATCCCTCATTGAACCCTCAACCAATACACTGCCAAAAGGAGCAAGTTTGGGTAGGAGATAAGTTCCAACTTGGACATGTTAAATCGAAAATTCCCAGTCAGCAGTCAGGAGGAGATTTTGAATGGGAAGCTTGAGGTTATGGAGTCTGTAGTTCAGGGGAGAGGTCCAGGCTGGAGCTATATATTTTGGAAAACATTAGGGTGTAGATGGTACCTAAAGCTATAAGACCAGATCAGTTCCTCAAAATACTAGAGTGTAGAATGAAAAAATGGTCTACAAGACCAAGTCCAGGGATGCTGTGACATTAAGAAAGCAAAATAAAGTGCAGATAACACACCCTGAAAGAACAAATACTAAACGAGACCAAAGATACGTTTTTGAAATAAGCGAAGGTTCTTAACTGTAAAATAAATCTAGAAAATTTTAAAACGGTTATTGACATTTACCAGGCAGATGAACAAAAATATCTTTGCCCAGAGTTTATCTTTTCGAAGATAGCTTCTGAGGATTTCATGATGTTTTTGTTTGCATCTCTCCCCACTGGCCACGGGCTCGCTCTTATTAAGTCAGGTACAATGGCAGATTTAGAGCATTACGCAAAGTAATTCAGGGCCAACCATAACAGCCATTGCAGTAAAAATAAAAATAACATTTTAAAAATCGCACCTATCACTTGAACCATCCTAGAAATTGTAGGTGTAAAGCGTTTTGTGGTTTAGAGATTGTTGCTTTATTTCTCTAGACCTGGTTTTGTGATACCACAGGGTGGTGCTCTCTAATCAAGGGTCTTATTTTGTTCCCCAGGGGACATTTGGCAATGTATGGAGACATTTTTGATTGTCATAAATGGGAGGGGCATATAGTGAGTAGAGGCCACAGATGCTAGTAAAAATCCTACAATGAACAGGACAACCCCCATGACAAATGGGAATAATACAGGAGGGAGAGACCCTGTCTTAGAGAGCGGAGTTGCAGAATCTTAACACAACAAAATCCAATTCGATTTACTCTTCAGTAAAATGGTTAGAGGATGGGCAAGTACGAGGAGAAGGGGAAGGGGGATGAGGTTCAAGAAAAGACAAAGAGGGAGAAAGAAGAAGGGGGAAGAGTAATATGCTGTGCAGCACTTATGGGTTGTGAGATGCTTGTTAAGATCCAATAAACAATCTTAGCAGATGTCCGAAGCACTGAATGATGTAGGAGGCTATGGAAAGTGATCTTCACTCAATACTCAGGAGCTACAGTGTTTCCTAAGGTTTGCTTTACTACAGCTGGGGCCTGATCACAGGAAGAATCAAGTGACAGAGCAAGTGGTGGAGGGTGCTGCCAGGGAGGCAACGGTATCTTCACGTTCTGTCAGTCTTGGGGCCCTGTATTCTAGAACCTCTGCTAGTCCCTCTAATTAATGGCAGCAGGGAAGGGTGGCAAAGACCTAGACTTAGACCTCAATGGGTATAGACAGAGTAGTTTGCTAATTGGTAAATTAGGACAATTATCTTGCAATTATTTGAAATGTCTTATTCCTCTAGCAAATCTTAGCCTGTCCATGAGTTTCTCAGCTTGTGCTATTCTCTGCTGAGCTGCTAACAGGGAGAGCTGCAGTTGAAGTTCTTATACTTAGCCAGTGTGCTCATTAGCATGCTGAGAAGGTTTGAAGGATGGTGTGCACTCAGAGAAATTAAAGAACAAGAGACGAAACTCATCTGTGGAAAGGCCTGACAATTAGGCAGCTCTCGAGTGAAGAGAAGTGCGCTGCAAGCCATTAAAAGCACTGTCAGGCCTAGTAATGTATGTCGGAACACACACAGGTTCACAGCCTCTTACACTATACCTGTGGCCCATGCAGCCTTGGGGTCTTCCCTCTGGGGAGTCGAAGAGTCGGTCACATCCTCCATTTTTAGTCTCGTTGGCTTTAATACCTGAAAAAAATACCTAACATGAAGAGTTGCCCATTTCACTTGGATGGAATACAATTTCACTTCTCCCATATGTCGCTGGATATATGACATAGCACATTATCTACATAATTAAGAATGAATGGGACCAGCCATGGTGGCTCACGCCTGTAATCCCAGCACTTTGGAGGGCCGAGGGGGCGGGTGGATCACTTGAGGCCAGGAGTTTGAGACTAGCCTGGCCAACATGGTGAGCCGCCTGTCTACTACTAAAAATACAAAGATTAGCCAGGTGTGGTGGTGCACACCTATAGTCCCAGCTACTTGAGAGGCTGAGGTAAGAGGATTGCTTGAACCTGGGAGGCAGAGATTGCAGAGTGAGCCAAGGATTGCGCCACTCTACTCCAGCAGCCTGGGCAACAGAGCGAGACTCTGTCTCAAAAAAGAAAAATGAATGAATGGCTCAATTTCTCCACTTACCTTCAACCCTAAATGTAGTTAGTGATCTGGGTTCCGCTGTCCATCTCCCCGTGGCACTTGCCATTCTGTACACACACAACAGAGTCTTGCTGCAAGCACCTGTGACTTGTCTGAGGGCATCCTTGAGCCACATCAGCATGGATGGCCCTTCTATTGTGGCAACACGGAAGTGTCAGGGAATAATGCTTCCCAGGACTGTCCTAGTCAATGAGAGGGAGAAGTTGATACATGGGGACACCCAGCTTCCTTGCCTCTAAAACAGAACAATCTAGGCTTATTCTGTACTGACTTCCATGGTCTCCAGCATGGACCAGTTGTCCAGAGCTGCTCATGCTCAGGAATCCATCTTTCTTTGTCTTTTTTCCCAACCCTGACTCAGGTCACCAGTGTTTCTCAGGATTAGCACCCAAAGAAACTACTCCCACTCAAATCCTCTCCTCCCGGAATGCTTTTGGGGGAAACCCAACTGAAGACACGGGTAATCTCACCAACTCAAGACCGAGTCCATCCCATGGCAGGGTGGGCAGATACACCACTCTAATAAGTGTGATGAATCCTGGGATATCGAGCTGAGGGGAGGGGAAGAACTTGGATCACACTTATGGATTGAAAAAAACAGGCTATGAAGTAGTTATCACCAGAAAAGCATTATTGACCTTGTCCAATAAAACAAATGAAAAACAAAAAAAATGGGGGTATTTCAAAGCAACAAAGTTAATGGAAAACAATGTCCTATAAATTACCTAGGACTGAGTGATATCCCTGCAAATCCATCATAAGGACTTTAGCTAAGGCCTACAGTTTACCTTAATCATTGAAAATTTATTGCCATCACCTGGAGCTATTGTTCTCATCCTTATCAGATGCCAATCACCTTGGAGAAATGAATGGTTTCATGTCTCTCTACCATCCTGAACTGTAACCCACAGACCATGTAATGACCCACCACGTAACTTTTTTAATGTGCAAGTCCCTAACTCAACACATGGGGAAGTAAAAGTGGTTATGTAAACGAACCTCACGTTCTGTGTACATCTACATGAACACCCCCAGGCGGGAGCTCACTGGACGACGACACGAAGAATCCTGACGCTTGCCACAAACCTGTGACGTCTCTGAGCACGGAGCATGCTACTGCGGGCTCGTCACGCGGCCCGGTGGCTGATGGTTACCAGCAGCAGCCCTGCCACTGATGGCAAGAGATTCCAAAAGAGCCGACAATTCTCGAAGTTTCCACCAAGACCGGTACAACTTTCCGTGACTTTCCCGGCAGTGGCATTCCTGTGGAAACCGATGTCTATGCACGGGTAAGATCTGTGCGTCTGTGTTGTCGTTGGTGACTGTGCTGCTTGTACGTAGGCTTTTCGAGGTGAAATGGCAAGTAGTCAAGTGTAAGTGCGGGGCAGTGAAGACCCGGAAGTTCGGCGGGTGAGCCTCGCGCCCAGGAGGCCAGAGGGCAGCACACCCGGAACCGCGGTGTGCGGCGAGTGCGCATGCGCGCAGGGGACGGGAGCCAGGCGCTGCCGCACCCGGCCCTCAGGTTCACTCCCGGTCCAGCAGGCAGAGACGCGAAGCCCAAGCTGGCCACGACGACGACGCCTCAGAGTGCCGATCCTTTAAAAATCCCCAAACAAATTGGGTACCTCTTCCCTGGGGGCGGGCTCTCAGCAGATACTCATGTTGAACTCAGTGTGGCCTTGCGGCGTCTTGCGGGGTCTTGCGGCGTCTTGCGGGACTCAGTGTGGACTTGGCGGCGTCTTGTGGGCCTGTAGATTAAGTATGACAGCGGCGTGACAACCGCCCGCTTCACCGACACACGTGCGTTTTCTCTCCTTTTAGGGCCTCTGTTCTTGTGTTACAATGGATCGCGATTTAGAACAGATTCTGGATCGTGCAAGGTGTATGATTGAAAGTGCCCAACAGAGACCTCCTAGCAGGAGAGTACTCACCTAGGGCGGGGAGGAGCTCTACAGGAAAAACTTTATGACATTTATGTTGAGGAATGTGGGAAACGAGCCCTGAGGATGTTCAGGGATTGAGAAGCAATGTAAACTTGTTAGAAAAGCTTGTTAGGAAGAGAATCCTTGCCATGTTTAATGGTCGGTCTATACCCAGGCAATCAGGGGTATTCGGTGATGCTCGAGAAAAGACGAATCCTTTGCAAGAGACCATTCGACTGCCTTATGATGAAACCGCATTGCTCAACTACTTGGATGCAGAGAGTTACCACCCCTGCTTTGATTGATGTCCTGGATAAAGCTTCGGTTAACATTTTTCATAATGGGTGTGTCATAGTAGAAGTCCGTGACTACAGGCAGTCCAGTAATATGCAACCCCCTGGTTACCAAAGTAGGCATATTCTCCTACGTCCCAACGATGCGAGACTTTGGCCCATGATGTGACGTCAATGACAAGAGATAGTCAGAAATGGAGCCAGGAAGACAAACTTGAGCTTGAGAGCCAACTGATCTTAGCGACAGCTGAACCACTGTGTCTGGATCCTTCTGTAGCAGTTGCCTGCACTGCAAGACAGGCTGTCTGTACAACAAGCGACAAGATGAATACCAACGCGATGAAACGGTGCTTCAAGAAATATTCATGGCCCTCTGTAAAGCCACAGCAGAGGCATTCTGACTGTCCACCCCCTCCTGAGCTAACAGTGTCAACTTCTGGCCAAAAAGAAGAAAGAAAGCGGGTTAGCCTTATGAGCTGAACATTGCTAAAGCAGGAGGTTGTGTAGACACGTGGAAACGCAGACCCTGTGATTTGGCTGTGCCTTCTGAAGTGGATGTGGAGAAACCTGCTAAAGGGAGTCAGTTTGTAACAGCTGCTCACTCCCAGTTCCCAGTCTTGGCCAGCCCAGGAGGTGGAGCCCTTTCGGATTTGGATGGGAAGCTGGCCGTCAGGCCTGGGACACCAAGCCAAGCATGATGCAGTGAGTTAATGATCCGCTTCCTGGTGATGAAATGATTGGCCACGTAAAAAAGCCAGGCGGGAGGGCCAAAGTCTCCCTGCCAGCCCTTCCCAGATGACCATTCAGCTGGTCTCAGGCCTGGGCCACAGGCTGATGCTGGGAGGGCAGTGAGTTGGGCCCAGGAATCGGTGCAGAGCAAAGTCGAAGGCCCAGACAAGATGTCAGTCAGCTCCAGTGGCCCAGCCAGTGTCAGTCAGCTGTCTTAGGGAAAACGCCAGAACAGCCTAAGCCTGTGTGGGTCCAGGCTTCAGTATTGGGGAAGGGAGAGAAACACTCACCTCCCTGCACCCAACTTCCCTCAAGCTTAGGGAAAGAGTTCCTCGGGTAACGGTTTTCCCCACAACAGGCAGGCAGCTCTCTTAAGCGTCCATTTCTTGCTGCTGCTGCTCCTCCTCCTCCTCGTCCTCCTTCTACCCCGCTCCTGCTCGTCCTGCTCATCCTGCTCCTCCTGCTCCTCCTGCTCCTCCTGCTCCTCCTGCTCCTCCTGCTCCTCCTCCTCCTCCTCCTCCTCCTCCTCCTCCTCCTCCTCCTCCCACTGCTTCTGCTCCTCGTGCTCCTGCCTCTCCTGCTCCTCCTGCTCCTCCTCCTCCTCCCCCTCCTCCTCCTCCTCCTCCTCCCCTCCTCCCCCTCCTCCTCCTCCTCCTCCTCCTCCCCTTCCTCCTCCTCCTCCTCCCCTCCTCCCCCCCTCCCGCTGCTCCTGCTCCTCCTGCTCCTCCTCCTCCCCCTCCTCCCCCTCCTCCTCCCCCCTCCTCCCCTCCTCCCCCTCCTCCTCCTCCTCCTCCCCCTCCCCTCCTCCTCCTCCCCCTCCTCCCCCCTCCCGCTGCTCCTGCTCCCTCCTGCTCCTCCTCCTCCTCCTCCTCCTCCGCCTCCTCCGCCTCCTCCCCCCTCCTCCCCCTCCTCCCCCTCCCGCTGCTCCTGCTCCTCCTGCTCCTGCTGCTGCTCGTGCTCCTGCTGCTTCTGCTGCTGCTGCTCCTCCTCTTCCTCCTCCTCCTGCTGCTGCTGCTGTCGCTACTGCTGCTGCTCCTCCCCGTGCTGCTGCTGCTCCTTGTGCTGTAGCTGCTGCTGCTGCTGCTGCTGCTTCTGCAGCACCAAGTCATTCTCAAAGTCCTCTGTGCATTTCATTCACGTTATCAGGCCCCCTCCAACTGTCCGGCCCCCAATCAGATTCACAAAAATAGCCCCAGCCATTCCGGTCCGGACAGGCTCCACTGGCCTAAAGGCCATCAACGTGGTGGGCCCAGTCCACCGAGCCCAGGCTTTGGGGAGCAGTTGCAAGCCTGCGCAGGTCCCTGGCTCTGGTGGCCCAGCTCCTGCAGGAATCAGTGGGAGTGGCCTTCAGTCCTCAGGAGGTCCGTTACCAGATGCAAGGCCTGGTGCAGTGCAGGCATCTTCTCCAGCACCTGTTCAGCTTTTCCTAAATACTCCTGAAGGTCTCAGGCCTGTGACTTCCATCCAGATTCTGCAGGGCTCCGTGGTTCTGAGTGGCTCACAGGAGCGGCTCCATCAGCTGCCTTCCCTGCTGCAGCCCCAGCAGCCCACAGCTGCTCACCCTCCTCAGCCAGGGCCACAGGGTTCCACACAAGGTTTGGGCACTCAAGGGCAGGCCTTCCCTGCTCAGCGACTTCTTAACATGAACCTCACTGTAGCCAGAAGTGGTCTGCAGCCCCAGCCCCAGGCAACTGTGTTGGCTCTGCTTGGCTCTGCCCAGGTTCCTCAGCAGGAGGCCCAGCTCCCCTTTGTCTTGAGGCAGCAGCAGCCACAGCCTCAGCCACTGCAGCCACAGCCACAGCCTCAGCCACTGCAGCCACAGCCACAGCAGACACAGCTGCAGACACAGCCTCCGCAGCTGCAACCACAGCCGCAGCCCATCCAGCGCCAGACACAGCAGTTGAGAGTCCTGCAGCAGCCAGTGATTTTGGCAACAGGCGCTATTCCAATAGTGTAGCCACATCCAGGTGGGCAAGCAGCAAGCCAGTCAGTAGGTCAGACGAAGGGAGGCAAGCCAACCCCGCCAGCACCCTGAGGCTTGTGGTAGTTTGTGTCTGTCTGTCTGTCTGTCTGTCTATCTCTCTTTTATTATTATTATTATACTTTAGGTTCTGGGGTACATGTGCAGAACATGCAGGTTTGCTACATAGGTATGCACATGGCTTGGTGGTTTGCTGCATCCTTCCCCTCCCCCGTCATCTACATTAGATATTTCTCCTAATGTTATCCCTCCCCTATCTCCTCACCCCTGCTATCCCTCCCCCAGACTCTCTTTATAAGCACAGGAGCACTGACCCAAATGAATTCCCAGTTTTTGAGTTTTGGTTTTTTCATGTGTCAGTATTTTACATTTTAAAGTATTCACTTGACACAAAAGCACAGTCCACTGATTTTGATATAGAAACAGGGAAGTGATTTCCTACAGGAGCATTGTTTTGCTTAAGTTACTCCTTTTGTTGTCGTTGCTGCTGTTGATATAATTATTTTTAATATAGTGTTTTAAAGTGTCCAAATCCCAACCAGGTTGAGTTTAAACTTGTGAAATGTATAATTTCTCTAAAGCCATAAAATGGGAATACCAACAGTGTTTCAGTTAATATTTAACAAGATTTTAATTTTAAGCTAATATTTTAACAAGAAGAATGGGATTTAGATTTTTTTAATGGTGGTAGAAACATATAATCTAAAATGGACCATTTTAACTTTTTTTTTTTTTTTTTTTTGAGACAGAGTCTCGCTCTGTCACCACGCTGGAGTGCAATGGCATGATCTCGGCTCACTGCAACCTCTGCCTCCTGGGTTCTAGCAATTCTCCTCCCTCAGTCTCCCAAGTAGCTGGGATTACAGGTGCCCACCACAACGCCCAGCTAATTTTCGTATTTTTAATAGAGACGGGGTTTCACCACATTGGCCATGATGGTCTTGATCTCTTGACCTTGTGATCCACCCACCTTGGCCTCCCAAAGTGCTGGGATTACAGGCATGAGCCACCGTGCCCGGCCCACCTTAGCTATTTTTAAGTGCATGGTTCAGTAGTATTAAATACACCCCCACAGTTGTGTTGCAGATCTCCAGACCTTCATCTTGCAACACTGAAACTCATGCCCGTTGAACACCAACTCCCCGTTCTCCCTCACCCAGTCCCTGGCAGCCATTATTCTACTTTCTGTCTCTATGAGTTCACTACCCTGGCCACTTCATGGAAGTAGAATCATACAGCATTTGTCATTTGGTGAGTGGCTTATCTCACTTGGCATAATGTCCTCATGACTTATCCCTGCTGTCTCATGTGACATGAAGGTCATTGCTTTTTTAAAATGGTCTCATTGTACATAATATGTATGAAAGTGACCTATGAACTCTGAGGATCCTCTTTCAGAAGAATTCCATCCTATTAATAGTCTGTCAATTCCATTAGATTAATAGTTTTATGCACAATATGTGAAATGGAATTATTACACATTCATTTTGAAAAATGAAATGAAAAGAAAGTACAATACAGTGATGCTTGTCACACTGCGATTGAGTACATTGGAGACCTCCAAAGCTGTGGAATGGAATTGGTGGCAGATTTGCTTGTGTGACAGTCCCCTGCCCTTTCAAAGGCCCTGTCTGCGCCTAGTACCCCACAGAGCCAGGTTCTCTCACTGGCCTTGAAAAGGCTCTTCTTGGATGTCTCGTATTCTCTCTCTTTATAAGATCATTTACATTTTTTACACTAGATTGTTTGCAAGAAGTTAATATCGAAACATTTGAAAATCCATTTTATTTGTTTGCTTTTCAAATATTTGTAGCCTTGTTTCTTAAATAGAACCCCCTTCTTTCTCTGTCTTTTTTCTCTTATTCTTCATCATCAGTTGTTCAGCAGTTCCTGCTCCCTCACTTTTTTCCTTGTTCCAGTGAGACTCAAAGAACCATGAACTTCTGTGCCCTTTTGTTTTCCCTTTTCCCCTTTTTTAACAACTAAGAGTAATCACAGAACAACCAACCATTTAAAGTACAATTGTAAAGTGGCATTTAGTACATTCATGATGTTGTACAACTACCCCTTCTGTTTCCAAAACATTTTCATCACCCACCAAGAAATCTCTGTACCCATTAAGCACTAGCTTGTCATCTTCACACCCCTAGCCTCTGGCAACCACCAGTTTGCTTTCTGTTTCTATGGATTTACCTAAATACTTCCGGTAAATGTCATATAGTATGTGGTTGTTTGTGTCTGACCTCTTTCACTCAGCATAATGTTTTTGAAGTTCATCCATGTTGTAAAAGGTATTGCGACTTCAATCCTTTCTGTGGTTTAATATCATTCCATTGTTTGTATGTAGCATATTTTGTTCATTCATCCAGTGATGGACAGTTGATTTTTTTCTGCCTTTGGCTGTCGTGCATAGGGCTGCTGTTAACATTTGTGTACAAGCATCTGTTCTAGCACCTCATATTTGGCTCTGTTACAACCTTGAAGGGCACCCTGTCTATGTAATTTTTTTTTCTAAGTACACTTGTATCTTTCTCTGCCTTTTGCCTTAATGAAATAAAAGGAAATTTGATCTGGCAGTTCCAAAAGACATCAGTAAAGAGAAAGGTATCCAGTGAGTTTTACTTGATGAATTCTTTTACTAATGTGCGCCACCAATGCTGTGAAAGACTTGGCCAACTTCGAGCAAACACATCGAATTTCCTGAGTGATACCAAGTCCATCAGACCATCCTGGACATAACTGGGAATGGTGCCTGCACTTTTAAGAAGCGAACCAGTGCAATGACCAATTGTAGAGAAGAGTTTAATGCTTGACCGTCAGAGCTAAGCAGTGACCTGAACTCAGTATCTTGCCAAATTTGGTGTGCTTTCTCTCTTGCCCTCTGTTTCTTTCAAGTAATACATCATAGAGACAACAGCCAAATTTGTGCTTCAGTGATGTGACCTTCCCTTCCCAGGCAGGCGAATAAATTGAGTTTTGTTTCTGATTATCATTTGGTTGTCTTTATTTCCTTATAATGATCCTCGACAAGGTTGATAATTGGATGCAACTCCCACAATGCTGAAGAGGAAAGAATATAACCCTTGAAATTAAACCCCAGAGTATATATTTATTTAAACAACTATATAAGGAGGATTTTCCACAATAATGTTGGAGATAGGGGAGAAGACAGACCAAAAAAAAGTAAAAATGCCTCTTTAGGACCTAGATTTTATTCAGCCCTCATCTCATTGTGTCCTTTAGTAATTCCAGCTAGATTTACAGAATAATGAAATCTCAATAGATGAGTACACAATAGAAAGAATGAGAAATAGGTTGGTGCAAAAGTAATTGTGGTTTTTGCCATTACTTTTTTTTTTTTTTTTTTTTTTGAGATGGAATTTTCCCTCTTGTTGCCCGGGTTGTAGTGCAGTGGTGCAATCTCAGCTCACTGCAACCTCCGCCTCCCGGATTCAAGTGATTCTCCTGCCTCAGTCTCCCTAGTAGCTGGGATTACAGCCATGCGCCACCATACCCAGCTAATTTTTTTTTTATTTTTAGTAGAAATGGGGTTTCACCACGTTGGCCAGGCTGGTCTCGAACTGCTGACCTCGGGGATCCACCTGCCTCAGCCTCCCAAAGTGCTGGGATTACAGGCATGAGCTCCCACACCCGGCCAGTTTTTGCCATTACTTTTAATGACAAGAAGCACAATTACTTTTGCACCGACCTAATAGAGGCAGGCTCAAGATCTTACTGACTTATTGCCCTACCACAAGTCAGAGGTCAGGATACAGACCAAGGAGATGATAGAAATAAGCTTATAAGAGAAAAGTATTGACCAACCTAGGAAGTCCAGTTATGTGTATCTGCACAGAGAATTTGTACTTATAAGTGACAAGTTTAAATAGCTATCATTCTGCATTAGACTTCTGTTTTGGGGAAAACACCCAATTCTAATAAACTTTTATTTATTTATTTTTTTAGATGGAGTCTTACTCCATCACCCAGCTGGAGTGCAGTGGCACGATATCGACTCACTGCAACCTCCACCGCCTGGGTTCAATGGTTCCCCTCCCTCAGCCTCCCGAGTAGCTGGGACTACAGGCGTGCGTCACCCTGCCTGGCTAATTTTTTTTTTGTATTTTAGTAGAGACGGGGTTTCACCACGTTGGCCAGGATGGTCTTGATCTCCTGACCTTGTGATCTGCCTGCCTCGGCCTCCCAAAGTGCTTGGGATCACAGGCGTGAGCCACCACGCCTGGCCAAAACATTTATTTCTTAAAAGCAACAATAACATCTTCATGAACAGGCTGTCTTCAGGGTCCCACTTCCATTTCTCCCACCTCTCAGCTAATACCGCTATTGTCATTTGTTTTTGTTGCTTGCTGCCTCCCTGAAATGTCACCAAGACAACCTGTTGATTAGAGAAAGATGAGTTTGTTCTTACTGGTAAGATAGAGGAGTACTTTGATAGAGTCTTAGTAGTATGGCAAGTCACTAAATATCTTTTTCTATAAAATTGAATTAAAATAACCTTTCATCTCCAGGACTTTAGTATTTCATCTGCAGGGAAAATGTACTTAGCTGCTTTCATTGGATCCTGGCAAACACGTAGACATAAAATATAGGATGTTTTCCCCTCTGTTCTTTGTACGTGCTAGGCGCTGTTCTCTATTACGTATTTCACTTGCTCAGTTCTTGCAAAAACCGCTTACAATTATAAAAGAGGAAACAAGGCATTGGGCACTTAAGTAATTTGTTCACAATCACCCAGCTGCAAAGTATCAGAGCCTAGATTTGGACCCAAGCTTCCTGGGGTCAGAGACCACATTCTTTCCCACACAACCCTCTTTACTGCCTCACTGAGGGCAAGACATTGGCCTGTCCCCCGGGGGCTCACAATATTTTTACAGAGACCCCATGACATGGACAAAATGACAGATGGCAGTCTGTATTTCATTGTATGTTGGCGTTCGAGGGGAGCTTATACGTGACATCTCTGCCACAGGTCAACACCAGTTGAAAAGAGAGAGATCCAGCAAACAGCTGGACACCAATGTATATCCTTATTAGTGGGATTAAAGGCACGAGCCACCACGCTTAACCCTTTATCTTTATTGTACTGGTCAACAAAAAAAGTTTGCCCTTGGCTTCATAGGGAGACACTATGCAAACTTCCTTCAACAGTTAGTTCAGAATAAAAATTGTTAGTACCTCTACTCACAAGACATGAAGAAACACGCTAAAACCCATGGAGAAGTGGCACCTCCCAACAGACTTCAGAGGCCAGCAGCTGGCATTCCTAGATACTCCTTTAAACAGCTAGCATCCAACTCCAGAATTCCTGGCATTCAAGCAGTTCATGTGTGACTTCATTGATAAAGTTGTCTTCTCATGCTTACTCCATAAAAGGAGAGCAGTAAGGGGGCAGGTCCCTCTACCAGAACATGGACACACACTATATATCCAGGAGGGTGCTGTGACGCTGGCACACTTCTCTAATGGATAATGGAAGGAAGGGGGGCTGGGCCTTCTCTTCTCTTGTTACCCTGGCCTTGTTATGTTTTCCTTCCCCCTGAATAAAGCTGATGATTTAATTAACTCCAAGTCCTGACGCATGACAAGTGAGACCCAAATGGTCTCAGTACAGTAGATAAAGAAAAATAATATGACATCCAAGAAGTCCCAGCAGGCCAGGTGCGGTTGCTCACACGTATAATCTCAGCACCTTGGGAGGCTGAGGTGGGAGGATCACTGGAGCCCAGAAGTTCAAGACCAACCTGGGCAATATAGCAAGACCTTGTCTCTTAAAAAAAAAAAAAAATTATCCAGGCATGGTGGCACACACCTGTGGTCCCAGCTAGTTGGGAAGCTGAGGTTGGAGGGCCACTTGAGCCCGGGAGACCAAGGCTGCAATGAGTGGTGATCACACCACTACGCTTCAGCCTGGGTGACAGAGCAAGAGCACATCTCCAAATAAAAAGAAAAAAAAAAGAATCCCCAGCAGCCAAAAGGAGGAAGATCAAATAAGACAGGCATCCAGGGAAACAGAATTGCTAAAGAATACAAACAACAACTTTTTTAAAATAAAACTAAGACAAAAGAGATTCAAATAGAGCATTAGGGTGACCAACAATCCTAATTTTTCTGGGACTAAGGGAGATCCAGGGATGTGAAGCCTTCCATGCTAAAACCAAGACAGTCCCAGGCAAACCAGGATGAGTTAGTCACCTTGTATGTGCATGCATCCTCCCACATACAAAAACTTTCTGTAACTAGGTGAAAATGATTTCAAATTTTAAAATACAGTATATCTCCTTGCATCCTGCCCTTGCATCCAGAGTTAGTAATCTGGGTGAAGAAGAAATATCTCAAAGCATACTATCTCGAAAAATACAGAAAGATGGAATTATGAAAAATAAGAGACTTGGAAGATAAAGACAAGCAAAAATAGGAGATCAAGGAGGGGGAAAATGAACTGATGGTGGATAAGCATAATTATGCGAGTGCACTGGCTCTTGAATGACACAGATTTTGAACCGCACAGACCCACTTATAATGGGGATTTTTTTTTCAACCAAACTCAGATCAAAAATATGGTATCCATGAGATGTGAAACCTGTATATACAGACTTTTCATATACTTGGGTTCTGCAGGGCTGACAGGGCTGACTGAGACTTGGCTATGCACAGATTTTGGTAAATGTGAGGGTCCTGCAACCAATCTCTCACGTATAAAGAGGGACGACAGTAATGAAGGAAGCCTTCCTTGAACTAAACAAAGCCCCAAGTTTACAGACTGAAAAGCGGCACCGAGTTCCCAGTAGTTACCAGGAGGATAATAGGAGATAATCTACACACTACAGTACATGAAATTGTTGCTCAGCAGACATTTATTCCCTCCCCTTATCTAACATGGGTGAGCAGATTGTACTTCCTTAACTCTTGACTTTGTCTATGTAACTCACTTTGGCCAATGGAATATTAACAGATGTGATTCAAGCAAAACTTGAATCATACCTGCATAGCTGGCCTCACCACCCTGTACTTCTGCTTTCTGCCATGGGAAGAACACGTTTTGGGAGGCTCCTGATCCAACGTGGACCCAATCTGAAGCCTACACTTAAGTCCAGCCTAGATTTGTAGGTGTGTGATTAAGAATAAATACTTATTGTTTAATGCCACTGAGATTTTCGTGGTAGTTGGTTATGCAGCATTATTGTGACAGTAGCTGACTCATACATACGCTTATATATATACTGTGGTAAAATTCGGAGCTGTCAAGAATAGAAAATAAATCTTGGCTGGATGCGGTAATTTACACCTGTAATCCCAACACTTTGGGAGGCCAAGGCAGGAGGATAACTTGAGCCCAGGGGTTCGACGCTAGCCAAGGCAACATGGCAAGACCCCGTTTCTCCAAAAAAGTTAAAAAAATTAGCCAGGCACGGTGCCTCACTCTGGTGGTCCCAGCTACTCCAGAGGCTGAGGTGGGAGGATCCCTTAAGTCTGGGACATGGAGGTTGCAATGAGGCAAGATTGTGCCGCTGCACCCAAGGCTGGGTAACAGAGCAAGACCCTGTCTCAAAAATATAATAAAAAATATTAAGCTTCCAGTTGGAAAGAGTAAATTATCTACAAATAGGAAGAGGCCGGGCGCAGTGGCTCAAGCCTGTAATCCCAGCACTTTCGGAGGTCAAGGCGGGTGGATCACTTGAGGTCGGGAGTTCAAGACCACCCTGACCAACATGGTGAAACGTCATCTCTACTAAAAACACAAAAATTAGCCAGGCGTGGTGGTGCCTGTAATCCCAGATACTCAGGAGGCTGAAGCAGGAGAACTGCTTGAACCCAGGAGACAGAAGTTGCAGTGAGCCAAGATTGCACCACTGCACTCCAGCCTGGGCAACAGAGCGAGACTCTGTCTTAAAAAATAGTAAGATGAGTATTGGACTTCTCATATAGAATGCTGGAAGTCCTAGAAGTTAAAAGATGTTGAAATATCATCTGGAGACTACGAGAGTAAAGGACTGAAACCCAAGAATCCCATACCCAGCCAATATTTCATTCATCTATCAGGGTAAAAAAAAAGAAAAAAGATCTTTTAGGATTTTTAAGAATAAAAAAACTTTAATAACCACGATTTATTTGAGAAAAATACTCAAGAAATCATTCTAACCAAAAAACAAATGAACGCATACAGAAGCCTCAAGTACTGAAGCTTAAATTAAACGGATAGTGATTGTATCTCTGAAAATATTTAGTAGTTTGATCTAAATTGATCATAAGTGAATATCTTCGAATATGTAATATGAATACTAAATAAGAATTCTTAAAAGAAGTTGCTGCAAAGGCAATTTTAATAATAATCCAGAACTAAACTATTTCAGAAAAAAACAGGCATTAGGTGTGGTGAGCATAGAGGTGGAGTGGAGGGGAAGGGGAGTTAAAATAGACTGACAACTTCGTCTTATTAGGGTAAGGGGTGCAAGGAAAAATAGACTGGTGAGAAAATAGTTGGGGGTCTGTGTTTTTCAAGTAATGCTAACAAAATATGCAATTGGTTATAAATACCAGATGATAATAAGTTGCAATTAAGAGAATGGAAATTACAACGAAACTTCCAAATTAGCCAGGGCAAAAAAAACGGAATGGATAGTAACTTCATAAAATTAACAAAAATAAGGAAAAGGAGAAAGAAGAAATACCTAAGTAAAATGATATAGCATGGACATAATATGGAAAAAATAATCAAGTATATCAGTCGTTTCAGTGGATGTGAATAGACTTAACTGTTTGTTTGTTTGTTTTTGAGGTGGAGTCTCGCTCTGTTGCCCAGGCTAGAGTGCAGTGGTGCAATCTCAGCTCACCACAACCTCCACCTCCCGGGTTCAAGCGATTCTCCTGCCTCAGCCTCCCAAGCAGCTGGGACTACAGGCACACCCATGATGCCTGGCTAATGTTTGTGTTTTTAGTAGAGATGGAGTTTCGCCATGTTGGCCAGGCCAGAATAGACTTAATTTTACCAAAAGATAGAAAATATCAAAATGAGTTTTGTTTGGATGTTTGTTTTTCTGGGGTTTTTGTTTTGTTTTGTTTTGCTGTTTTTTGAGATGGAGTCTCGCTCTGTCGCCCAGGCTGGAGTGCAATGTTGTGATCTCGGCTCACTGCAACCTCTGCCACCCAGGGTTCAAGCGATTCTCCTGCCTCAGCCTCCCAAGTAACTGGGATTACAAGCTTGGCGCTACCACGCCCAGTTAATTTTTGTATTTTTAGTAGAGATGGGGTTTCAGCATCTTGGCCAGGCTGATCTTGAACTCCTGATCTCGTGATCCACCCGTCTCAGCCTCCTAGAGTGCTGGGATTACAGGTGTGAGCCACTGCACCTGGCCTTTTCTGTTTTTGTTGTTGTTTTTTTATTTGTTTGTTTGAGACAGGGTCTCCTCTGTCATCCAGGCTGAAGTGAATTAAGTGAGTTAGCACAACCATGGCTCACTGCAGCCTCAACCTCCCGGGTTCAAGCAATCCTCCCACCTCAGCCTCTTGAGTAACTAGAGATCACAGGCACGCCACCATGCCTGGCTAATTAAAAAAAAATTTTTTTGTAGAAAGGGGAATCTTGCTGTGTTGCCCAGGCTGGTCTCAAATTCCTGTGCTCAAGTGATTCTCCCTCCTCGGCCTCCCAAAATGCTGGGATTACATGTGTGAGCCACCACATCTGGCCTTGAAAATATCAAAAGGAGTTTTTAAAACCAATAATTTTTAAAAAATAAAGAGATAGCAGTCCAGTATCATATATAACCTGAATGGCAATATTTATCATCAGGCAGGGAGGAATTGAAGATGAAAAAAACTTATAGAGATTGAAGAGGGAAGTTATAGAATGACAGCAAACATAGTTTAAGAAAAGAAGCAGCTGGGCGTGGTGGCTCACACCTGTAATCCCTGCACTTTGGGAGGCCGAGGTGGGCGGATCACGAGGTCAGGAGTTCAAGACTAGCCCAGCCTGGCCAACATGGCGAAACCCTGTCTCTACTAAAAATACAAAAATTAGCTGGGCATGGTGGCATGTGCCTGTAATCCCAGCTACTCAGGAGGCTGAGGCAGGAGAATTGCTTGAACCAGGACCCAGGAGGCAGAGGTTGCAGTGAGCTGAGATTGCACCACTACACTCCAGCCTGGGCTACAGAGCGAGACTCTGTCTTGAAAAAAAAAAAAAAAAATAATAATAATAATATGAAAACTTGTATGTCTCAAACAACATAGCAGCTAAATATGTAAAGAAGAAAGTCTAGGATTGAGTCTTGAAGAAGGCCGATATTTACAGGTTGGGAAGAAAAGAATAAGCCTGAAAAGGAAGCTGAGAAAGCATAGCAAGAAACAGAAGAAGAGCAGGAAGGTGGGAAATGGTAACGTGCTCCCTGTGCCCTGGGAGTCCCCCAGTCTACAGGTAAAGGTGAGCCGGGCAACACTGGTCAGCTTCACACTCAGAGAAGACAAAGCATGAGTGGCCACACTCCCTTCCCTGCACGGAGGCTGCGGGAGACACAGGCTTTTGCCCACAGTCTTCCATTCTCCTGCATCTGCAATTTGTAACAGATTGTAATTGAGATGCACAGAGCAGAATTCGGTCCTTTTATCTAAATGGGAGTTTTGTAGGCTTGGAGTATTAAGAAGGAGCAGCTGCCCAATGTATGGGTGACATTGTGGAACACACCAGTATGTGGAAATAAGAGAGTGCCTATTACTTCCCATTAAAAGACCCATTTAACTTTCTGAGACTTAAAAAGTTAGCCCATGTTAAGGCAATGGAATGTTTCTTACCCACTAAAAATCCCCTTTTCTCTTGATTACTCAGGAATCTATGCTTATTGTCACATTTTCAGGATAATTTTAGGGAATTTTTTCTAATATCTACAGGAAATATAGCTGCTTAATATTGGCAAATACCTGTCAAATCCCATTTTTGTGCCTTGTGCTGTGCAGAGCTTTTGTTTTTCAGTCATGGTGATCTGTTGCAATCAGTAAATTTTTTAAATGACACTCTCACTTTGCATATTGGCTGCCTCCCACCCCCCCCCAACACAAGCATGAGTGAACGTACATGTGAGTACACACACACATACACACACACAGACACACGGGCTCTCTTTTTTTCTGGAACAGGCAATCAGGCAATAAATTGTGAGAGCAAAATAATACACCAAACAAAATACATGTATGATCAAGATGATTCTTACTTTGGATTTCTACCTCTTACTCCTCTTCAAGGTTTTGCTGGCATTTTCAATTAACAGGTGATATGGTTACGTTTTGTGTCCCCACACAAATCTCATCATAAATTGTACTCCCCATAATCCCCACGTGTTGTGGGAGGGACCAGGTGGAGATAATTGAATCATGGGGCAGTTTCTCCCATCCTGTTCTCGTGATAGTGAGTTAGTTCTCACAAGATCTGATGGTTTTATAAGGGGCAATTCCCTGCACATGCTCTCTTGCCTGCCACCATCTAAGATGTGACTTTGCTCCTCCTTTGCCTTCTGCCATGATTGATTGTGAGGCCTTCCCAGCCACGTGGAACTGTGAGTCCATTAAACCTCTTTTTCTTTGTAAATCACCCAGTCTCTGGTATGTCTTTATTAGCTGCATGAGAACTAATACAGCAGGTATGTAGGGAATTAGGCCTGATTGGAGGTTGCACAGGAGGCGGAAAGTTAAAGGATAGGCGATCTCCCAAACACCTGAACTTCCCCTGACCGTACTAAGTAGAACACTGGAAAATGGCAAACAGGATCCATTCAGGAATTTACCATAACAAGAAATGAATACAACCAAAATCTAGCGCCATGTTACCCAAAGGGTGGTACCTGGACCAGCAGCATTGGTATCCCCTGGGAGCCCGTTAGAAATGATGCAGACTCTTAGGTCCCATTTAAGACCTATGGAATCAAGAAACTGCATCTTAACAAGATCCCCGCAAAAGTTTGAGATGTGCTGCTATGGAAAATCTCCTGGTGAGCTCATGAAGAACACAGAATCCCAGGCTTGTTGAAATAGGACGCAGCCTAGCCCTGTGTCATTTTACCAAGTTCCCCAGGTGACTCTAATACCAGCTGAAATCTGAGCACCATTACACTAGAGCTGTGCCATTCAAATATGGTAGCTGGTTGCCATGTGTGGCTATTTAAATTTGATTTTAAATTACTTAAAATTAAAAAGTCATCTTCTCAGCTACTAGCCACGTTTCAGTGCTCAAGAGCCACATGTGGCTACTGACTACTGCATTGGGCAGTGAAGGTCTAGAACATTTCCATCAATACAGAAAATTCTGTTGGGCAGCACTGGTTTCATTGGTTCTCAATCTTGACTACACATTAAAATCGCCAGCCCTAGTTTTTTGTTTAGATTTAATACAGAACATTACTTATTTTAAGCCTCTTCATACAGGCATTTTACCTCCATAGAAACCTGGCACAAGGTTTTCTAGTACAAACAAACACTGTTAGGAAAACCAAGATCTTGATGTTGATAAAACCACACATAATTTCACATTTAGATGATTACGTGAGATACCGTCACTTAACTTTGCTGAAATCCGGGCTGTGTTGCCAGATTCCACGTAGGCGACTTCGTGGATGTGCTCCTTCTTCATTTTCCCTTTTATTAGTTGAAAAGATCCCATGGAAACACTGAAAATGTTTAAAAGATTCCACACTACCGTCACACTATTTTCCTCACACAATCATTTTTGTTCAGGAATCTTACCTTCTAATCCCTGCATATCTGCATCTAGAAACTGATATTTTTTTTTTGAGACGAAGTCACTCTGTTGTCTAGGCTGGAGTGCAGTGGTGTGATCTCGGCTCACTGCAACCTCCGCCTACCATGTTCAAGCGATTCTCCTGCCTGAGCCTCCTGAGTAGCTGGGACTACAGACACGTGCCACCACACCCAGCTAATTTTTGTATTTTTAGTGGAAACGGGGTTTCACCATGTTAGGCAGGCTGGTCTTAAACTCCTGACCTCAAGAGATCCACCTGCCTCGGCCTCCCAAAGTGCTGGGATTACAGGCGTGAGCCACCATGTCCAGCCAGAAACTGATTTTTCACAAACCTCCCGGACTGGATGCTCAATAGGTTTATAACAATCACAAAACTGTATTTCTCTAGATCAGCTCCCATCCCCAACCTGAAGAATACACAGAAACATCTGTAAATGCCTGCCTTCTGGCTCCTTGGGGACAAGGGCAGGAACTGAGAGGGGACATCTGGTTTGCCCTGCATATATTTCTACACACACATAATGTGTCGTCTTCAGCCTTTGCTCCCACAACAACAGTGGTGCCCTGGGTACCCAGGTCACTGTAGTGATGTACGTTGCTGCTTCTGACTCACAGACATGTCTCCATATCACACTAAGAATCTTCAAGAGTCACCTAACTAAGTCACTTTCACAGACTAGCTCTGTATGGAGATTTGCTTGATAGGGTAGGGCATTATTATTTGCTCTATCTCCTTGTCCCAGCCTAAGCCCCTGCAGCATCTCCTTAACACTGGACTACATTGAAACATCTTCCCTCTGGATCAACCATACCTTAACCAAGCGTATGCATTTGGATTCTTCCTCCTTTGGAGTTGGTAAAGAGTGGCCCTTATTCCCAATGGGGCTCAGTCCAAGAGCAAAGAGAGGGTTATTGGCCCTAGATGGCTGGCTACTGGTAAAAGAAAAACTTCAGCTGAATTAAATTTAAAGGACTTTAGGCCGGGCTCGGTGACTCACACCTGTAATCTCAACAGTTTGGGAGGCCGAGGCCAGCAGATCACGACGTCAGGAGTTTGAGACCACCGTGGCCACCATAGTGAAACCCTGTCTCTACTAAAAATACAAAAAAAAAAAAAAAATAGCCAGGCATGGTGGCAGGTGCCTGTAATCCCAGCTACTAGGGAGACTGAGGCAGAAGAATCACTTGAACCCAGGAGGTGGAGGTTGCGGTGAGCCGAGATCACAGCACTTGCACTCCAGCCTGGGTGACAGAGATTTCATCTACAAATAAAATAAATTTAAAGGAGTTTAACTGAGCAGTGAATGATTAGCGAATCAGGCAACTCCCAGAATCACAGCAGATTCAGAGAAAAACACCAGCGCCTCCATGTGGTGGAAAAAGATTTATAGACCAAAAAAAAAAAAAAAAGGAAATGACATACAGAAATCGGCGGTGAGGCACAGAAACAGCTGGATTGGTTACAGGTTGCTGTTTGCCTTTTTTAAACTCAGGAGGCTGAGACAGAATCACTTGAACCCAGGAGGCAGAGGTTGCAGTGAGCCGAGATTGCGCCACTGCACTGCAGCCTTGGTGGTAGAGCGAGACTTCATCTCAAAAAAAAAGAAAGAAAGAAAGAAAGAAATCCCTCCTGGGCACCTAGTGTAGGCCCTCAGCTGCACATAGCAGCTACCTAGTTGTAATCACACAGCTCACCATTTTTCATATTATCTTTCATAAACAATTATTTCATAAGCAATATTTTGGTTTCCAGATTGCCTTAATTGCCTTTTTTTAAGAGCTGCAAAATAGCCCACTTAGTTGATGCACTATAAGCTACATAACTATTCTCCTATTATTAGATATTTAGGTTACTTTCCATTTCTAATTGATGAATGCAGCTTTAGATTTGCGAAGGAGCTGAGTGTTGGGGTAGAGTGAGGTTTGAGTGAGATAAATTACTCTGCCTGACACTGCAGGACGCTTTGTTGTTGTTTTGGAGTTTGGAGATGGAGGAGTGGGCGTTATCCGTTTTCTGATGAGCTACAGAGCAGAGAACAGGGTCGAGCAACTTGTTGGGAAGCTGGAGCCTCAGCTGGAGGAAATAGTGGATGGACTTGTTTAAAAAGAGGGATGTGTGATACTGAATTATGTTGGAGAAAAGAAAGATGAAACCGCAGACATTTGAAAACGGTGTAGTGCAGTCTGTAGTGCAGAGGCGCAGTCTCAGCTCACTGCAACCTCTGCCTTCCAGGTTCGTCATTTGATTCTCCTGCCTCAGCCTCCCAAGTAGCTGGAATTACAGGAATCTGCCACCTCGCCCAGCTAATTTTTGTATTTTTAGTAGAGATGGGGTTTATGCCATTTGGCCAGTCTGGTCTCAAACTCCTGACCCCAAGTGATCCACCCACCTCAGCCTCCCAAAGTGCTGGGATTACAGGTGTGAGCCACTGCACATGGCCCCTCTAGTATCTCTTCTAATGTTAATCAGCTGGGGAGCAAAGAGGCCACGGCAGAGGCCTACCAGAGGAAGACCACCAGGGACACATCTCTAGTCCAAGCCAAACTAGCTGCATTTACTTGCTGCAGCCAGCAAGATCTCACTCCAGGGGGACTGTGGGGCATTTTAGTAAGAAGAATGGGGGGTGGGGTTGGTTATTACAGGATTTAGGCACGTGTGGAGGGATTCCAAGGAGCGTTTAGGGATGCAGGAGCATGTTCTGAACTTTGTTGTCAGGAGGCAGAGGCAATACAATCATTGGGTATGTTAATTTTTATTTGGGAGCTGAGAAGCTTGAGAGGGGGCTGGAATTGTCATTGGTAAAGGAGAAGGCGTGGATGGGGAGGGCTGTTAATCATTTTCCTGGCTGAGGAGTGGCCTTGTCTCTGTCTAGTTCCAAACATGGTCATGGAGTGGCCTTCTCTGGACATTATTTGTTTCCCATGTTGCTATTTATCTTTGACTGGGGAACATCACGGCCTAGCTGCCAGCTGGGCTGTTCTTCACTTTCCCAGTCCCTCCTTTGGCCAAGAGCAGACAAGCTGAGCCTGCAGGACATTAATCTGTGGGATCCAGGTCCACACAAGTCAGGGCACTCTGCTCTTGAACAGCTGCAGCGGTCACCCAGGGAATCATTTGGGTGGTTCAGGGATGGACGCGCCAGGAGATCCTGGGAGTTTACTCTGATATGTTTGGGACAGGCTGTTTCTGCTTTGTGTCTGTCAGTGTCTTTGAGAGCACCTGCATGTCAGTTATGCCTTTTCCCTCATCTAGTTTTTTCTGAACAGATGCAAATGTTGGATCTTAGCTTCAGTTAGCTTCAGTTAGCTCCAGCTCCCTCCAAGCGGAACCAGAGGTGAGAGCTTGCATACAGGTGGTTCACTGTGAGAAGTGCTCCATTTTAGCAAGCATGGCTCAACTGCACAGGGGCCCACCACAGGGCTTGTATAAGAGCCACCCAAAGACGGTCCACCCAAGGCCCAAAGAGAGGGGTTCCTTATCCACTAGCCTATCCCCCCATGGCCAAGACACGCCCCCTTCATGTTAACCTCCTCACCTTCCAGGAGGGTGGATTCGCAAAAATGGCTGACAGGCCCCCAACAGGTGTCCCCTGCCTGGCAGATGTTCAACATTCCATCAGCATTTGAAGATGGATGGATAAATGGAAAAAAATGTTAGGGCGTTTTGGCCCTGAGAATCTTCGATGACTTCCGTGACCACCACCCTGGCAGGATCACATCCCAAAGAAGCTGTCTCATATTGATACAGTGAAAACCCTTAGACCCAACCTAACTTTCATGGCTTTACCTAGACAACCCCCTTCACCTCTTAAACTTCCTGTGAGTAATTAACTAGAGTGCTGCCTGCTTCTCCCAGGGCATAGAACACAAAGGTACTTCTGTCCTTGTTGGGGAAGGCCTTTGGCAAGTGCATCTCCCACAGACCAGACCTATTGTCAGCCCAGTAATGAGAAAGAGTAAAGGGAAAAGGAAGAAGGAAATCCTGTCCCATGCTACAGCGTGGATAAACCTCAGAGATACCATGCTAAGCAAAATAAGTCTGTCACAAAAGGACAAATACTGTGATTCCACTCATATGAACTATCTAAAGTAGTCAAAATTATAGAATCAGAAAGTAGAAAGGTTGTTACTAAGGGCGAGGGGAGAGGGGGTGGAGGAATCAGTGTTTAGTGGGTATAGAGTTTCCGTTTTGCAAAATGAAAAAGTTCTGGAGATTGGTTGCACAATAATGTGAGTATACTTAACACCACTAAACTATACATGTAAAAGTGGTTAAGATGGTGCTATGGTTTGAATGTCCCCTCCAAAACTCATGTTGAAATTTAATTGCCATTGCAACCGTATTAAGAGGTGGGATGGTTAAGAGGTGATTAGGCCATGAGACAGCTCTGGCCTATGAATGGATTAATGTCATGATCATGGGAATGGGTTTGTTATCTTGGGAATGGGTTGTTACAAAAGCCAGTTTGACCCCTCTCTTCTCTCGTGTGCTCTCTTGCCCTTCTACTTTCTGCCACGAGATGACACAGCAAGAAGGCCCTTTCCCAGTTGCAGGCCCCTCAACCTTGTATTTCCCAGCCTCCAGAGCTGTAAGAAATAAATCTATTTTTTTTATAAATTACCCAGTGGGTGGTATTCTTATAACAACAAAAAATGGATGATTGGCAGGGCACAGTGGCTCAAGCCTGTAATCCCAGCACTTTGGGAGGCCGAGGCAAGTGAAGCACCTGAGGTCAGGAGTTCAAGACCAGCCTGGCCAGTATGGCGAAACCCCATCTCTACTACAAATACAAAATTAGCCAGGTGTGGTGGTGGGCACCTGTAATCCCAGCTACTCAGGAGGCTGAGGCAGGAGAATTGCTTAAACCCAGGAGGCAGAGGTTGCAAGTGAGCCAAGACCACACCATTGCATTCCAGCCTGGGCAACAAGAGCAAAACTCCATCTCAAAAAAAAAATGTGATGGACTAACACAGATGGTAATTTTTATGTGATGTGTTTTTCACCAAAATAAAATAAATTTTCAAAGCAAATCAAAAAACGAGTGAGACAGAGAAAGGGAAGAGAGACTAGTTTTATCCTGTTCCTATACCACTGAGTAGACCACACATCTTCTCAGGGAGCTCTAAGTGGACAATGTACCTCTATTTTTGGCAGTATAACTCCAACAAAACTCTGGACAGTAAAGCTGATGCATTCAGCAGGTTAAGACAGACTGGCCAGAGCTGAAAAAGAGCACAACGTATAATCACTGAAACTGGTAATGTACATAAATAGCTGGACCAGGTTTTCTCTTGTTCAAAAATCCCATTTTATTTGAAAGCAATTTTCTTCCACTTCAAACTCTCTCATTATATACCCTTTCATTCAAAATGTTAATTCTCCCTCCTCTTGTAATTTAACCATCCGCTAATCATTTCTGGGATGGAAACACATATTCCTAAGTGAAACTCTTTTGAAGAGCTGAATTAAGCAGACAGTGGGTTTGTTTCTGTAATTTCTTGTCTAATGATTAATAGAATTGCCAACGAAGAACCTTTTCAAAGTCTTAACTATCCATGACGATGTTTTTGTGCAAACTAAACTTTTGGCCAGATGGAGATTTATATCTTAGTAACTAAAGTGAAAAAAGACCCAAATAATACAAATATGTTGCCCACAAATACTATTTGCAAAAATGACTTAATAGTCTATTTAAAATGCAGCGCAACTCTCTTTGCAAGCAAAAGAGAAGCTAGGGAGATAATGGGTGCTAGCCTTGGGTCTTCTGGTTACTACCTAAATGACCTTGGTGATATGGTTCTGTGTCCCCACCCAAATTTCACCTTGAATTGTAATAATCCCCCACGTGTCATGGGAAGGATCCAGTGGAAAGTAATTGAATCTATGCTGCTCTCATGAAGTGAATAAGTCTCACAAGATCTGATGGTTTTATAAAGGGAAGTTCCCCCTGCACATGCCCTCTTGCCTGCCACCATGTAAGATGTGATTTTTCTCCTCCTTCACCTTCTGCCTTCATTGTGAGTCCTCCACAGCCACGTGGAACTGTGAGTCCATTAAACCTCTTTTTCTTCATAAATTACCCAGTCTTGGGTATGTCTTTATTAGCAGCGTGAGAAGGGACTAATACACTTGGGAAGAAAGGAAGCAATCTTGGGTCAAAGTCTGCATCTTCCAGCCAATATGAATCTACTTATAACACAAATGATAGAAATTGGATCAAGAAACAAAAAGAAAATAGCAAAGTTGTTTTATTTGGATTTTTAAATAATAATGTAATGTCCTTTGCAGCAACATGGATGGAGCTGAAGGCCATTACCTAAGTGAAATAACACAGAAACAGAAAATCAAATGCCGCATGTTCTCACTTATAAGTGGAAGCTAAACAATGGATACACATGGACATAAAGATATAAATAATATACACTGGGGACTCCAAAAGCAGGGAAGGTCAGGGAAGGAAAAGGATTGAAAAATTACCTGTTGGTTACAATGTTCACTATTTGGGTGATGGATATACTGGAAGCCCAAACTTCACCTTATGCAATAGATCCATATAAGAAACCTATACATGTACCCCTTAAATCTAAAATTTTTAAAAAGATTTATTTGAAAAGAGAATATCAATGTGAAGGGACATTGAAATCAAATATTTTCTCTGGTTGATTTTCTCTGACATCGCTGCTGTCTCTCCTTCCCTATAGCTCAAGGGGCTATCTAATCAGAGTAATTTATAGGCTTCTTAGCAAAAACAACCCTCTTAAAGATGTCAGCAGAGAGCAAGACCAGCTAAGACTTTCCAGTGTTTGAAGTTGATAAACCAGCAATTGGCTCCAAATTATATCTCATTTATAAATTTAAAATAGAAGTACATGTGGTCAACTGTTCTCACTGAATCCAATGTCATCCTTTTATCACCCTTGAGAAGAAACTTTAAGATCTTTTATCTGCCTGTTCTCACAAAATAAAAAGTTCCTCAGCCTGTCAAATGCATGGTGAGGTAAATTACATGGAAGACCCAATTCTCCATCCCTCCCAGGATCCATACTCTTTGCCATGTAATTTTGTAGCTCTCTCACTGTGTGGCTCAGCCAGCTGCAGGGCCGGCCACACAATTTGTGGGGCCCAGTGCAAAATGAAAACGCAGAAATGAGTGCCATTATAACTACTAAAATACAAAGCTTCTTTCTTTCCTCCACAGTCTCTCTTTCTCTACTTGTCATGGTGTTTTTAATTTGCTGTTTCATGTTATTCTAAGTAAAGAAAAATTTAAATTATTAGCATGGATTTGACAGTTCATCTTTATATTTTGCAATAAGTAACACCTGAGGCTGAGAAACCGGTGCAAAAATAAATATGCTACTGTCTCCCTGGGCTAAGGATTCCTAGAGTAGGGACACAGTATCTTTTTTTGTTTGAATCTCCAATGCTAGGCATGGTGCCTGTTACATAGCAGGCAATAAATAAAATATTTAAGGGTGAAAGGGAAGCGGGGGAAGAAAAAAATGAGTTTTAAAATTCAGGTTTGCCTGTGAGATGTTGGAGAAATTGGCACATTCATACATTGCTGGTGAGAATGTAAAATAGTGCAGCTACTATGGAAACACTTTGGCAGGTTCTCAAAAAGTTAACAGAGTTACCATATAACCCAGCAATTCCACTCCTAGATGTATACCCAAGACCATTGAAAGCATATGTTCATACAACACCTTATACGTGAATGTTCATAGCAGCATTATTCATAATAGGCAAAAAGTTAGCTAGGTGAGGTAGCTCATGCCTATAATCCCAGCTACTCAGGAGGCTGAAGTGGGCGGATCACTTGAGGTCAGGAGTTTGGAGACCAGCCTGGCCAACATGGGAAACCCCATCTCTAGTAAAAATACAAAAAAAAAAAAAAAAAAAAAAAAATTAGCCAGGTGTGGTGGCAGGCACCTGTAATCCCAGCTACTTGGGAGGCTGAGACATGAGAATCTCTTGCACCTGGGAGGTGGAGGTTGCAGTGAGCCGAGATCACGCCACTGCACTCCAGCCTGGGCAACAGAGCGAGACTCTGTCTCAAAAAAAAAGACCCAGAAATTTATTCTCTCTCAGTCTGGAGACCGGAAGTCCAGAATCAAGGCATCAGCAGAGTTGGTTCCCTTTGAAGGCCTCTGTGGGAAACCTGATCAGTATTCCAGGTATGGCTCAAAAAATACAGTGCACAGAACTCAATGCAGAACCACTGCATGGCTTCACAGCCATGTAGCTTCAGTCAGAAACCCTTGATTTTCCTTGGCTTGTAGTGGCATGTGCTTCTTTTTCTCTGTGTCTTTTCCTTTTCTGTCTCTTAAAAAGACACTGTCATCGGATTTATAGCCCACCCTAAATCCAGAATCATCTCATCCTGAGGTCCTTAATTATATCTGCAAAGGCCATATTTTCAAATAAGGCCACATTCATAGGTACCAGAGTTAGGACCTGGACATATGTTTTTGGGTGAGCACAATTCAACAGCGCTACAGGCGTCATTATTAGACTAAGCTTCTAGAGATGAGGATCTTGACAAGTGCCTAGTACGATGCCTTCAACATAGAAAGTGCTCTGCATGCTTGCTTAGTTAATGGGTGGATAGATTGATGTGGTTGTCCAGATAATGGGTGTCATCTAACCTCTTCCACTCACACCTAATGCAGTCAGAATTGGGAAGCATGCATTGGAGATTCCTGTGCCCTGTGGACACTTTATCATGATTCCAGGTATGACTCAAAAAATTCAGTGCACAGAACTCAATGAAAAACACTGCATGGCTTCACAGCCACGTAGCTTCAATGAAAAACTTACATGAAAAATTGGATTTAGGGTGGGCTATAAATCTGATGATAGCATCCTTATAAGAAACTTCTCTTCAATGGTGTTGGTGTGGGGAAAAAAAACTTCTCTCAAATCGTTGCAAACACATCCCAGATAAAGCTGTTCTGGCCTTCAGAGGTTACGGTAAACTTGGCCGAACCCCAGGTGTCACAGACAATGAGGCTCCACAGCCCTCCCTACAATTTCTGCAAATCCTGGGCCCCAATTCATGGCCCTAGTTTGTTGTCTCTGCATGTGTTCTTGATTCCTTCCCTTGCCAAAGGTCAGACCCTTTCCCGGTTGTTGCACAAGATCACCAATTACCCACCCCCTCGCCCCCACAAGCACTTTGTGAGTTTATACTTTACTGAAGATTTGGGGGTTACATAGTGTACCCCATATTCCTCAGCCCAATTTCTTACTCCATTTTCTCCTCGTTTTACTTTTTTCTCTCCTTCTCTGGTTCAAAACACAGATTCCTTTCCTTGTTTCATGCCAAGCAGTTCTGTTCATACTAAGGCCCCTTGCCATCTCAGCTTCTACTCTAAACGGGCTTTTTTTTGATGTGAGGCAGGAAGGCAAGAGAGAGAGAGAAGAAAGGAGGGAGGGAGGCCTGGAGGGAGGGCAGGGAAGGAAGGGGAGAGAACTGAAACCTAAGAATGTTCACACCAGCTATCAAAATAATATTATTTTACTTCTCTCTATAACTATTAATAGGTTAAAGTTTGAAGTTCTTTGAGTAGGGAGAGAAATTTCAACAGCCTTGGTCCACTTGCTGTAGACACCCCTCAAGTCCTTGGCCTTCTTAGCAGAGTGAAGCAATCCTCTTCTCAAGTTAACACTGAATTATAATTGCAACCATCATGATGATTAAACCGCCCTTTTTGTCACTGTCTTTTCTTGGTATCACTCCTTTGGCTCCATTCACATGCTATAGACCGCGTATGAATCACAGAGAGTCTATGGTTTTTAACTGTGGCCAAACCATAGGCAGCTTTTTGTTTATTCCCAGAATCAGTTCCAAAACAGCTGTTAAATGTTCGTCCTTGGTTCTGTCCTTCTTCTTAGGGAATTGTAACAGCAGCATCTTCTGCTTTTAATTCTCCCAGAGAAAGAAAAAAAAACTCCCTAAGTTGGTGTGCTGTCTGTAGGTGCTAGTTAATGTCTTATTTCCTCTCATTTCCTTAATCAGGAAATTTCATAGTTCAGCAGCGGCAGGGTTCCCATTAATATGGTTCTGACCTAAGCCAAGCTGTGTGAAACAGTCGACCATGAAAACAACTGGCTTTGCAAGCCACTGAGTGTTCCAAACTGAGACAGACCAGGAGCTGCCATTCGACACAGTGGTAAGGAAAGCAAGGACATTTTTCACAGTAATGGTTCCATCTCTGGTAGAATCGATCTGCTGAAAAGTAATACATTAGGTCGCCCACCATCTGAGTAGTTTGGACACGAATTGGCTGGTGAGTTTTAAGATTTCCTTGTGAAAAACTGGCATTGAATAATGGACACATTTAATACATTGTGGTATGAGAAAGCACTCAGAAAATCAAGACAAAGTGTCTTTTCTTCGTTCAAGGTATTGCTTTGTTTAGAATTATTACTTGAAGGCCAACAGCTTACCAAAATGGCCATTTTTAAATGACATGAGCTGTGTTTACATTGCTTTTTACCAATGGTTTTCACACACCTTAGTTATATGTTGGAATAATCTGAGGAGAGCTTTGGAAAAAAAAATACTGGTAACTGAACCCTACTCCCAGATATTTCAATTCACTGGCGGGGGATGAAGTCTGGGCAATGGTATTTTATAAATGCCCTCAAGAGATTCTGGCCAGGCACAGTGGCTCATGGCTGTAATCCCAGCACTTTGGGAGGCCAAGGTGTACAGATGACCTGAGGTCAGGAGTTTGAGACCAGCCTGGCCAACACAGTGGAACCCCATCTCTACTAAAAATATAAAAATTAGCCGGGTGTGGTGGCACATGCCTGTAATCCCAGCTAACTTGGGAAGCTGAGGCAGGAGAATCGCTTGAACCCAGGAGGCGGAGGTTGCACTGAGCTGAGATCATGCCACTGCACTCCAGCTTGGGCAACAGAGTGAGACTCCATCTTAAAAAAAAAAAACGAAAGAGAGCAGAGTTTAATGTACAGCCAGAATTAGAGCCACTGCTTTAAGAAAATCACAACCACAGACAACTTTTGAGACCAACATGTCGTGTATGGGGTATGCACATTGAAGTTAAGTCAATTAATTTCTGATTGCCTGTCTTTTAAGTAGAATTTGTTCTCCTTTGATCAGAGATAATGAACCCATGACAAATAATCTTTGGCAAGCTTCAAACTCACTTCTTCACATTCAGCCTCCCTTCCCCATCCCTCTCTACCCAGGGAGATGCACATGTAATTTTCAGTCCATACAATCTCATAGAGACCAAACTAAAAAACTTCCAACATTGCTGCTTGAAGCTATGAAAACATACCCATGACGTGATCCTCCCACACTAGGAGGATTATGTGTGAAATAATGCTTTTGGCTCCGGAGAAGTTTGTTATTACCCACCTTCAGAAGCCTGTTCCTGTCAATTCATCAGACTCATTCTCCATCCAGCTTTGTTCCCTTGCTAGTGAGGAGTTGTGATCCCTTGGAGGAGGAGAGGCGTTCTGGTTTTGGGTGTTTTCATTCCTTTTGCACTGGTTTCTTCCCATCTTTGTGGATTTATTTACCTGTGGTCTTTGTAGTTGGTGATTTTCGGATGGGGTCTCTGAGTGGACGTCCTTTTTGTTGATGACGAAGTTATTTCTTTCTGTTTTTTAGTTTTCCTTCTAACAGTCAGGCCCCTCTGCTGTAGGACTGCTGAGGTCCACTCCAGACCCTGCTTGCCTGGGGATCACCTGCGGCAGCTGCAGAACAGTAAGGGTTGCTGCCAGGTTCTTCTTCTGTTATCTTCGTCCCAGAAGGATACCCGTCAGATGTCAGCCTGAGTTCTCCTTTATGAGGTGACTCTTTGGATATATGGGGGTGAGGGGAGCTGCTTGACGGAGACACTCTGTCCCCTTATAGGAGCTCAAGTGCTGAGCTGTGAGCTCTGTTGTTCTGTTCAGAGCTGCTGGGCAGGTACATTTAAGTCTGCTGCAGTGGAACTCATAACCGCCTTTTTTCCCAGGTGCTCTGTCCTGGGAAGGTGGGGCTTTATTTATAAGTTCCTGTTGTGCTGCTGCTTTTTTCAGAGATGCCTTGCCCAGTAAGGAGGTAGCCTAGTCACAGTCTGCTAGCAGAGGCATTGCTGAGCTGCTGTGGGCTATGCACAGCTGCTGTATGAACTTCCTTGTGGTTTTGTTTATAGAGGTATAGTTAGAACTGCCTCAGTAATGATGATTTGCCTCAGTAATAGCGGACTGCCTCAGTAATGGCGGATTGCCTCAGTAATGGTGGACTTCCTTGGTAATGGCAGACTACCTCAGTAGTGGCAGACTACATCGGTAATGGCAGACACCCTTCCCCCAGCAGAGCTGGACCGTCCCAGGTCCAGCTGTGCTTGCTTCAAAACCCTTGATCCAGAGCGTTTCAGATTGCTGGTGTTTGTGGGGGTGGGACCTGCCGAGCCAGATCACCTGGCTCCCTGTTTCAGCCCCCTTTTTTCAGTTGTAAGGGCGGCTCTGTCTCCAAGGCATTCCAGGTGCCAGTTGAAATGCCTGCACAGGATTTGTGTGAGTTTTGTGCAGAGATCTGCTGTACCAGCTGAAACAGCCATGCTGGAAACCTGTTGCACTTTTCAGCCCTGGAATCTCCTGGTCTGTGGGCAGTAATAACTCATTTGGAAATGCAGTGTTCACTCACCCTCTGCATTGTTCTTGCTTGGAACTGCACTCCAGAGCTGTTCCTATTGGCCATCTTGGATCCAGTCCCAAAAACTTTTAATTAGCTGGGTGTGGTGACATGAGCCTATAGTTCCAGCTACTCAGGAGTCTGCTGTGGGAGGATCACTTGAGTCTGGGAGGTCGAGGCTGCAGCAAGCTATGATTGCACCACTGCACTCCACCTGGGCAACAAGTGGAGACTCTGTTTCAAAAAAAGAAAAGAAAAAAGAATGAGCATATAATTATGAAAGTTTGGATTATTTTAAATTGTTGCCTTTAAGTCCTTTCCCTAATCAAATGACTCAGCCACCAAGGGATTCTTTTGTTATGTGATCAATCTTCATTGCTAATATAGCCAGTTCAAATGGTGATATATTTCTGATTTAAGGTTGCAGATTGTTTCTCCATCCTTATGCTCAGCTGTAGGAAGCATTTTCTTCCAACATTGCTGCTTGAAGCTATGAAAACATACCCATCAATATCTTTTGAATTAAAAAATAAGTGGTCAAATTTGGGTTTAGAATTTCCAGATCTTATGTAATGATGCCATGCAAGATAGAACTATAGGCATTTTTAGGAAAAAAAAAAAACTAGAAAAACATCATTATGGTATGTTGGTTAATATTCTTTGCAGCCTAACGGTTCAAGCCCTGTGATATGGTTTGGCTGTGTCCCCACCCAAATCTCATCTTGAATTGTAGCTCCCCGTGTATTATGGGAGGGACCTGGTAGGAGGTAACTGAATCATGGGGGTGGGTTCTTCCCGCACTGTTCTTGTGATCATGAATAAGGCTCACGAGATCTGATGGTTTTATAAAGGGCAGGTCCCTGCACACGCTCTCACCTGCTGCCATGTCAGACATGCCTTTGCTCCTCCTTCACCTTCCACCATGACTGTGAGGCCTCCTCAGCCATGTGGAACTGTGAGTCCATTAAACCTCTTTTTCTTTATAAATTACCCAAGTCTTGGGTATGTCTTTATTAATAGCATGAGAACAGAGGAATATACCCCGGTTTCTGTCTCTTACTTAGCTATGTGATCTTCAACAAAATATTTAACTTCTTATCATAGAAAAAAAAATTTAGAAGTTAACATTCCTAGTTAAATTAGTAAAGTGAATAGTGCTTGCCTGTGAGGAGTTGGGTGGACAATAGAGTCTATCTGTTAGGAATTGTGTTTGATCATAAGCAACAGAATCCCTGAATAAATAGTGGCTTCCTCAAGACCAGAGGATGATTTTTTTTTCTCACTGATCAGGAAGCCCAGAGATAGGCAGTCTCTGGCCTTGGAGAAGGGGCTCAAAGATTTCAGAGCTGAGGTCTTTGCAGTTCCATGACCTTCTCTCATGATCCCAACATAGCTGCTGCAGCCTCAGCCACCATGTCTATATTTCTGCAGGGAAAAGGAAGGAGGAGTGATGACTGAATCAAGAAAGCAAAAGTTGCCCAGATGCTTAAGGCAGGGTAGGCTAAGTGCTGTAACAAAAAAGCCCTACTCATCAGTGGATTAACACAATAGAAGTTTATTTCTCACTCTTGCCAAGGCCAATTGATAGCAGGGAATGGGAGTTATGGGGGAGAGGATGGGGTGCAGCTCTGCTCAGTGTGGTCCTGCAGGGACCAATTTGAGAGTGTAGTTTCCAGGGTCATAATAGGCATGAACGGTCCCCCAGCAGATGGGGGAGAGAGGGAGCATGGGGAATTGGGTAGGAAGGTTTATGGATCAAGCCTAGAATCAAGGCATTTTTTTGCCCACATTTCATGAGCCAGACTTCAGTCACATGGGTCCACATAGATTCAAAGAGAGCCAGAAACTATAGTCCCTGAATGGGTAATTCTTCCCAGCAATATCTCTATGCCATGGAAAGGGAGACGTGAATCTTTCCGGGGTATTGCTTACTATCTCTGCCACACTGGAAATTCATTGTAACTTCCACAGAAATTATATTGCCTAAAACTATGACACTTGATCAGCCCTGGTTGCAATAATGGCTGAGAAATGTCGTTCTTAGCTGATATCACTGAAACCTTGGGTAGCTTGGATTTCTCTTAGTAAGGAAGAAAAGGAAGATGTGTAGGCAACTAGCAGTGTTGCCACGTGAAAAAGGTATTTAGCACAGTGCCCAGCACTTAGCAAATACTCAGTAAATGCTAGCTATTGTCATTGTTGTGATATCTTTCTCAGGGAAAGATATTCTCTTACCTGTCTCTCTCTCTCCTGCTGTGACTTACTTTCTTGGCATTCTGGTTTGTTGAGCATTAAGCCTAGAATCAGAAGACCTGGATTTGAATCCTGGCTTGGCCCTTTAATATCTTCTCTGGGCCTTAGCTTTTTTTTTTTTTTCCTTTTTTTTTTAGTAGAGACGAGGTTTCACCATGGTGGCCAGGCTGATCTCAAACTCCTGACCTCAAGTGATCCACCCACCTCAGCCTCCCAAAGTATTAGGATTATAGGCATGAGCCATGGTGCCCAGCCAAGGCTTCAGTTTAATTGAAAAACTGGGAGAATTAAACCTGCCTCACAAGTTTGATATGTGAATTAACTGAGACGATGTGCTTGACTGAGCCAAAAGCATTATTTCACACATAATGCAGACACAATATTACAACTGAGTCTATAGTGGAAGCAATCCAAATGCCCATTGTATGAGTTTCCTAGGGCTATGTATTAATCCATTCTCACATTGCCATAAAGAACTACCTGAAACTGGGAAAGTTACAAAGAAAAGAGGTTTAATGGACTCACAATTCTACAAGCTGTACAGGAAACATGGCTGGGGGAGGCCTCAGGAAACTTTCGATAATGGCAAAAGGCAAAGGGGAAGCAGGCATACCTTACATGGCTAGGGGAAGAGGAAGAGACAGCAGGGGGAGTTGCTACACACTTTTAAACAACTAGATCTTATAAGAACTCACTCACTACCAAGAGAACAGCAAGGATGAAATCTGCCGCCATGATCCAATCACTTCCCATCAGGCCCCTCTTCCAATACTGTGAATTACAATTCAACATGAGATTTAGGCAGGGGACATAAATCCAAACCACATCAGGCCGCCATAACAAAATTCCACAAACTGGGTGGCTTAACATACAGATTTATCCTTTCACAGTTCTGAAGGTTTGAAGTTCAAAATGAAAGGGTGGCATGGCCATGCTATCTCTGAAGGCTCTAGCGGAGAAACTTCCCTGCCTCTTTCAATTTCTGGTGGTGACTGGCAAGCCTTGGACTTCCGTGTCCTGCAACTGCATAACGCCTACCTCTGCCTCTGTCGTCACGTGGCATTTTCCCTGTATGTTTCTGTTCCTCTTCTCTTCTTATGAGGACACTATAGTCATATTGGGTTCTCATTACATCTACAACAACCCTATTTCCAAATAAGGTCACGTTCTAAGGTACTGGGGGTTAGGACTTCAACATATCTTTCTTTGGAAGCTGGCACAATTCAACCCATAACATTCATCAATCGATGAACGGAAAAATAAAAGTTGGGAATAGCCATATAATGGAATATTATTTGGCCATTAAAAAAGAATGAAGTGCTACAACATAGATGAAACTTGAAAACATAAAGATGTGAAACACAAAAGGATAAATACTATATGATTCCATATTAAATGTCCAGAATAGACAAATTTTTTTTTTGAGACAGAGTCTCGCTCTGTGGCCCAGGCTGGAGTGCAGTGGCAAGATCTTGGCTCACTGCAACCTCCGTCTCCCGGGTTCAAGCAAGTCTCCTGCCTCAGCCTCCCAAGTAGCCAGGACTATAGGCATGTACCACCATGCCTGGCTAATTTTTGTATTTTTTTAGTAGAGACAGGGTTTCAACATGTTGGCCAGGCTGGTCTTGAACTCCTGACCTCAGGTGATCCACCCACCTCGGCCTCCCAAAGTGCTGGGATTACAGGCGTGAGCCATCCCACCCGGCCCAGAATAGTCAAATCTATAGAGACAGAACGTTGTTCATTAGTGGTTGCCAGAGGCTGGGGGAGGTGAGATTGGGGAGTGACTGCCAAAAGGTACAGGTTTCTTTTCATGGGGGGGACAAAAATGTTCTAAAATTGTCTGTGGTGATGGTTGCACAAGTCTGTGACTACTAAAAATTATTGAATTGTACATCTTAAATGGGTAAGTTATATGATATGTGAATTATATCTCAATAAAGTTGTGATAAAATGCAAAAGAAAACTGAATCTCTCATGAGCTAGCAGAAATCAGCTTTCTAGAGTTGCATCAGCAAATTCTGAAACTATAAAACAGAAGGTCAGAATCTGGACACATCAGTGTCCCCATCTCCATGTGGGCATTCCACGAGGTCCTGCTCAGAAGAGCCACATGGTGTCTACTTTTAATGCCTCTTAACTGTTGTCCATCCAGCAAGCATTAGTGTGTCAAGTACCAGATTAAAATAAATAGCACATGGTTTCTGACCCCAGAGAATCCACAATCAAGTGCCACAAGGTGTTACTTCTCTAAGGGTAAGGAGAGAATATAGTAATACTCACATCCTTATACTACAAGACAAATGAAGAATTTAGAGGCAACTGGGGAATATTCTTCAGCCTTAAAAAGGAAGGAAATTCTGACATATACTACAACGTGGATGAACCTTGAGGACATTCTACTAAGCCAGACACAAAAAGACAAATGCTGTATGATTCCACTTACATGAGGTATTTAGAGTAGTTAATTAACACAGAAAACAAAATGGTAGCCAGGTACACTGGCTAATACCCATAATCCTAGCACTTTGGGAGGCCAAGGTGGGTAGATCTCTTGAGCCCAGAAGTTTCACAACATAGCAAAACCCCATCTCTACAAAAATACAAAAAATTAGCTGGGTGTGGTGGTGCACACCTGTAGTTCCAGCTACTCGGGAGGCTGAGGTGGGAGGATCACCTCATCCCAGGAGGTCAAAGCTGCAGTGAGCCAAGATCATGCCACTGCACTCCAGCCTGGGTGATAGAGTGACACCCTGTCTCAAAGAGAAAGAAAGAAAACAGAATGGTGGTTGCCAGAGGCTGGGGGAATGGGGAGTTACTGTTTAATGTATACAGAGTTTCAGTTTTCTAAGATAAAATGAGTTACAGAGGTGGATGGTGCTGATGGTAGCACATTATTATTAATGTATTTAATGGCACTGAACTGTACACTTTTAAATGGTTAAGAGGGTAAATTGTTTTCTTTTTTTTTCTTTTGGTTTTTGTTTCTTGAGACAAAGTCTTGTTCTGCCACCCAGGCTGGAGTCCAGTGGCACAATGTCGGCTCACTGCAACCTCTGCCTCCTGGGTTCAAGCAATTTTCGTGCCTCAGCCTCCCGAGTAGTGAGACTACAGGCACATGCCACCACACCCAGCTAATTTTTGTATTTTTAGTAGAAATGGGGTTTCACCATGTTCGCCAGGCTGGTCTCAAACTCCTGACCTCAGGTGATCCGCCCACCTTGGCTTCCCAAAGTGCTGGGATTACAGGTGTGAGCCATCATGGCTGGCTGTGAATTTTATGTTACATATGTTTTACCGTAATTTTTTAAATTGAGGGAAAAAGCAACTGGAATTTTGGTCATTCTCCAAGATAGCGGGGACCAGGCTTTTTCATTCTTTCTAATGCACACTTTCTTCAATACATATAGTGGATTTAATTGAATCCACAAAATTTCTGAACAAGGAAAACTGCTTTACTTCCAAAACATAAAAATGAAGCTTTCATCAAATTACTTATTTCCCCAAGAAACTGCTTTGAAATAATACCTTGATGCAAAGCTAAAGTTTTGCCTCGCTCTAACTTTCCTGCCGACTCTAGGATTCCAAGGTACGTGTTTGAAGTTATACCAACTAACTTTCTTTTTTGCAGGGGAAGAATCCCTTTTTTGAGGGTGGCAATTTTTTCTGCTTGTTTTTTATTGCAGCAAAATATACATAAAGTAACATTTATCATTTTAATCACTCATAAGTATGTGATTCAGTGGCATTAAATACATTCACAATGTTGTGTTACCATCATCACTATTTATACTTAAAACTTTTCCATCATCCCCAATAAAAACTCTGTATCCATTAAACAATAACTCCTTCTTCCCCCTAGTAACCTCTATTCTACTTTCTGTCTATGAATTTGCCTGTCCTGGGCACCTGATATAAGTGGAATCATGCTATATTTGTCCACTGTGTCTGGATGATTTCACTAAGCAGAACATTTTCCAGGTTCATCCAGGTTGTAGGATGCATGAGACTCTTCCTTGTTAAGACTGAATGATACTGTATCGTAGGCTATGCTACATTTTATTTGCCCATTCATCAGTGGATAGACACAACAAAAGGCTGGGTCCATCTTTTGGCTATTGTGACTAATGCTGCTATGAACATTGGGGTACAAATAGCTGTTTAAGTCCCTGCTTTCAATTCTTTTGAAATAAAAATACCTAGGAGCAGAATTGCTGGGTCATACGATAGTTCTATGTTTGATCTTCGAAGAACTGCCAAACTATTTCCAACAGCAACTGCACCATTTTACAATCCCACCAACAATGCATGAGGGTTTCAATTTCTCCACCTCCTTACCGACACTTGCTATTTTCTTTTTTTTTCCTTAAAAATCCTAGTAGGTGAGAAAGTGGCATCTCATCGTGGTTTAGGAGAAAGCAATTTCTAGACTGATCAATTAAGAAAATGCTATGTATTTCGTGTGTCTTGGTTTCAACCAAGTGTTTGACATTCTTTTGGACAGGAGGGAGACATGTAATTGGATGATAGTAGATATAAGTGATTGCTTAGTTGATTAAAAAACTATTTCCATATCAGGAGTGAGATCAAAAGTGGTATGCCCTAGGTTGACCCTAACCTATTCAACACTTTTATTAATTCTTTATCAACAGTGTGGATAAAGATATAGAAGGCATGCATATGAAATCTGTAAAGCTAAAATCCTAGAGGAACAACTGTGAAAAGTAATAAAAACCTCACTGAACTGTGTGACAGATCAAAAGAAGTTGATTAAATCTACCGGAGAGAAATGAAAAGTCCCAACTGACGTCCAAAAGACAGTGTCTCCCAAATGTCATGTCCACCCATGTATTAGTCTGTTCTCACGCTGCTAATAAAGTCATACCCGAGACTGAGTAATTTATAAAGGAAAGAGGTTTAATGGACTCACAGTTTAGCATGGTTGGGGAAGCCTCAGGAGACTTACAATCATGGCAGAAGGTGAAGCAAACACGTCCTTTTTCATATAGCGGCAAGAAGAAAAATGACTGCCCAGTGAAGGGGGTAGCCCCTTATAAAACCATCAGATCTCATGAGAACTCACTATCATGAGAACAGGATGGGGGAGCCCTCCCTGCCTCTGCATGATTCAATTATCTCCACTTGGTCCCTCCCACAACACATAGAGATTATGGAAAATACAATTCAGGATGAGATTTGGGTGGGGACACAACCAAACCATATCAACCCAGAACCTCAGACCTTATTTGGAAACAGTTTTTGCAGATGAAATCGGTTAAAATGAGGTGATACTAGGTTGGGGAGGGGTGGCACTAAATCCAATATGACTGGTACCTTACAAGAAGAGAAGACACAGACACAGAGGGATGCTGACTGTGTGAAGACGGAGGCAGACATTGGAGTGATGCAACTGAATACTGAGGAATGCCGAGAATTGCTGGCAACCACCAGAAGCTAGAAAGAAGCAAAGAAGGAATCTTCTCTGGAGCCTTTGGCCCTGCCAACATCATTTCAAACCTCTATGTGCCTTGCTCAAAAGACTGTTTCTCTGGGTCTGTCTCCCTTCCCTCTACCTCCACCTTTCAAGAAAGAATACTTCTGGCTGGGTACAGTGGCTCACGCCTGTAATTCCAGCACTTTGGGAGACCAGTGGGGGAGGATCACTTGAGCCCAGGAGTTTGAGACCAGCCTGGGCAACATGGCAAAACTGTCTCTACCAGAAAATACAAAAAAAAAAAAAAAAAAAAAAAAAGAAGGAATACTTCTTTCTCAGGTGACCCTTTCCTGGCCTCTGTAAGCCCCCAAATCAGCAGGCTATTTCTTCTGTTTCCAGCTGCCCTTGGCTTAAATACTAACGTGTGTTATATTAACGGAAGAAAATGGAACTGAAAGAAAGTTTGCCTAATTTGTAAAATAAAAATGAGTTTCGATCCCGGTGGCTTATGTATTATTCTTGTGAGAACTGAGTTTACATCGATCATCTTTTCCATGGCAGTCAAGTGTGGAATATGGTGAAGTTAGAAATGTAATTGTGTAGACATAAAAAATTGCATCTCGATAACCATCATCGGGACGCTTTTTCAAGATGCTATCTCAGTGTCCTTCAGAGCAATAACGATATCAATTGAGAATGTAACAGAAGCAACTTAAATGTTATGGCTCGTTTACTTCTGGTGAGCCTAGTGCGCTTCAGAGCTATTGCTCATGACATAAGGTTCTGTCAGAGAGGCTGGAAACGCTCGAGACCATTAAAAGAAAATGCCAGCCATTCCTGCTGTTCAAATATTCTTCAACTTCTAATTTAAGGCACCCATACCTAAGAATGTAATTGTGTTATTCTCTCTGATAGCTGGAATCTATCTAAACCAAATGCCTGGGAATTATGGACTACTGGGGCTGCGGGAGTCCCAAAGACAAATGAGGTGGATAAAACGTGTTATTTTGTACTGGCGCGTTAACATTTGCGCTCCCTTATCGTTTCTGTGTTAAAATGTCTTCAAAGATGAAAGTGCCTGAAGTGTCTTTCCTCAGCTGAATTGAAGAAGGAGGTTGGGGAAATGCATAAACTGCCTCAGGATCTAAACTTAGAAATCTGAAAGATAAAGACTCACACACCTGTACTCAGAATTCTTTTGCACACTGTATTCTTCTTAGGAGTTGTCCTTTTTTCTTTTTTTTGAGATGGAGTCTTGCTCTGTCGCCCAGGCTGCAATGCAGTGGCGTGATCTTGGCTCACTGCAACCTCTGCCTCTCAGATTCAAGCGATTCTCCTGCCTCAGCCTCCCAAGTAGCTGGGATTACAGGCATGCGCCACCATGCCCAGCTAATTCTGTATTTTTAGTAGAGACGAGGTTTCACCATGTTGGTCAGGCTGGTCTCGAACTCCTGACCTCATATGATCCACCCACCTTGGCCTCCCGATTGTTCATTTTCGATTCAGAAAGTTGTCATCTCAATAAAGTAGGTCCCTCATACCTCTCCATTCTCTCCCTGAAGAGCAAGTTTGAGAAACGCAAGTTGGATTAGAAAAGGGCAATTTTAAAAGCAAATGCTGTGAAAGGTGAAGCTTCCCCTTCACATGGGTAAATTATTTCTGTTTAATGCCTGCCTTGGGAGGGATACACTTTAGGTTCAGGGAACCCATTGGCACCTCAGGGCTTTGACTGGGACACAGTGCCAATTCAAACTGTCATACAGTACGGGGAGGGAAAAAAGCCCAAATCAGTTTCTATTCTTTAGTAGAAAGCAATACTGTAGTTTAAATTAGCAAGGGGCTGCTGAACCACTATTTAAAATGCGTTTGCACTGACATCCCCAAGAAAGGATTTTTTTTCTTGTTTAATTGCACTGTCAGTGTGGAACGCTTTCACTTAAAACCATTCTGAGGTAGACCTTTTAATAGAAAGTGACAATTTAAATTGCCATGATAGCAGCGTAAATGGTGCTTAAAGTCATTACTAAACTGATGTCACAGTTGGCTCCAGACCAGTTTGTTAAAACTGAAGAAAAGGTATTGGGGGAAGGGAAGAAAGTAACTAAATGGTGAATCATTAATTCCTTTTATATTCATTGTAATAACATTAGCTGTGATGAAGTCATCTGGCTCCCAATGGATGTAATATACATTTCTATTGAATTCTACATTATTCCATTCTAATGTCACCCTGATTAGTGTCGATTACTGGGAAATTGCCCCAGTCATAGGCATCTATTTCTCTGCAGTTACTTTTTCTTGTCTTCCCTCCCATGGTCCAAAGATAGGATCTGTGGCTTCCATTTTCTGGTTTGCGTTCAGAAGTGCGAGTCTTGGTTTGATCCATGGCCTTTCTTTACTATTGCTATAGTAAGTCAGATTCTCCTGGCGGCCCTTGGAAATGTCTCCCACTAGCTTTCTAGCTTTCAAGAAGAACTGAATGGAACATAGGAGATGAGGTCAAGGCCACGTGAGTGGGGTCATTGGTCAAACCTGATAGGTTTAACCGAACCCATTGGTTTGCCAAACCCTCGTGTTGGCATCTGGGGGGCCCAGTGGGTAGGGGCACCATAAAATGTCAGGCAGTTACTTGGGTCTGTGAACCTGGGAAAGGAGCTCATAGGCGGGTTAAGGTTGAGTTTGGTGCGTTGGCAACAGTGGGAGGGGATGGCGGTGGGGGTCAGAAGGGACATACGACAGAGAAGGCCATGAGTCAGGGCCCACTCAGTCACTTTCGCAGTCTGCCACTGATTTGTCTTACTTCTGAAACATACCCCCATAAAAGTAAATTAATCGTGAGGTGTTTTAGGAACAATAGGTAAACTACTTTATTACATGATTACCATTTTAAAATATACTACACACTCCTTTTTATTATATACGAATTACGTCAAAGAGCCAGCAGTTGTAGTTGCGCTCACAGTAGGGAAACATTCTTCACATTTTAAATTTAAAACGTTCTATTTAGGATGGGGTTTTTGAATAGTTTCCTGAGGTCATACAATTGAAGAGCCCTGAGAACAAATCTACACCCTTCAAAATTTCCCTAAGTTAGACATTGCAATTTCAGAAATTTCTATCATTCAAAATCGAGAGGCAATTATGGTGATTATCGAAGGCATGACATTAGGGTCTTAATGTGGGGGTCTTGGAATAGGTTACAGAGAGTCCATGAAAAACTCGCCTCTGAGTTTTGTTTACATGTGTGGAGATGCATGACAGAGGAAAGACAGCTCATTTTTTAAAATCAGGTTTGCAAAGGAGTTTGCAAACCAAAAATAGTTAACAACTACTAATCCAATCTGACTTTGCTCAAAACTAGAAAACAGAGACACAAAGAGGTGGTTGACTTGCCAAAGTCACACTGATGGTTACTGGCCAGTCTACAGAATTCTTGGTCCAAAACTGCCTTTCAAATTTTTTTACAAGTCTTCCTTTTGGAAAACAATAGATTTGCAATTCTGCAGTTTTCTGAAAGCCACTCTCCTGGCCACCTCAACTCCATGGAACATAACTCTCCCTGGCAGAGGCAAAAGAGGCCTCAGAGCCACTGAAATTACTCTCACAACACTCAGGCACTTTGGCTTGTGGGGAAAGCCCCCAAGAGATCACTGAACACCCGATTCATTTATCCATTCATGTACTTAACAAATATTTATCGAGCTAAATACTTACCAACGTTTTATTTGTACATAACTCTGGCAAATTTTGTTATCCAGTTTCACTGAAAATAATAGGAAATTAGATGAAAGAGGAGAGCGAAAGGCAGAGATACTGATCCAGAATTGTGAGATTATTCACTCACAGCCTGACAGCAGAGGGAGAGCAAGAACATTGCCATACAATGATGTCTGCACACCAGGAAGCAGAACGGAAATGACTTCTCACAGCCTGTCTGTGAATGCAGGGTTGGGCAGAGTGCGTTTTAGAAAGTTCATCATTTAAAGGATTAAAATATATGCCATGAGATTTTATATATATCTCACAATGTTCTCTCATTGGATAAACTTGGGTTTTGGACTCGTATCTATCGCCTTAGCCACCTTAAGGAAGATAATTCTCAAAACAGAAAGGGGGAAGAAGTATGACATAAATAAGCTTGCGGTGTGCTTGAAAAGCTGACTCCATTGCAGGAAACTGAGCCCTGGGAGCCAGAAAACAGAGTCTCTTGTGTTTGAAGAGTCAAAGGAGAGAAACTGTGTGGTAGATTGGAGCAGTAGTCAGTGGAGAAGACAATCTAAATGTCTTAAGAGAGGGTATGACCTCTGTATTGTCTTTAGGGGATATATGATGAGCACTCTGGAGCTGCTGAACTCCCTAGGACTGGAAAGAGGGCAATAGTTGTGAGTTTCACAAAAATATGGACACCTGGGTCAACCTGGGCCCAGCACTTCTAGGACATCAGGGCACTGGAAGGGACAAACTTCTGTGACTGATGGGACCAGACACAAAGAACTGTGACCTATAGGCTGTGATATGGTTGGGCTCTGTGTCCACACCCAAATCTCATGTCAAATTGTAATCCTAGCATGTCAAGAAAGGGACCTGGTTGGAGTTGACTGGATCATGGAGGCAAATTTCCCCATGCTGTTCTCATGATAGTGAACGAGTTCTCATGAAGTCTGATGGTTTACGAGTGTGGCACTTCCCCGCTTGCTTGCTCTCTCTCCTGCTCTGCCATGGTAAGACGTGCTTGCTTCCCCTTCCCCTGCTGCATGATTGTACATTTCCTGAGGCCTCCTAGCCATGCTTCTGTACAGCCCGCAGAACTGTGAGTCAATTAAACCTCTTTTCTTCATAAATTACCCAGTCTCAGGTAGTTCTTTATAGCAATGTAAGAACAGACTAATACAGGCTAGGTGCAGTGGCTCACACGTGTAACCCCAGCACTTTGGGAGGCTGAGACAAGAGGACTGCTTGAGTCCAGGAGTTTGAGACCAGGATGGGCAACTTAGTAAGACCCCCATCTCTAAAAAAAAGAAAAAGAAAAGAAAAGAAAGAACTGTGACCTATGGATGCCCATGTGCTGTGAGTCAAGCACCCTTGGTTGAGCAAATCACAGAGAGGGTGATGACACACTGGCCTGGGGTAGAAGCTGGGTCCAGAGAACTTTGCAGCAGCAAGGGTAAAAACATTAGTCAGCAGCCATGGGAGACCAGTGTTCTTTCGGACACTGGGAGGCAGCAAGGACCAAGCATAGCAATGCCAGCATTGCTGCGCACTCCCAGTGACAGTCAGCTGGGATCATCCATGTGGACTGTGTAAAGCCCGCAATGTTCTCTGACTGCCTGGAAGAGTACAAGTACGGGGGAGCCTGGGAAGTTGGCACTGGATTTCCTGACCGCCAGGCATATGCAGGCCTGAATCCTTTTTTTTTTTTTTTTTTTTTGAGATGGAGTCTCTCCCAGGCTGGAGTGCAGTGGTGCGATCTCAGCTCACTGCAACCTCCGCTTCCTGGGTTCAAGTAATTCTCCTGCCTCAGCCTCCTGAGTAGCTCAGATTATGGGCACGCACCACCATGCCTGGCTAATTTTTGTATTTTTAGTACAGACGGGGTTTTGCCATGTTGGCCAGGCTGGTCTCAAACTCCTGGCCTCAGGTGATCTGCCCGCCTCGGCCTCCCAAAGTGCTGGGATTACAGATGTGAGCCACCATACTCAGCCATGCCTGAATCTATCTTAATCGAACTTGGAAACATGAAACAGACATGAACTGCTTACACTCTGAAGTTTGTCAAAACCTTCACGCTGGTTATAATGAGAATACTAAGCCTCAAAACCTGTACAGAAATACAAATTAATGAAGTGTTTTCACAAGCATCTTCTTATGTGTTCGTCACAGAAGTCCTGTGAGACAGGTATGGGGTTGACGTTATTTTCCCCGTTTATTGGATAAAGCAATTGAGGCTTTGTGAAGCCAAATGCATTGCTCTAAATCACGTGATTATTAAGTGGTGGGCCACTTAATAATTACAGGCGGGCACAATGGCTCACACCTATAATCCCAGCACTTTGGGAGGCCAAGATAGGTGGATCACTTGAGGTCAGGAGTTTGAGACCAGCCTGGCCAACATGGTGAAACCGCATCTCTACTAAAAATACAAATATTAGCCAGGCATGGTGGCAGATGCCTATAATCCCAGCTACTCGGGAGGCTGAGGCAGGAGAATCACTTGAATTTGGGAGGTGGAGGTTGCAGTGAGCCGAGATCACACCACTGCACCCCAGCCTGCACGACAGAGCGAGACTCCAGCTCAAAAAAAAAAAAATTAAGTGGTGAAGCCCTGGCTACCAGTCAGATATTTTGACCTTAGGTCAGTGGCCTTATATTATGCCATGAAGTCTCTCAAAAAAGAAGGGATAGACCCTTTTTGTGGTTCGTACGCTTGATTACTGGGTTCTCATGACACTGCGTGAGATGTGCCTCCCTCAAACCTTGTTCCAACACCGGCACATTACCCATCTGAGGTAGAAAAACGAGGAGCTGGGCGTGGTGGCTCATGCCTGTAATCCCAGCACTTTTGGAGGCTGAGGTGGTCGGATCACCTGAAGTCAGGAGTTTGAGATCAGCCTGGCCAACATGCAGAAACCCTGTCTCTACTAAAAGTACAAAATTACCCGGGCATGGGGGCACACACCTGTAAACCCAGCTACTCAAGAGGCTGAGGCAGGGGAATCGCTTGAACCTGGGAGGTGGAGATTACAGTGAGCCTCGACTACACCACTGCACTCCAGCCTGGGCAACAGAGCAAGACTCTGCCTCAAACAAAAATTAGCTGGGCATGGTGGCAGGTGCCTATAATCTCAGCTACTTGGGAGGCTGAGGCAGGAGAATCGCTTGAATGCAGGAGAATCGCCTGAACCTGGGAGGCAGAGGTTGCAGTGAGCAGACATAGCGTCACTGCACTCCAGCCTGGACGACAGACCTAGACTCCCTCTCAGAAAAAAAAAAGAAAAGAAAAGAAAAAAGGGGAAAGGGGAGGTATATGGGCCCCCTCAAAAATTCCAGAATTTTCCCTGATGCTAGCCTGGAAGGATTGAATAATAGTACAGGGCTTTATTCCTAAATAACTTCAGTTTAGCCCCACTGGTTTTCTTGAGTTAGTCCAGAACATGCACTAAAAAAACTTCGGCTGAGCGTAGTGGCTCACACCTGTAATCCCAGAACTTTGGGAGGCTGAGGCGAGTGGGTCACTTGAGCTCAGGAGTTCAAGATCAGCCTGGGCAAGAACGCTAGATCCCTTCTCTACAAAAAATTTAAAAAATTAGTTGGGCTTGGTGGCACACACCTGTAGTCCCAGCTACTTCAGGAGGCTGAGGTGGGAGGATCACTTGAGCCCAGGAGGCCAAGGCTGCAGTGAACCATTATTGCACCACTGCACTCCAGCCTGGGTGACAGAGCGAAACCCTGTCTTCAAAAAAAAAAACAAGAAAACCTCGCTCCACGCAGCTGGGCTGTCCAGCTGCTCCCGAGTCAGGTAGGTCCAGCCCCACGTCTGGGCATGGGGTGCCTCCTGCCTTGATGGCTTGCACCCTCACCAACCCCTGCCACCCCCACACCCCACACTTGTCATTGAAGTGGACGCTACGCTTAGTTCATTGGGATGTCTCCAATACTACTACCATCTTGCACCATTACTTATCTGATCGTTGTTGGAGAATGTGTTTTCCTGTCTAGAGTGGCAACTCCCTGAGGTCAGAGGTCCTTGTTTCAGTCACCTTTGGTTCTCAATGGTGCTTACTGCATAGGAAGGGGCCAGTAAAATTCTTCAAATAAATGCTTTTTCTTTTGTCTCAAGCACATAGCAGGTGTTCAAGAAATATTTGCTAATTGCCTCATTGGCAAGTATCCTATTCTGTAGGCAACTCCTCCCTCTTCAGAATGGGACTTTAAAAAGGGCATATTTGGTGCTCGCTTCAGCAGCACACATACTAAAATTGGAACGATACAGAGAAGATTAGCATGGCCCCTGCACAAAGATGACACGCAAATTTGTGAAGCATTCCATATTTTTACCTTACATTAAAATTAACTCCAGATGGATTAAAGACTTAAACATAAAACCTAACACCATAAAAACCCTAGAAGAAAACCTAGGCAAAACCATCCAGGACATAGGCATAGGCAAGGACTTCATGACCAAAACACCAAAAGCATTGGCAACAAAAGCCAAAATAGACAAATGGGACCTAATCAAACTCCAGAGCTTCTGCACAGCAAAAGAAACAGTCATTAGAGTGAATTGGCAACCAACAGGATGGGAAAAAAATTTTTGCAATCTACCCATCTGACAAAGGGCTAATATCCAGAATCTACAAAGAACTAAAACAGATTTGCAAGAAAAAAACAAGCCCATTCAAAAGAGGGTGAAGGATATGAACAGACACTTTACAAAAGAAGACATATATGAGGCCAACAAACATATGAAAAAATGCTCATCATCACCGTTCATTAGAGAAATGCAAATCAAAACTACATTGAGATACCATCTCACACCAGTTAGAATGGCGATCATTAAAAAATCTGGAGACAACAGATGCTGGAGAGGATGTGGAGAAATAGGAACACTTTTACACTGTTGGTGGGAGTGTAAATAAGCTCAACCATTGTGGAAGACAGTGTGGTGATTCCTCAAGGACCTAGAAATAGATATTCCATTTGAACTAGCAATCCCATTACTGGGTATATATCCAAAGGATTATAAATCATTCTACTATAAGGACACATGCACACGAATGTTCATTGCAGCACTGTTTACAATAGCAAAGACCTGGAACCAACCCAAATGCCCATCGATGATAGACTGGACAGGGAAAATGTGGCACATATACACCATGGAATACTATGCAGCCATCAGAAATGATGAGTTCGTGTCCTTTGTAGGGACATGGATGAACCTGGAAACCATCATTCTCAGCAAACTGACACAAGAACAGAAAATCAAACACTGCATGTTCTCACTCATAGGCGGGTGTTGAACAATGAGAACACATGGACACAGGGAGGGGAACATCACACACTGGGGTCTGTGGGGGGGGGTGACTAGGGGAGGGACAGCCGGGGGTGGGGAGTTGGGGAGGGATAACATGCGGAGAAATGTCAGATATAGGTGATGGGGGAGGAAGGCAGCAAACCACATTGCCATGTATGTACCTATGCAACAATCCTGCATGTTCTTCACATGTACCCCCAAACCTAAAACACAATAAAATATATATATATATATATATATATATTTTTAAAAGGCATATTTGGCCAGGCATGGTGGCTCACGCCTGTAATCCCAGCACTTTGGGAGACCGAGGTGGGTGGATCATCTGAGGTTAGGAGTTCGAGGTCAGTGTGGCCAACATGGTGAAACCACATATCTACTAAAAATACAAAAATTAGCCTCACGCCTGTAATCCCAGCCACTCAGGAGGCTGAAGCAGGAGAATCACTTGAACTGGGAGACAGAGATTGCAGTGAGCCGAGATCACGCCATTGTACTCCAGCCTGGGCAACAAAGCAGGACTCTATTTCCAAAAATAAAAATTTTAAAAAGGCATATTCCCAGCCTGAGCAATGTAGCAGGACCTCATCTTTACTAAAAAAATTAAAAATAAAAAATAATCTGGGTGTAGTGGCTCATACTTGTAGTCTCAGCTACGCAGGAGGCTGAGACGAGGGATTGCTTGAGCCCGGGAGGTTGAGGCTGCAGGGAGCTCTGATTGCGCCACTGCACTCCAGCCTGAGCAAAGACTGACACCCTGTCTCAAAAAATAAATAAGTAAATAATAAATGCATTAAAATGGCACATTCTGTGACTCAGTCACACTATTAGAATCACAGTAAGTCATCTCAGTCCGACAGTGGCATTGGGTATTTTTCATGCCTGATTCAAACCTTTGTAGGCTTGAGTGGGTGGCATTTTGGGGTCCATGTGACCATTATTCATCCACTCATCCAATCAATCAACCAAGCATTCATACATTGAGTTATTCATTTATTCATTCATTTAAAAAATATTTAGCACCTAGTACATGTTAGACATATGATAACATGTAACTGCTAGTTTCATTATATACCCTTGATCCTCTAGAATCTCTAAATAGGTAAATTTCCTAAATAAGTGACATTCTAGTAATACACAGACAAAAAACAAAATAGTAAGATATATAGTATTTTAGATAGTGATATATTCTAAGAAAGAAAATAAAGCAAGAAAAGGGATAGGAAATAGGAGATAGTGGGATTTTTTTTTTTTTTTTAGACAGAGTCTCACTGTGTCACCTAGGCTGGAGTGCAGTGGTGCGATCTCCGCTCACTGCAACCTCCACCTCCCAGGTTCAAGCAATTCTCCTGCCTCAGCCTCCTGAGTAGCTGGGACTACAGGCAAGTATCACCATGCCCTGCTAATTTTTATACTTTTAGTAGAGATGGGGTTTCACCATGTTGGCCAGGCTGGTCTCAAACTCCTGACCTGATCTGCCTACCTCAGCCTCCCACAGAGCTGGGATTGCAGGCATGAGCCTCAGCGCTGGTCAGGGGTTGGATATTTATATTCTATGTAAGTTGGCCAGGGAACCAAAGTCTGTATTAGTCGTGGTTCTCCAAAAAACAGAAAATAAAACCAACAGGATGAGAAAATAAGGTGTGGGGGAGGAAGAGAAAGAAAGAGATTGAAGTCTGCAGGGAAGAGCTGATGTTTCAGCTGGAGTCTAAAGGCAGTCTGGAAGTAGAATTCCTTCTTCCTGGGGGGACTGGGTCTTTTTTATTTTTAAGGTCTTCAACTGATTCAATGAGGCCCACCCATATGATGGTGCATAATCTGCTTTCCTCAAAGTCTACAGAGAAGGTGGCTTTTGAGGGAAAAAAAAAAATCTGCAGAAAGTGAGGAAGTGAGTCATGCAAATAAATATCTGGGAGAAAGAAATCCAGGTAGTACAAGAAGCAGGTCCAAAGGTCTTGAGGTGGACGTGTGCTAGACACATTGCTGGAATAGAGTGACGGTGATGGTTAATACCGAGTGTCAATTTAATTAGATTGAAGAATGCAAAGTGTGGTTCCTAGGTGTGTCTGTGAGGGTGTTGCCAAAGGAGATGAACATTTGACTCAGTGGACCAGGAGAGGCAGACTCACCCTCAATCTGAGTGGGCACCATCTAATCGGCTGCCAGCGTGGTTAGAATAAAGCAGGCGGGAGAAGATGGAAGAGCAGACTGGCTGAGTCTTCTGGCCTTCATCTTTCCCACGTGCTGGATGCCTCCTGCCCTCGGACATCAGACTCCAGGTTCTTCAGCTTTGGGACTCTTGGAATTACACCAGTGATTTGCCAGGGGCTGTTGGGCCCTTGGCCACGGACTGAAGGCGGCACTGTCGGCTTCCCTACTTTGGAGGTTTTGGGACTTGGACTGGCTTCCTTGCTCCTCAGCTTGCAGACTATCGTGGGACTTTACCTTGTGATCATATAAGTTAATACTCCCTAATAAACTCCCTTTCATATATACATTTATCCTATTAGTTCTGTCCCTCTAGAGAACCCTGACTAATACAGTGACCAAGGGTGGGAGCAATGGAGATTAGAAATCCAGGGCGCAGAGCATGTGGGACCTTGCAGGTCTTAATAACGACTCCAGTGTTATTGTGAGAATATGGAGGGGAAGGACTGAACCAAGAAACACTATTTGACTTAGGTTTTAACGAGATCGTTGTCGGCTGTGGTGAGAACAGAGTGCAGGTGGGCAAGGACAGAAGCAAAGAAACCAGCTGGGAGGGTATTTCAGTAGCCCAGGTGAGAAATGGTGGTGGCTGAGATCTTGGAAGCAGTCAGAGACAGAGGGAAAGTTCGAGGGAAATGGCTGAATTCTATTGAGTGTTTGAAGATGTAGCCAAGATTTGCTGACAGGCTGGATATGGGTTATGACAGAAATAATGCAATCAAGGATGACACTGAGGTTTTCGTCCTGAGCCAGTGCAGCTGAGGTCTGCAGGAGTAGTTTGGAGTAGAGGGGAGAGTCCACATCCAAGACTCTGTTTGGGACAGGCCAGTGAGGTGCCTAACATATCCAGGTGGAGATATCTAGTAGACAGGTGAATGTACAGATCGGGGGGGGAGACATGCAGATGGCTTCAAAGTCCTGGAGATCACCTAGAAAGTGACAGTAGATATAAAAGAGGTTTAAGGATTAAACTTTGGGGCACCTCAACACTTGGAAGTTGGGAAAATGAAAAGGATCCAGCCAATGGGACAAGAAAGAGTGATCAAAAAGAGAAACCGGCCAGGTGTGGTGGCTCACGCCTGTAATCCCAACACTTTAGGAGGCTAAGGCGAGCGGATCACAAGGTCAGAAGTTCCAGACCAGCCTGGCCAACATGGTGAAACCCCATCTCTACTAAAAATACAAAAATTAGCTGGGTGTGGTGGCAGGTGCCTGTAATCTCAGCTACTCGGGAGGCTGAGGCAGGAGAATTGCTTGAAGCCGGGAAGCAGAGGTTGCAGTGAGCCGAGATCGTACCACTGCACTCCAGCGTGGGCAACAGAGTGAGACTGTCTCAAAGAAAAAAAAAAAATTAGCCAGGCATGGTGGTGCACATCTGTAGTCCAAGCTCTGGAGATTGAGGTGGGAGGATCACTTGAGCCCAGGAGGTCAAGGCTGCAGTGAGCTATGATAGTGCCACTGCACTCCAGCCTGGGCAACAGAGCAAGACTCTGTCTCAAAAAGAGAGAGGGAGAAAGGACACAGCTGGACATGGTGATACGCATCTGTAGTCCCAGCTACTTGGGAGGCTGAGCCAGAGGTTTGAGGCTATAATGTGCTATGATGCTTGAGTTTGTGAATAGCCTTTGTACTCCAGCCTGGGCAACATAGTGAGACCCCGTCTCTTTAAAAATAAAATAATAAAAAAATAAGAGAAGGCAAAAGAAGTGAGTGGGGTACTGTAGGAGCCAAGAAATAAAGTATTTCAAGGGGAAAGTGATCAACACGTCAAATGCTGACACTAAGGACTGAGAAGTGACCATTGGGCTTGGTAAATGTCCAGCGGCTTCTGTGACTAGGACAGTTGCAGTTTTGGTAGAGAGATGGGGCCTGATTGGGTAGGTTCATGGGAGAACAGAAGCAGAGAAATTAGAGACAATAAACAGAAGCAACTTTTTGATAAGAGGCTGGAGTATTGAGCAAAGCACAGACAGGCTGGAGTGCAGTGGCCTGATCATAGCTCACTGCAGCCTTGAACTTGTGGGTTCAGGCAATCCTCCCAGCTCAGCCTCCTGAGTAGCTAGGACTACAGGCTCACACACCAGTATACCCAGCAAAGTTTTTATGTTTTTCTAGAGATAGGGTGTCACAATGTTGCCCAGGCCTGTGGTCTCCATTTCCTGGCCTCAAGCAACCCTCTTACCTCAGCCTCCTGAGTCACTGGGATTACAGGCATCAGCCACAGGGCCCAGCCCAGAAGCAACTTTTTTTTTTTTTTTTTTTTCTGAGATGGAGTCTAGCTCTGTCGCCCAGGCTGGAGTGCAGTGGCACAATCTCTGCTCACTGCAACCTCCACCTCCCAGGTTCAAGCGATTCTCCCGCCTCAGCCTCCTGAGTAGCTGGGATTATAGGCACCTGCCACTACACCCAGCTAATTTTTTTTATTTTTAGTAGAGACGGGGTTTCACTGTATTGGCCAGGCTGGTCTCAAACTCCTGACCTCGTGATCCGCCCACCTTGGCCTCCCAAAGTGCTGAGATTACAGGTGTGAGCCACCGCACCCAGCCAGAAGCAACTCTTATTAATATCAAAGAACTAATAGCACATGTGTGTGCTAATGGGGCTGATGCAGTAAATGGGAGAAAGCTGGTGATGTGGTAGAGAGGGGGAGAATTGCCACAGCTTGCTCTTGAGAGGGGATACAGTCTAGCACGCAGTGGGACCTAAGCAAGTCATTCATCTTATTGGAGAGGAAGTGGAGTATCAGGGCCCAGATGCAGGAGGAAGGGTAGCTGCTGTGATGGGAACTTGTGGACATGCTCTTCTAATAATTTCCATATCCTTAGTGAAGTAGGAAGCAAAGTCAAGCTCAGCTGAGAGAGTAAAACTAGGGGAGGAGAGGTTGAAAGTTTGAGGAGAGAGTTAAAATATCCACTGCTAAACTTTGCTTGGATTTCTACACATCGGAAGCAAGCTCTTTATTCAGTAGTCAGAACCCAAGACATACAAAGCCCAGGAATGAGTTAAACCAAAGTCTGAAGTTCACTGTAAGATCAGTGTTTGCAGAAGGGAGGAAAGAGGGGAATGCAAAGGATGTCAGGATGCCCACAGCAAGACAGGAAGTACCCCAAAGTGGACAAAGGGCACACCACATAGGGAGCCAGAGATACCAGTAATGGGGTCCCAAGTTAGACCCCATTGTGAGGTCTGTCAGTGCCTCCAGGAAGCGATAGATGAAGGGTACTCCCCCCATCGTGCCCATTTGCTCCCTTCAAATGGAAGATGGGATGTAGAAGATCAAGTAGGCCAGGAAGAAACATTTGTTTGCAGGTCCCCCCACCCCCCAAGTGGCTGGTCCAGCTTCCCCAATAACACAGGGTATGCTGTGATGACGGTGCCTGTGAATATCCATTGTACTCCAGCCTGGGCAACATAGCTAAACCTCATCTCTTTAAAAATAAAATTGGCCGGGCACAGTGGCTAACACCTGTAATCCCAGCACTTTGAGAGGCCAAGGCGGGTAGGTCACCTGAGGTCAGGAGTTCAAGACCAGCCTGCCCAACGTGGTGAAACCCCGTCTCTACTAAAAATACAAAAATTAGCCAGGCATGGTGGCGCATGCCTGTAATCCCAGCTACTCAGGAGGCTGAGGCAGGAGAATCGCTTGAACCCAGGAGGCAGAGGTTGCAGTGAGCTGAGATCACACCATTGCCCTCCAGCCTGGGTGACAGAGCAAGACTCCGTCTCAAAACATTAATTAATTAATTTAATAGTAAAAAAAGAGAGGAGGCAAAAGAGGTGAGTGGGGTATTGTCGGAGCCAAGGAATAAATTATTTCAAGGGGAAAGTGAAAGTATTTGAAGGAGAAAGTGGCCCAGCACCTCCATTAACACATGGCAATGGGGTGGGGGGGCAGATGCTATGAGGAAGGAGAGAAGCATGACCTTCTGCACTTCAAGAAGCTCCCCTGTGTGAGAAGACTGTGGTTCTCAAGTGTGATCCCCAGCAAGCAGCATCAGTTTCACCTGGGAAATTGTTAGAAACGCATATTCTCGGGCCCCACCCCAAACCTGCTGCTATGGTTTGAAGGCGTCCCCTCCAAAATTCATGTCGAAAGGGAATCCCCATGGTGGTGGTATTAAGAGATGGGGCCTTTCCGAGGTGTTTATGCCGTGAGGGCTCTGCTGTCATGAGTGGATCCGTGTGGTATAAAGGGCTGCAGGGAATTGGCTTAGGCCTTTTTGCCCCTTGCCCTCCACTATGTGAGGGTGGCACTGGGAGAAGACACCATCCAAGGAGCAGACCCTCACTGGACACTAAACCTGTCAGTGATCTTGGACTTCCCAGCCTCCAGAACGGTGAGGCATCCTTTCTGTTCTTTATAAATAACTCAGTCTCAGGTATTTTGTTATAGCAGCACAACGGGACTAAAACATCTACTAACTCAGAAACTCCAAGTGCGGTGAGGCCCAACAAGCTGTGTTTTAACAAGATCATTGGTATATACACCAAAGTTGGAGAAACAGTGCTTGAAGACAGCCTGCAGAATTTTCTATCTGCTCTATCCAGTACTGCCACCTATTGGGCAAGCTCTTCAGAAGCCGTGAGGTTAATACAGACATCAGCAAAACAAAAGGGAATTTCCTTTTTAGTATTAACTTTACAACGAAAAGCAAACCCTTTGCATCATGCAAACACTAACATGCCATGGTTGTAATGAGTATATTTAGATTCTTCTGTTTCTTTCATAAAACATTTTATACCCGCTTTCCATGTATTCACCTAGTAAAACAGAGTCAGTATTTTTGTTATAATATTCCATCAGGATAAAACTACGTAGTCACAGTGATCACACATTTCAAAGTAACCTGGATGCATGTCTGGCCAAGCATAAGCAAATGAAGACAATGTGACCTAAGATTTGGAATTCACACCATCCCCTGGAAAACGCAGACGTTTGTTATATCACAAATTAGTCTGTTGTTCCATGGTGCTTGAGCTATTTCCGGTTTTCAGAAGTTATAATCAATAAGGCAATAAGTGCCATGTTACTATAGCTGAGTAGTTATTTCTTTGGGGTTATAATCTCTAAAGTAAAATCTCTAGCCCAAAAGGTATAATAACGGACAGTATTATTTTAAATAAGTTGTTTTTTTTTTTTTTTTTTTTTTTTTTGAGACAGAGTCTCACCCTCTCACCAGTCTGGAATGCAGTGGCACGATCTCAGCTCACTGCAACTTCTGCCTCCCGGGTTCAAGCGATTCTCCTGCCTCAGCCTCCCAAGTAGCTGGGACTACAGGTGCCCGCCACCACGCCCGGCTAATTTTTGTATTTGTAGTAGAGACATGGTTTCACTAAGTTGGCCAGGATGGTCTCAATCTCTTGACCTCATGATCCGCCCACCTTGACCTTCCAAAGTGCTGGGATTACAGGCATGAGCCACCACACTCGGCGTATTTTAAATAAGTTTAAAAAACAACAACAACTAGAAATAACCTGAAGGCATCTGCAACAACCTTATCACAACATAGTGCCACGGGGATCTTGTCAAGGCTCCTGGCTCCCCAGCATCTTTGGAAGCTTCGTTAGTTCTGCCTCCCCTGGTAGAAGCCAGAAAACTTGCTTTCCCAGCTTCTTTACAGACAGTTCACACATCACCCAGGGCTCATCCATCAGCCACCTCAAAGTCAGAGTGATTCCAAAGTCAGCAACGTGAAGAAGCAAGAAACACACGGAATCTACTTTCTGGTGACGATGGCATCGGCATCTAATATTAGAGGTCCTGGAATCCAGTTCTCAGCATCACAGGTGCAAGCCGTGGGTCCACATCCAGTGGTCTTCACTGGACACCCGGTGATGCTACGGTCGAGGAGCGCTCCTGGCTGAGTAACCTTTAAGTCCAAGACTCTGGCCCTCTCAGAGATCCATGAACTAATTTTCTTTTCTTTTTCTTCTCTTTTTGAGACAGAGTCTCACTCTGTCACCCAAGCTGGAATGCAGTAATGAAGTGGCGCAAACTCGGCTCACTGCAACAACCTCTGCCTCCGCGGGTTCAAGTGATTCTCCTGCCTCAGCCGCCCAAGTAGCTGGACTACAGGCACCTGCAACAATGTCTGGCTAATTTTTTGTATTTTTAGTAGAGATGGGGTTCCACCATGTTGGCCAGACTGGTCTCTAACTCCTGACCTCAAGTGATCTGCCCACCTCAGCTTCCCAAAGTGCTGGGATTACAGGCATGAGCCACTGTGCCCAGCCTGTGAACTAATCTTCTTTAATAAACTCCCTCTTGGGCTGGGCGTGGTGGTTCACGCCTGTAATCCCAGCACTTTGGGAGGCCAAGGTGGGTAGAACACCTGAGGTCAGGAGTTCGAGACCAGCCTGGCCAACATGGTGAAACCCTGTCTCTACTAAAAATACAAAAATTAGCCGGGAGTAGTGGCAGGTGCCTGTAATCCCAGCTACTCAGGAGGCTGAAGTGGGAGAATCGCTTGAACCTGGGATGTGGAGGCTGCAGTGAGCAAGATCGCGCCATTGCACTCCAGCCTTGGTGACAAGAGCAAAACTCTGTCTATATCAATCAATCAATCAATCAATCAATCAATCTCCCTCTCTGCCTGCATGATTGTTCTAGTACTTTTACTTATGTAACAAATCAACCTAAAACTTAGTGGATTATGTAGCTTAAAGTAGGGTTTCTCAATCTCAGCACAATTGGCACTTGGAACCAGATAATTCTTTGTCCTGGAGGCTGTCCTGTGCCCTGCAGGATGTTTAGCAGCACCCCTTGTCTCCACCCACTGGATGCAAGTACCACCATGCGCCCAGCCCCAAGTTATGACAACATCTCCCAGGCAGCGCCACACATCCCGGGGGCAAAATCTCCCCCTAGTTGAGAATTACTGGCTTAAAGCAACATTCAAGTATTGAGAACTGTATTAGCCGGGAGGGTCCGGCTTAGTGTGATCCATGCAGTTGTAGTCAAATGGTAGCTAGAGCTGGACCAGTGGGGAACTAGAGCAGCCAGAGGCTGGCTGGAAATCTCTTTCTTCTCACGTAGTCTCAGGGCCTCTCCACATGATCTCTCTGTATGAGCTTGTTTGGGCTTTATCACAGCATAGTGACCTCAGGTTAGTTTAACTACTCAGATGGAAGCTCTGGGCTCCAAAGGGATGTCTCAAAAAACTAGGCAATGCCGCTTACAAGCTAGCCTCAGGAGTCACATGCTGCCACTCCCACCATAGTCACAAGAGTCAAGGGGGAGAACACAGACACCACCTATCCATTGGAAGAATGCCAAAGTTACATTGTAAGGTCATGTGGGATTGGAGACATTGCTGAGACTTTCTTTAGGAAAATCTCATCTGTCACAGGGATCAATATCACTGCTCATCAGGCAAATGCAAATTAAAACCATGAGATACCTCTACAAATCCCCAGAATGGCTAAAAATAAAAAAGGCTCATAATACTAGGTATTTGCAAGGATGTGAAGCAACTGGAAATCTCATACACTGCTCATGGGAATATAAATTGGTACAACCACTTTGGAAACATTATTTGACCGTATGTACTAAAGCTAAATACATGCCTGGTCTATGGCCCAACAATCTCTTTCCTAGGTTTGTACATAGAAATAAATGCATATGTATACCAAAAGGCACAAATGAGAATGTTCCTATAAGTTTTATTCAACATAATTAAAAACTGGAAAAGAACTAAATGTCTGTCAATAGGAGAATTAATATGTAAACTGTGATCTATTCATCCAGTAGAACATTACACTGCAATATAAAAGGACAACTTATGGCCAGGCGTGGTAGCTCACACCTATAATCCCAGCACTTTGGGAGGCCAAGGCAGGTGGATCACAACGTCAAGAGACCAAGACCATCCTGGCCGACGTGGTGAAACCTCGTCTCTACTAAATATAAAAATTAGCTCGGTGTGGTTGGGCATGCCTGTAGTCCCAGCTACTTGGGAGGCTGAGGCAGGAGAATCACTTGAAACCAAGAGGTGGAAGTTGCAGTGAGCAGAGCTTGCACTCCAGCCTGGTGACAGAGTGAGACTCCGTCTCAAAAGGGACAACTTATACACAACAGGGATGAATCTCGTGGCTGTATGTCCAGCAAAGCAAGTCAGACACGTACAAAATGATGTAATTCCATGTATATAATGTTCAAAAACAGGAAAACTAATCAATGATGATAGAAATCAGAGGAAACGGTTACTTGTGGTGGGAAGAGGGGATGCGTACTGACTGGGAAGAGGCACAAAGAACTTCTGGAAGGCTATATTTTGATCTGGGTGGTGATTACACAAGTGTATACACATGCAAAACTTAAGGTGCATAATGTATTAATGCTCTTTAAGTACTTTATTCCATTTTTCAACAAAAAGTAGAAATAAAATTCCTTTGCCATTTAGAAGTAACTGCTTTTAGGTTCTATCAGTTAAACTAAGATCTTCGCCTCAGGAAGATGGCAGCCCTCAATATAACCTGATCAGCATTCAGAGAGGTCTCTCTCAATCTAAGATGGTGGCCCTCACAGGCTCACACTGTAGCCACAGTGACCCTATGTGGCCCACCCCTTCTGCCAGTTAGGCCCTCTGGATAAACCATTTCCACTAGGGATGCACGCAGGAGAATTTTCCTAGAGGAGAGAAGTATACAATCAAGCATTGTAACCATAAATGTATCAGTGAATAGCAGACTGTACACAGCTGAAAGATAAACTAGAAAGCTGAAGGTTATATTGAGAAATTTTCCCAGAACACAGCACAGAGATAAAGGGATTAAAAGAATGAAGAAAATTATAAAGACACATGGAGAAAAGATTCAGTAGTTACAAGATTTCTCTAAAAGAATTTCCAGAAGGAGATAATTGAAGCAATATTCAAAAAATAATAGTCAACAAATTGTTAGAACTGCACCAAAATCCAAGTCTTTAGATTGAGAGAGACCTCTCTGAATGCTAATCAGGATTTAAAAACAAACAAACAAACAAACATAGACACTGTGGTACATTTTCAGAACAAGAAAGGCTGACGAACTATCTAAAAGTTACCAGAACAAAAAGACCCCCCCAAAAATAAGAACAAGATTGACACGAGATTTCCCATCAGCAAAATAGATGCAAATATATCGGTCATTGCTGAAGTCAAGTAGGGATATCTGGGGGCTCAATGTATTATTCCTTCTACTTTTTCTGTAAGATTAAAATTTTTAAGAATAAAAAAGATTTTTTTTGTTTTTGCTTTTTTTATGGATGCAAGAAGATAATAGAGTAATAGTTGCTAAGTACTAAGGGAAATATCTTTGGTTTATTTTTCTTTTTTGAGGTGGAGTTTCGCTCTTGTTGCCCAGGCTGGAGTGCAGTGGTGCCATCTTGGCTCACTGCAGCCTCCACCTCCTGGGTTAAGCGATTCTCCTGCCTCAGCCTCCTGAGTAGCTGGGATTACAGGGATACACCACCACTCCCGGCTAATTTTTTGTATTTTTAGTAGAGACGAGGTTTCACCATGTTGGCCAAGCCGGTTTCGAACTCCTGACCTCAGGTGATCCACCTGCCTTAGCCTCTCAAAGTGCTGGGATTATAGGCGTGAGCCACCATGCCCAGCCAGGGAAAATATCTTTGAACTTCAAATTCTGTATCCATTAATATTGTCTTTGAGAATGAGGGGTAAAATTAAAACATCCTCAGATTACAAGGACTCAGACATTTGATCATAACAGATGCTCCACGAGCACTTCAATAAGGGAAAACTGAAACCAGGCTGGGCACAGTGGCTCACACCTGTAATCCCAACACTTTGAGGGGCCAAAGCAGGAGGACTGCTTGATCTCAGGAGTTCAAGACCAGCCTGGGCAATATAATGAGATCCCATCTCTACAAAAAAAATACAAAAACAGCCAGGAGTGGTGGCACATGCCTGTGGTCCCAGCTACTCAGGAGGCTGAGATGCGAGGATCACTTGAGCCCGGGAGGTTGAGGCTACAATGAGCCAAGATCACACCACTACACACCAGCTGGCTGACACAGTGAGACTCTTTCTCAAAAAACTGTATTAAAAAATGAAGCCAAAAGAAATAGTAGGATGCAAGAAGCAATAGACAGCAAAGAAATTAACAACATATGTGATAGGTCTAAATTATTATTGCTTATAAAATTCATAATCTTTAATACCAAATTGTAACTAAAATTCAAGATATGTCAACATAAAAGAGATGAGAGAGGGAGGAAGGGAATTAAAAACGTTTTTGTTTTTTTGAGATGGAATCTCACTGTTGCCCAGGCTGGTCCGCTCTCAGCTCACTGCAACCTCTGCCTCCGGGGTTCAAGCAATCCTTTCACCTCAGCCTCCTGAGTAGCTGGGATTACAGTCACCTGCCATCATGCCCAGCTAATTTTTGCATTTTTAGTAAAGACAGGGTTTCGCCATGTTGCCCTGGCTGGTCTCAAACTCCTGGCCTCAAGTGATCCACCTGCCTTGGCCTCCCAAAGTGCTGGGATTATAGGTGTGAGCCACTGTGCCCAGCTGGAAATAAAAACTTTCTAAAGGTCTAATTTTGTTCAGGTTGGTTATACCGGAACTAACTGACCCTTAATCTAGTGCTCCTCGAACTTTAATATGTATGCAAATCATCTGCAGATTTTTGTTAAAGAGTAGCTTCTGATTCAACAAGTCCCAGGTGGGCCTAGATTTTGCATTTCAAATGAACCCACAGCGTACACTTGGAGTAGCAAGACTTTAGACAAAACAGGGGGTCCATATTGTGTTGACTCAGGGGAATATATGCTAAGCTTTCCTCACTGTGTTTCAGACATGTAAGAAATGATGGCGTGTTTCAGAAAACACTCAAGGACATGATTTTTAAAATTCATGGACTGGAAACTTAGTGGAAACCCATAGCAACAAGTGGGAGCTTAACACACAGGCCCATACCACCCAGGACCTGACACACACAGTCAAGTCTGGAATTTCAACTCCAACCCAAGAATAAGGAACCACTGCACCCCTATTCACAGGGGAAAACGGATGTACTGAGCTCCTGTTTAACGAGCTATGGTTGAAAAAGTCTTACCCAGCTGCTTGAAAGTACACTAGAAACAAAGTTCTTGCCTGTGATAGAGGGGAAAAGCAGGGAGATTTGTACAGCAGCCACCAGAAATACATTTCCTGTGAGCTCCTGGTTTGGAATTGTGATATACTCACAGGGCAAAGACCCCTGAGCCACTGAATTTTATTTTCAGGACGCTGGGCTAAAGCAATCATAAAACCATTTTCCAGGGAGAGTGAGTGGGAGGGGGAAAAAAAAAAGCCTCCACGTAAGATGAACACTCAAAAAAAAAAAATTACAAAGGCTACAATGAAACCCAACATATAAGAAGATTCACATAAAAGAAAATAGGAGTAATAGAGCAATCTGGAAAGGATTTTGAAATGAGTGCAGTTAAAGTCAACAAACAGGCCAGGCGCGGTGGCTCACGCCTGTAATCCCAGCACTTTGGGAGGCTGAGGCAGGCGGATCACCTGAGGTCAGGAATTTGAGACCAGCCTGACCGACATGGAAAAACCCTGTCTCCACTAAAAAAAAAAAAAAAAAAAAAATACAAAATTAGCTGGACGTGGTGGTGCATGCCTGTAATCCTAGCTACTCGGGAGGCTGAGGCAAGAGAATCGCTTGAACCTGGGAGGCAGAGGTTGTGGTGAGCTGAGATAGTGCCATTGCACTCCAGTCTGGGCAACAAGAGTGAAACTCTGTCCCAAAAAAATACATCAACAAACAAAGCAGGTGGTTATGAATCAAGAACAGATGAAGCAGCCAGGCGCAGTGGCTCACGCCTATAATCCCAGCACTTTGGGAGCCTGAGGCTCACTCAGGCCAGGAGTACGAGACCAGCCTGGCCAGCATGGTAAAGCCTGAGGCTCACTCACTTGAGGCCAGGAGTTCGAGATCAGCCTGGCCAACATGGTAAAACCCTGTCTCTACTAAAAATTTAAAAAAAAAAAAAAAAAATTAGCCAGGCGTGGCGGCACATGCCTGTAGTCCCAGCTACTCATGAGGCTGAGGCAGAAGAATCGCTTGAACCCGGGAGGCCAAGGCTGCAGTGAGCCAAGATCGCACCACTACACTCCAGCCTGGGCAACAGAGCAAGACTCTGTCTCAAAAATAATAATAAAAATAAACGAAACTCTTGGAAACATTTTTAAAGCCACTGAAATAATTTTTAGATGGTATATCAGTCAGGGTCCAGTTAGGAAAAGAAAAATCTCTCTAGATATATTCAACAGTGGCAACTTTATAGAAGGAATATATTACACAGGTGACAGAGGAACTTAGAAGTCAAGAGGGGATGATAAGGCATCCCAGAGATTCAAAACAGGTAAAAAAAAAAAAAAAAAAAGAAAAGAAAAGAAAAAAGCTGCTACCTCTCCTATGGCTGAACGGACAGCAGAAGGAGGGTGTGTCACCAGAATCCAGCATTTCAGGCTATCTGATCAGGGCCAGAACCACAGCAGGATCTGAGACCGTAGAAGGTGCAGCTATCTGAAAGGGGTTGGAGACACAATCTCTTCCAGAGACATTGCCTAAAGCAGAGACAGAGGGAGAGAAATGCCCTAGTTTCTCTCTTATCTCTCCCTCAAGTCATCTGCCAAGACTTCCCAAGGGCCAAACTTACACAGAAGAGACCATGGGGTACATAGTTCCTTTCAATACAGCTCAGGGCAGAGTAGGACGGGGGAACAAATTGGGAACAAAGTGACAAGTGCCCAATGTAATCAGATAAACAAGAGAATAGACACAAAGAGTGAGTTTGTGAGTTAGAAGGCTGAGCTGAGAAAGTCATTCATCCTCAGTGATAAAGATGAAAAATGTAACAAAGTAGTTAAGAGCTAGGGGGATAGATTGAAAAGCACCAAAACATATTTAATAAAAGTTCCGGAGAGAGAGAAACTAGAAAGAATCAGGAGGTAGCAATATGTAAGATGATGATGTCTGAGAATTTTCCAGAACCAAAGACAGACAGTGTCCCTAGATTTAAAAAGCTATTTCTGGGAAAGATGGGCTATACTATTTATACCAACTATCCCACTGGAAACAACTAAATATGTGATATAAATTTTTTTATTTATTTCTATTTTTTTTCTTTTCATGGCATTTTAAGGACTTTATAAAATCTTCAATCTTTTTTTTTTTTTTAAGAGATGGGGGTCTCACTATGTTGCCCAAGTTGGTCTCGAACTCCTAGCCTCAAGCAATCTTCCTGCCTCAAGCTCCTGAGTAGGTGGGAATACAGATGCACACCACTGCACTTGGCTTAAAATTTTACATCTTAAGAGCATTAAAAAAGCTAATGAAAAAGTAAGTAAATTCCAGGCTAAACTCCAAGAAAAAAGCAGGAGCCTACAAAAAGATAATTTCAAAGCACAAAACCAAGCTTACCCCCCAGGTGGTATGCTAATAAGAAACACTTATGCTTCAATTTTAATGGATTAATGAGAAAATTTGGACAGAAAACAATGCCAGGGCCTGCCCAAGTAGAGGAAATAATAGGAGGCCTTTTACAGGCTAAGCTGGGGTTGCACTGGCTTGATAATATTTGGAGCAGGAAGAAAAGGAAAGGAAAATTCTTGTGACCATGAAGCTGACCTTTGCGTGAATTTGCAGCACAGGTTCACAGAGTCTGGGTAGTTCGGAGAAATTAGAATTGTATCCTCATCTAAAATGGTCCCCGATAGGGAGTAACCCAAGAAGAAAAAGTAAATGCAAAATCTTTTTGAGACAAGCAGCTTCACATTGGGCTTCAGTGAATCTCCAAAATAATTTTTCAAGTAGAGCAACCCGTATAAAGTAAAAAATACTGGCTCACACCTGTAAGTGCTTTGGGAAGCTGAGGTAGGAGGTTCCCTTGAGCCCAGGAGTTGGAGACCAGCCCGGGCAACATAACAAGACCTCATCTCTACCAAAAATAAAATAAAATTAGCCAGGCAGGTGGTGGTACATAACTGTGGTCCCAGCTACTCAGGAGGCTGAGGCAGGAGGATTCCTTGAGCCCAGGAGTTGGAGGCTGCCATGAGCTATGATCATCCCACTGCACTCCAGCCTGGATGACAGAGCAAGACCCTGTCTCTATTTTTTAAAAAATTAATAATAAATAAATGACCAAACATATGGGAGAACAAGGCACCATGAATGGGAACCAGTTGAAACAACAGACTACAGAAACAGACATACCAAAACTTCAGACAGACACCAATATTTTTAAGACGGAGTCTTACTCTGTTGCCCAGGCTGGAGTGCAGTGGCATGATCTCAGCTCACTGCAACCTCCGCCTCTCGGGTTCAAGTGATTCTCCCACCTCAGCCTCCCAAGTAGCTGGGATTACAGTCGTGTGCCACCACACCCTGCTGATTTTTATATTTTTAGTAGAGACGGGGCTTCACTATGTTGGCCAGGCTGGTCTTGAACTCCTGACCTCAGGTGATCCGCCTGCCTTGGCCTTCCAAAGTGCTGGGATTACAGGAATGAGCCACTGTGCCCGGCTGAGACCAATTTTTTAAATGCTTACCTTATTTAAAGAATAAAATACATGATTTAAAATATCTGCAAGAAGAAAAAACTCTAAGCAGTGATCCTTCTTGGTTTCTAATACTATTCTCCAATAAAAGGAACCGGCGCCAGGCGCCATGGCTCATGCCTGTAATCCCAGCACTTTGGGAATCTGAGGCAGGTAGATCACGAGGTCAAGAGATCGAGACCAACGAGTGGAGGTTACAGCGAGCTGAGATGGTGCCACTGTACTCTGGCCTGGGTGACAGAGACTCTGTCAAAAAAAAAAAAAAATCCATGACCCCACAGTAATATAAGCAATTGAAAAAAATTAATAAATGAAATCAGGCAGAATAGACAGTCTCCTATATAGAAGAATTCTACATAATTTACGTAGACATGCACTCCCCAAGAAAGTGAAGCTTAACTCCCCACACCTTAAGTGTGGGCTGTCCTTAGAGTTTTGCTTCCAATGAGGACAGCATTAAGGGACTGGGGTGAAAAATAACAGTGGAGAAACCTTGCAAGCACCATCTTGGCCAGGTAATCAGGGACAAGTCACATTGATAGCATGTGTCTTTGATGTCATGTGATGAGGGCACATTGCCTCTGTGGTCTTCTTCCTAAAAACCTGTAACCCTAGTCTAACCATGAGAAAAATATCAGACAAGCTTAATTTGAGGAATAGTCTGCAAAACACATGACCAGTACTCCTCGAAACAATCAAGGTCACCAAAAATGGGTGAAGTGTGAGGAACTGTCGCAGTCTAGAGGAAGCTAAGAAGACATGATGACTACACATAACATGATATCCGGGAGGGACCCCGGAACAGAGAAAAGACATTGGGGGAAGCTAATGAAATATGAATAAAGTCAGGAATTTACTTAATATCAGTATTGGCTTGTTAGTTGCAACAGATGTACCACAATAGTGTAAGACATTAACAATAGGCAAGGCTGAAGCCAGGGAATACGGGAACTCTGTACTATCTTTGCAGCTTGAACTCTCTGTACTATCTTTGCAACTTTTCTGTCTATTTAAAACTATTCTCTTTGGGAAGCCAACGTGGGTGGATCCCTTGAGGTCAGGAGTTTGAGACCAACCTGGACAACATGGTGAAACCCCCATCTCTACTGAAAATATAGAAATCATCTGGGTGTGGGAGCACGTGCCTGTAATCCCAGCTTCTTGGGAGGCTGAGGCAGAATTACTTGAACCCTGGAGGCAGAGGCTGCAGTGAGCTAAGATCATGCCACTGTACTCCAGGCTAGGCAACAGAGCGAGATTCCATCTCTAAATAAATATAAATAAATAAATAAAATAAACTATTCTAAAATCTAAAGTTTACTTTGTTAAAAAAAGATGACCCCAAATACTTGGAAAAACAAACAGATACTTTTGTATATAAAGATGATCCCAAATACTTGGAAAAACAAAACAGAACTTCTAGAAAAAAAAAAAAAAAAAACAGTAAGCAAAACTGAAAATTCAACAGATAGGTTTAACAAGAAATAACACAGAAATCAAGAAAGAATAGCCAATTGGAAAATGGTTCAGAATTTGGCATACAGACAAAAACAAAATACAAAAGAGAAGTTAACATGGGAAATAATGTGAGAAGTCTAACATATATGTAGTTGGAGTTCCAGAACGAAAGAGAGAGCAAGAATTAGGTAGAGGCATATTTGCAAGTGATAGAAGCGGAGATAAAAGACGCTGATCCATAGATTCCAGACGCCCAATGCATCCCAAGCAGGATTTTCTAAAAAGAAAGAAATCCATACCTAACACATCACATCAAAACTGAAGAAAAATATCTTCAAAACTAAAAATTTTAACAGTCATAAAAGAAAGTTATATTACCTACAAAGAAGAAACAGTGGACTTTTTGACAAAAATAATGAAAACATAATTTCAATGAGCTCAAAGAAAATAACAGTCAACCTAACAATCTACACTTAGTGAAAATGTCCTTCAAGAATAAATGAGAAGGCTGGATGCAGGGGCTCACACCTGTAATCCCAGCACTTTGGGAGGCCAAAGTGGGCAGATCACCTGAGGTCAGGAATTCAAGACCGGCCTGGCCAACATGGTGAAACCCCATCTCTACTAAAAACGTGAAATTAGCCAGACATGGTGGTGCCCACCTATAACCCCAGCTACTCGGGAGGCTGAGAATAAATGAGAAGTAAAAAGAAGAAAACTAGACAATAGAAGAACCACACAGATTCACAAAATGACGTTATTAGATTTCAATTTAAAAATTACTGTGGTTAATATGTTCAAAGAGTTAAAAGAAAAAAATTAGGCCAGACACGGTGGCTCACGCCTGTAATCCCAGCACTTTAAGAGGCCAAGGTGGGTGGATCACTTGAGGTCAGGAGTTCGAGACCAGCCTGGCCAACATGGTGAAACCCCGCCTCTACTAAAAATACAAAAATTAGCCTGGCGTGGTGGCATGCACCTGTAATCCCAAGCTACTCAGGAGGCTGAGGCAGAAGAATCACTTGAGCCCAGGAGTCAGTGGTTGCAGTAAGCTGATATCACCCCACTGCACTCTGGCCTGGGTGACAGAGTAAGACTCCCATCTCAAAAAAAAAAAAAAACATTTTAAGTTTTGGCAAAAAATTTAAAACTATGAAAAGAATCAAATGAAAATTGAGAACAAAAAAATACAGTAACTGAAACTGATCAATGGTTTTAACAGCATATTATGCACAGCTAAAGAAATAACTGATGAACTAGAAAATAGATGAGGAGAAAAAAATCCATGACAAAGTACAGAAGGAAAAAAAAAAAGAAGAAAACAGTGTAAGAAACATGGGTTACAATGACTAGATCTAACTAGATCTAATCGGAGTTCCAGAAGGAAAGAAGAGACAAATTGGAACAAAAGCAGTATTTTGGAGATAATGGTTGACAATTTCCTGAAACAAATGAAACGTATGAGCCATATATTTAGGAATCACTATTAATCTAAAGCAGGATAAATACAAATAAAACCACGGCTAGGTACATCATAGTCCAAATGCTAACGAAGAAACAAATCTTAAAAGAAGACACACACACATACACAAAGGCAATGCCTTCAAAGGAGCACCAGGACAGCTAGTTCCCAGAGAACAAGTTTGAAGAAAATAAAATGAGATCTTCAAAGTGTTGAGAGAAAATAACTGCCTATCCCAAATTACATATTCAATGGAAATAACCTTCAAAGTTAAAGGTGAAATAAAAATATTTTCAGACAAAAGGCTGACAGAATTCCTTAAAGGAAATACTAACAGGTATCCTTCAGGCAGAAAGAAGGTGATCCCAGATGAAAGTTTGTATTTGCAGAAAGGAATGAAGAGCAACTGAAATTGTAAATACGTGGGCCATTCTAAATTAATACCGTACAATACAATGAAAATAATGTCTTAGAAGGCTTAATATACACAGCTATAATGGCATATAGGTCAGAAGAGGGTATAAATGTCCTAGAGTCCTTGCATTACCTGTGAAGTAAGTAAAAATGCCAATTAACATTAGACTTTAACGAATCCAAAGTGCATGTTGCAATCTCTCTTACAACTACAGCCCATCAGTTTTACTCCTGGGTACATGCCCAAGAAAAATGTGTGAACATGTGCACCAAAAGAGAAGTGTAAGAATGTTCCTAGCGGTGGTATTCAGAGATAGCCCCAGATATCGATAGAGAAAAATAAATTGTAGTAGATTCATCCAATGGAACAAAACAGAATCAGAGAGTTCCAGAAAGTCTCCGTGGTTTGACAATCTTTCCCAGCACTGCCTCTGGAATGAACAGACTTGCTTCACTCCGTTTAGGATTAAAGGATTAAAAGTTCCCGAGGAGTGAGTCACCCTCACATACTTTAGGCAACATGCTGGCACCTTGGCTCTGTTGAAGAGATTAGAGGAAGAATCTGGCAGATGGTGCCTTCAGGGGCCTCTTCATTTCTGTAGTGGGAGTTCTGCCAGATCCTCGATTTATCATTCCACCAAGATGGTACACACCTAGGGAACTGCCCAGAGGTAATCATGCATGCTGTCAGGTAGGATGAATGGATGTGGGTGGAACCACCTCCCCCAACGAAACCGTCCATCCCTTTGGACATATCTTCCCATAGGTATACTTTCCAAAAGTCTGTGGCCTAAAATAATGTGATTTTTTCCGCTTACTACATAAAATATACCCACATGTCCCAAAGAGAGACACACCCAAGTCTCTTCCATTTCTGCACCCAACTCCGAGATAAAGATCTTTGGATCAGACCTGTGCCTCTTTTAATTCCATCACAATTCTGTAACCTACGGTCTAAATAGCAAGTTTATCCATATTGAGGGGAAAGGAGACAGTCAAAGAGATGAGAAATTCTTTAAACTATATAAACATACATATTTAGCAAGGAAGAAAATTTGAGGATCAGCAACAATCTTTGTGTTTCTAAGTAGCTATGAGGTTTCTGTACTCCCCCATACAATCCAAATTCCTCCTGCCTTGCTAATATGAGGTGTCCCGAGCTTTACTTCCTGAGGTCTATGCCCTTGTTGGTCCTGCCTGTTTGGGCATTCAGTGGTATTCCATTAACTTTTACCTGAGTTCCAGCCATCCTCTGCCCTACCCCCCCCACGGTGCAACAGCAACCTATTTTGATTTTGCACTGATTGGAGGCCATCAGTCCAGCCAATGTTCTAACCCTGTTGTCTCTGCCTTCACCCAGTGGTTTGAGCAAGCACTTAGTGGACTGCATAACCCCAGTGGCTCTCTCTAGACTAGTGACCTCGCTGAAAGCAGTGGCTCCTCCTCACCCTAGAGGGAGAGGCTGTATGTGAGCTCAGTTTCTCACAATCGCCCCCAGTGCCATCAGCAACGGCAGCTGATGTTCTCAACACTGGTATGCAACTCCCCCAAGTAGTTGGCACCAACGCTCAAATCCGATCCCCATCCCCCGCCCCCACACAGACACACAAAACTCCTCTCGTAGGAGCCCTGGAAAAGAGAACCTGCCAATTAATATATGAAAAGATTTTCAACCTCACTAATAACCAGGGGAATGCAAACTGAAACAACAAGAAATCATTTTCACCTGCCAGACTGGAAACTATGTCATTCTGGCAAGGATCGAGGCAAACAGGCAATTTCATTACCGCAGGAAGTATAAATTGGCACAGGTATTGTGGTGAGCGATTTGGCAGTGTCTCTAAGACTTAAAAATGTTCACATGATTTCTCCTCCCCAACATTTCCTCTCTTAGGTGTCTTCCCTAGAAAAGGACACTCTGACATGGACAAGTAGGCGGTGTTCACTGTAGCACTGTGGAGAAAAATGACAATCTGGAAACAACCTAGAAGTCATCAGTGGGAAAAGAGATAAGTTTTCATTTTTTATAGCTAAGCATGAACTAGATCCACATGTATCAACAGGGATTTCAAAACTGGATGAGATGGTTGAGTGGAAAAAAGCGAGGAATGAAAAAGTGAATGATATGGAAGGAGAGTATCATTTTTGCAAAAACAAACACATGCGTGTTTATGTAATTTTTTTTTTAGGCCTGGAAAGATTTACTCCAAACTCATACTGAGGGTGGGGGAGGGGGTGGGGAGGAGAGGAAACTAGATCAGGTTACTGTCAAAGAGGACTCTATTTATAACATACTTATTTTCATAAGGAGAATGTATTCGTGTTATATGCTCACAACAGAAAATTAATGATAAAAAATAATGCATGTTACTCTGGAAAGTATACCTAACTTTCAAACACTCGCTCACATGGTATATGATCAAGATTTACCTTTTGTGACATCCTCTTTGCAGGACTACAGACTGAGTGGCCCCAGAAGCTTCCAGAAGTATTCTCCTGGGAAGACAAGTTCTAACAGGCTAAACAGGCAAGCACAGTAGAAAGCTTTAGTGACACTTATGAAGCCAAATTCAAACAGAAACTTCTAAAGCTTTTGAAAATCCATCAAAATGAGTGAGTTTTGGGCCCCTGAATTAGTTACCTACTGCTGCATAACAAATTATCCTAAAACCTAATGGGTCAAAACAACACATTTCTGGCCGGGTGTGGTGGCTCACACCTGTAGTCTCAGCACTTTGGGAGACCAAGGCAGGCGGATCACCTGAGGTCAGGAGTTCACCAGCCCGACCAACATGGAGAAACCCTGTCTCTACTAAAAATACAAAAAATTAGCTGGGTGTGGTGGGCCATGCCTGTAATCCTGGGGTACCCAGGAGGCTGAGGTAGGAGAATCACTTGAACCAGAGAGGCGGAGGTTGCAGTGAGCCGAGATCGAGCCATTGCACTCCAGCCAGGGCGACAAGAGTGAAACTCCGTCACAAAAAACAAAAATTTCTTTTCTCATACCTTCTATGCTGCAGGAATCAGGGTCTCTCCCAGGGCTGCAGTCAGAATGTTCTCTAGGGCTCCTGGCTCATCTGAAGGTTTCACAGGGGAAGAATCTGTTTGCAAATTCACCCTCGTGGTCGTTGGCCGGATTCTGTTTCTCACAAGCTGTTGGACTAAGGGCCTTGATTCCTCTGGGGGTGACAGTTTCTCGCTGGTTGTTGGCCAGAAGCTGCTCTCAGTTCCTGGCCATGTGAACCTCTGCATGGAGTGGTTGACAGCATGGTAGCTGGCTTCCTCAGAACAAGCACGTGAGAGGCATCAGAGAGAGACAGTTTGCAATCAAGACAGAAGCCACAGTGTTGGCCGGGCATGGTGGCTCACGCCTGTAATCCCAGCACTTTGGAAGGCCAAGGTGGATGGATCACTTGAGGTCCGGGAGTACAAGCTCTGCCTGGCCAACGTGGCAAAACCCGGTCTTTACAAAAAATACAAAAATGAGCCGGGAATGGTGGCATGCACCTGTAGTCTCAGCTATTAGGGAGAATGGCGTAAGCCCAGGAGGTAGAGGCTGCAGTGAGCCGTGACAGTGCCAGTACACTCCAGCCTGGGTGACAGAGCACGATCATGTCTCCAAAAAATAAAAATAAAAGTCACAGTCTTCTGTAATCTCATCTCAGATGGGACATCCCATCATTTTTGTCCTATTCTGGTCATTAGAAGGAAGTCACTAATGCAGCCCACACTCAGGGGATCCAGGTCAGAAGTTGCCTGTCATAGCCCCATGGGAGTTCTGTGCTCCGTTCCAGCTGGGTTAAGATGGGGCCAGTGGGATAGGGGAAGGGAAGGAGGGGAGTACTCGTTTCCAAGGGTCCTGAAAGAGCATTTCGGATGTTGCCAGAGAAAATATTAGTAAATCCAGTAGGTGGCACCCATCGCTGTGAACAAGGGTCCCCATCCCCTTGAGAACAGCACTTAACCCAACAGACCCTGGGAATGAAGATTTCAGCAGCCAATCAAATATCCTTGTTAATAGGGAATTTTTGCATATTATGTAATTGTTCTTTTAAAAATTAATAATGATTAATTTCTGTTCTGTTGCCATTCCTAAGTGATTTATAGGATTTTCTTTTAAATTTTGTTGCAGATTTTGACACATATGGTGAATTATAACAACATGTAACGTTTTTGCCCTTAAGCCAGGATGTTTTGCTAAGAGAGAAGTCATTATACACTAAGGGTTCCTTAAGTTAGCATCACAGCTGATAAATTCAACATGTGATCATTTGTGCCTAAGAAAATATTATACTTCCAAAAAATATGGCTGTGCCATTCACAATGCATCAATTTATAAGTTTTAATCCTTTCTCTGTAAGGTTAAAATATCCAGGCTGTTATTAAAGACCATCTAGCAGTGCTTTTCTACCTATTATACGTGACTTATTCGTGGATCAAAATAACTTGGTGGATTGTGATTAGTAAATTTATATCACAATTTTTCTTGGTAAATGGTAAAATGTACATAACCTAAAATATGTCATTGTAATCACTTTAAGTGTACAATTCTGTGGCATTATGTACATTTAAAATGTTGTTTAGGCCAGCCATGGTGGCTCACGCCTGTAATCCAAGCACTTTGCGAGGCTGAGATGGGCAGATCACCTGAGGACAAGAGTTCAAGACCAGCCTGGCCAACACGGTGAAACCCCGTCTCTACAAAAATTAACCGGGCATGACGACGGGTGCCTGTAATCCCAGTACTCAGAAGCTGAGGTGGGAGAATCACTTGAACCCGGGAGGTAGAGGTTGCAGTGAGCAGAGATAGTTCCACTGCACTCCAGCCTGGGCAACAGAGCAAGACTCGGTCTCAAAAAAAAAAAAAAAAAAAAATGTTGTTTAACTATCACCAGTATTTCCAGAGCTTTTTCATCATCCCAAGCAAAAGCTGTAGCATAGGCAACAGCTTCCCATTCTTTCTTTCCCCAGCCCCTGATAACCTCTATCCTACTGTCTGCTGTCTCTACGAATTTGCCTATTCCAGATGTTTCTTATAAGTGGATATTATTTGTCCTTTTACATCTGTCATGTTTCACTTAACACAACATTTTCAATGTTCATTCATGTTGTAACATGGATCAGAACTTTAGTTCCTGTTTTCAATTCTTTGGGGTATATGCCTCAGAGTGGAAGTATTGGATCATATGGTAACTTTTTTTTTTTTTTGAGACAGTCTTGCTCTGTCATCCAAGCTGCTGGAGTGCAGTGGCGCGATCTCAGCTCACTACAACCTCCACCTCATGGGTTTAACGATTTTCTTGCCTCGGCTTCCTGAGTAGCCAGGACTACAGGCGTGTGCCACCACGCCCAGCTAATTTTTGTATTTTTAGTAGAGACGGGGTTTCACCATGTTGGCCAGGCTAGTCTTGAACTCCTGACCTTATCCACCTGCCTCAGCCTCCCAAAGTGCTGGGATTACAGGTGTGAGCCACCACGCCCGGCCGGATCATATGGCAATTCTATGTTTAACTTTTTAAAAACCACCATAGTGGGCCAGGCATGGTGGCTCACACCTGTGATTCCAGCACTTTGGGAGGCCAAGGCAGGTGGATCACCTGAGGTCAGGAGTTCGAGACCAGCCTGACCAACATGGTGACACCCCCGACTGTACTAAAAATGCGAAAATTAGCTGGGCATGGTGGTGCATACCTGTAATCCCAGCTACTCAGGAGGCTGAGGCAGGAGAATCACTTGAACTCGGGAGGCAGAGGCTGCAGTGAGCTGAGATCGCGCCACTGCACTCCAACCTGGGTGACAGAGTGAGACTCTGTCTCAAAAAACAAATAAAACAAAACAGTACAAAACACACACACACACACACACACACACACACACACACACACACCCCCCCATACTGTTTTCCACAGCAGCTGCAACATTTTACATTCCTACCAGCAATATGCAAGGGTTCCATTTTCTCCACATCCCCCAAAATACTTGTTATTTTCCTTTTTTTTTTTTTTTGATAATAACCATGCTGGTGGGTATGAAGTGGTGTCTCGTTGTGGTTTTAATTTGCATTTCCCTAATGACTAATGATGTTGAGCATCTTTTCATGTGCTTTTTGCCAATTTGTAAGTCGTCTTTGGAGAAATGTCTACTTAAGTCCTCTGTTGGGTCGTTTGCTTGTTTGTTCTTAAGTTGTAGGAGTTCTTTATATTTTGGCTATCAAACCCTCATCACATGTATGATTTGCAAATACTTTCTCCCATTTTATGGGTCATCTTTTTCACTTTCTTGATAGTATCCTCTGAAACATGCAAGCTTTTAATTTCGATGAAGTTCAATGTATCTATTTTTTCTTTTGTTTCTTGTGCTTTTGGTGACGTATTTAGATAAATCAATGTCTTCATGAAATACAATAGAAAAATCACAATGTGGCCAGGCACAGTGGCTCATGCCTGTAATCCCAGCACTTTGAGAGGCCAAGACGGGTGGATCGCTTGAGCTCAAGAGTTTGAAACCAGCCTGGGCAACATGGGGAAACCCTGTCTCTACAAAAAAAAAATACAAAAATTAGCTGGGCATTATGGTGTATGCCTGTAGTCCCAGCAACTCAGGAGGCTGAGGTGGCTGAGGTAGGAGGATCACTTGTGCCTGGGAGGCAGAGACTGCAGTGAGCCATAATTATGCAACTTCACTTCAGCCTGGGCGACAGAGACCCTGACTCAAAAAAAAAAAAAAAAAAATCACAATGCATTACACATAGAGTAAACAGTGTTTAATGAAACTCTTGTCTCAGTTACCTGTGTGCATCATGAATGAACTTCTGTGTAAAATGTAATTATTCTTACAGGTCACAGTGAAAAACTTTTGAAATTCATCAATGTAGAGTAATTCCCTGTCACAGACTTAAATATTCTCCATCTCCCTTCTACTTAAACATAGAAGCCTGTCACAGTGGGGATCTTGCTCCCTTCTAAGCCAGCCTCCTGGCATTTAGATACAAATGTCAAACAGATCACATGCCCCTAAATCCCTTCCAAATGATTCAAATCACAGGAAAAAATTTTTTAAAATTATTTATGTGTAATACCACTAGAAAGCCAAACGCTGCAAACCAAAAGATTTGAGGAACTCTTGAAGGAAAAACAGAAGGTGACAACAAACCCAAGAGGGAACTGAGGAAGGAGACTGGAGAAATTGGGGAACAACAGATGGAATGTGAGGGGGTCATGGGACAATCTTCCGGGTGGTTAATCTGAAGACTACATGTGGAATTCTCTCTCTCTCCCCATCACATTTTTTCTTTTTTTTTTTTTTTTGAGATGGAGTCTTGCTCTGTCACCCAGACTGGAGTACGTGGCAGGATCTCAGCTCACTGCAACCTCCACGTCTCAGGTTCAAGCAATTCTCCTGCCTCAGCCTCCTGAGTAGCTGGGATTAGAGGCACGTGCCACCACGTCTGGCTAATTTTTTGTATTTTTAGTAGAGACAGGGTTTCACCATGTTGGTCAGGCTGGTTTCAAATTCCTGACCTCATGATCCGCCCACCTCGGCCTCCCAAAGTGCTGGGATTACAGGCGTGAGCCACTGCGCCCGGCCTCCATCCCATTTCTCTAAGGGCTTGTGCTTACTCTCTGCCTCAGACTGCCCCCGGAGCCAGCATTCCCCAAGAGACAGAGGCAGCCTAACATCCCCAGCTCCACTTGACCCCATAATCCTCAAAACAAGCTTCGCCATCAGAGCCAGCATCCGCAGCCACACAAGCAGGAGTTCTCACACAGCAACACGAGTGCACAGACAAAACCACAGAAGACCTGAAGAAATCCACTGCCATGAAAGACAGGCACCAAGCTCAACTAACACAAGAAATAGCAGTGTTTCTTCTAGTACTTATGGAGGGATGGTTTTGTGTTTTTTTTTTTCTTTCCACCCCACCTTGAGGAGCCCGCCACATCTCGAAATGGAGGTGATAAGAGGGCTTTTTAAAAACGTAACTAATCACGCCTGTAATCCCAGCATTTTGGGAGGCCAAGATGGGAGGATCATTTGAGGCCAGGAGTTTGAAACAGCCTGGGCAACATAGCAAGACCCTATCTAAAAAAAAAAAAAAAAACTAATTAAATGCTGAGAAGGAGACATGAACTCTTTCAGCATAATTAAGTTCAACATATACACCAACAGGAAGTTCTCCTTCACATTAATGTCTGATTGCTTTGTAACGATTTCACCCACAGGCCACGGCATCACGATAAACTCTTCTACTGTTGACTTCCACCTTCAGGACCCTTAAAGGTTTCTCTCCTCACCCCCATCCAAGAGGGGAAATGGATGAAGTATAATGTGACCGACAGTCCGTGACAGAAGAGGAGACAGGAAGAAGAAAGAGTATAGAAGATAAAAAGACTAAGGAATATGGGGAAAGGGGCAAAGACGGGAAGGAAATGGTTCAAGGAGGTCACTCTCTACTGGCTGGAGGACTGCACATAAGATGAGTTGAATGGACGGACAACCTTCCAAGATCTTCTTTAGCTCCATATGGCACAGATGAAGGAAAGAACCAACTTTGCGGCCAGGCGTGTGGCTCACGCCTGTAATCTCGGCACTTTGGGAGGTTAAGTTGGGCAGATCCTGAGGTCAAGAGATCAAGACCATCCTGGCCAACATAGTGAAACCCTGTCTCTACTAAAAATACAAAAATTAGCCAGGTGTGGTGATGTGCACCTGTAGTCCCACCTACTTGGGAGGCTGAGGCAGGAGCATTGCTTGAACCCAGGAGGTGGAGGTTGCAGTGAGCCGAGATCGCACCACTGCACTTCAGCCTGGGCAACAGAGCAAGACTCCATCTCAAAAAAAAAAAACAAAAAACCAACTTTGTGTGTTTCCTCGGCTAAGGGTATGGGCATGCTACACCTTTTACCTCTCTAATCACCCAGAAAACTTTGCTTTCTCCCAAGTAGAAGACAAGGACGGGAAAAGATAGTTATTGACTGTCCTGTTCCTTCTCCAACAAAGCAAGGGGCATAGGACCTGGGCTACATTTGGAGTGCTATAAATCATCTTTGAGTTTTAAGGTGTGATATTCAAATGGACTTCAAATTAAAACTTGCATGCTGGCGAGGTGTGGTGGCTCATGCCTGTAATCCCAACACTTTGGGAGGCTGAGGCAGAAGGATCACTTGAGCCCAGGAGTTCAAGACCAGCCTGGGCAACATGGTGAAACCCCACCTCTACAAACAAAACAATAAGAAATTAGCCAGGCATGGTGTTGCACACCTGTAGTCCCGGCTACTTGGAAGACTGAGGCAGGCAAATCACTTGAGTCCTGGAGGTCAAGGCTGTGGTTAGCCATGATCTTACCACTGCACTCTAGCCTGGGCAACACAATGAGACCCTGCCTTATTTAAAAAACAAAAACAAATCTTTCATGCAAAACCTGAACCCGAAAACATTTTCACTGTGTTTCACCAACAATGACGTCAAAAACAGGAGTTGCCCAGGCCCAGGCCATGATAATTCTGACATTAGCCCCAGATAGGCCAAGAGAGAGACATTATGAAATATGGTATCAGAGTGCTACATTTGGGGAGAATATGCTGTTTGAACTATATAAGCCACAGAGAAATCAAAACATATGTGATATTATGTAAGTCTACCAAATGGAGAAAATCTGTTGTCTTTTTAAAACCTAATCTCCACCAATGACCAGTTTCTTTTTATTTATTATTATTATTATTTTTTGAGATGGAGTCTCACTCTGTCACCCAGGCTGGAGTGCAGTGGTGCTATCTTGGCTCACTGCAACCTCGGCCTCCCAGGTTCAAGCAATTCTCCTGCCTCAGCCTCCCAAGTAGCTAGGATCATAAGCATGTGCTACCACACCTAGCTCATTTTTTTTGTATTTTTAGTAGAGACGGGGTTTTACCATATTGGCCAGGCTAGTCTCAAATTCCTGACCTCAAGGTGATCGGCCGGCCTCAGCCTCCCAAAGTGCTGAGATTACAGGTGTGAGCCACCATGCCCAGCCTTATTTTTTTGAGACAGAATATCACTCTGTCACCTAGGCTGGAGTGCAGTAGCACAACCCAGGCTCACTGCAGCCTTGACCTTCTGGGCTCAAGTGATCCTCCCACCTCAGCCTCCCGATTAGATGAGACCACAGGTGCACACACCACAGCCGGCTAATTTTTGTATTTTTAGTAGAGACAGCGTTTTGTTATATTGCCCAGGCTGGTCTTGAACTCCTGATCTCAAGTGATCCGCCCGCCTTGGCCTCCGAAAGTGCTGGGATTACAGTTGTGAGCCACTGCACTTGGCAAGATGGCCAGTTTCTTAAGAAATTGAAGTTGCTCCTGGATGGGGATAGGGGATCGATGACCAACATGCCTGCACTCACTCAGGGTCCTATTGGGCTCCACCAGTGCCATCAGCTCCCTGGGACTTAGCAGCCTCTGTGAGGCTTGTGACAACATAAGCTTACCAGAAACAAATTAGTAAGAAGTACCTCTTAAAGTACCAGTTCGGAATGCTTGGTCTGTGATTAGAGGCGCCAATGAAATGGTAAACAGGTGGAAGCCCCAAGAAGTGAACATCAATTAAGTGACTCCCTGGTGAGAGTTGTTCATGAATCTTAGGTCACCAAAATTGGTTTTGGTTTTGGTTTTTGAGGGCTGCCTCTTACCCCTACAGAGAATAGCAGAATGGACAAATGCTGAAATTCATAGGCCCAATTTATCAGCAGAGGTTGGTGAGAAGGGAGAAAGGGCACCCCCTATTTCTTCAGACTGGAACAATAATCACAGCAGGCATCTACTGGGGAAGAAGCCAGCAAGGCTAGAAGAGCCAGAGGCACCAGAAGCAGCAGCTCTCAACCTCAGCTGCACAGAGTCACCTGGGGAACTTTTTATACTGATGCCTGCCCTACCCCCAAGAAATTCACCTTCAATTGGCCTGGCCTGAGTCCTGTAAAGAGGAATTGTTAAAGGATCCCAGGTGAGTCTAACATGCAGCTAGTGCCGAAAACATCTGATCTAGATGAAGGGCCTGTAATCCTAATTTATAGTCAAGATGTATTCAGTCATCCTGGACTACATTATGATCTGCAGAATTCTCAGTGTTGGTACAGCTAATCTGAGGGAGAGGAAAAGGTTACTGTATCTGTTCTCCAAAAGCAAGCTTACATGATGTATTCGTCCATTTTCATACTGCTAATAAGGACATACCCGAGACTGGGTAATTTACAAAGAAAAACAGGTTTAATGGACTCACAGTTCCACGTGGCTGAGGAGGCCGCACAATCATGGCAGAAGGTGAAAGGCACGTCTTACATGGCAGCAGACAAGGGAGAAATGAGAGCCAAGCGAAAGGGGTTTCCCCTTATAAAACCAGTAGATCTCGTGAGACTTACTACCACAAGAACAGTATGAGAGAAACCGCCTCCATGATTTAATTATCTCCAATTATGTCCCTCCCACAACATATGGGAATTATGGGAGCTACAATTCGAGATGAGATTTAGGTGCAGACACAGCCAAAGCATATCACATGATAAAGCTCAGATGGAGGATTCTGGTGGAGATCTTTGGGAGAGAAGTGATTCCAAATACAAGACGGACCCAGGATGAGCAAGATCCCAGTGGTTTGGATGAGCAAGGTCTGAAAGGCCTCCCTCCCAAAAGTTCAGTTACAAGACTTCACCCACTAATTTGCTTTCAGCTGAACAGGATGAGTTAGAAGTAGGGTAGCACTGAGTTTTTGGCTACTCATACCCTGGCATTTTGGGAACCCACACACATGCAAAATGAAACCTAAAGGGCTAGCTCCAAACATTGGGAGGCTCTGTGTGTCCTGGGTTTGCTTCAAGCCGCAAAGAAAGAAGGTCAGGCAGCAGCAGTCTGCAAACACAAAGATAACCGCTTGGCGAGCATATCCTCATTTTCATATTATGTAGGGCAGAAACTGTGGCATATCTGCCACTCCCTGGCTCTGAAGTCTGTGAGAAGGAATCATAATTAATTCAGTCAAGCTCGACCTGGCAGGACCTCCAGGATGCCAAAAAAAAGTAATTAAACTCACCTCAAAAGGAAAAGGATAAAGACAACTGGAAGAAAAGTCGTCTCTGATGGTAATCAAATACGAGGATTCTGTTTAGAGAGACTTCCAATTACTTCCTTGGGAAAAGTGTAACAGGGACAAACATTCACAATCTCCCCTTACTCTGCTGTTTCTAAGGGAGGAAAGTTCTTCATGTTACAGCTCCTAGGTCTCCTTTGTTGTGGAGAATCCACAAGGGGAAATTAAAAAAGAAAAAAAAAAAAAGGAAATAAGGCCAGGTGCGGTGGCTCATGCCTGTAATCCCAACACTTTGGTTGGGAGGGCAAGGCAGACGGATCGCTTGAGCCCAGGAGTTTGAGACCAGCCTAGGCAACATGGCAAAACCTCATCTCTACAAAAAAAAAAAAAACCAAAAAATTAACCAGGCGTGGTAGTGTACACCTGTATTCCCACTGACCTGAGAGGCTGAGGTGGGAGGATTGCTTGAGCCCAGGAGGCAGAGATTGCAGTGAGCCATGATCACGCCACTGCACTCCAGCCTTGGTGATAGAGCGAGAACCTGTCTCAAAAAAAAAAAGTAAATAATCAGGAGATTCCAAGTTGGAAAAACATGGGCAAAAAGGAAAAAATAGAAGTTGTATGGACTAGATATTAGAGAGGACTTGGGGAGGGCTGGAAAGTGCTAGTTGGGGAGATTTTCAGAGCTCTATTGCCAGAAGTGTAGGATGTATTTGGGGAGAAGAAATATTTTTAAGATGTTAGGCAGTCATTAAAAATACATTTCCTCTTTGGCGCTTCTGAAGAAACAAAATGCTTTAAATCACTTGTCATGAATTTTAGCTGCTGACCTAGATTTCTCTGGATGGATGCCTTGCAATAAATGGATTACGTAAGGTCCTGATTTACATTAAAGATGACTTAAAATCCATTATAATTAATATCTGGAGAAAGATGAAAGAGGCAATCACATTCATAAAACAAGAACTGGCTGTGAAGAAACAAACCAGTGAAAGATTAGAAAATTTAAAATTGAATATCAAAAAACTCTAGCTGGAGAACAAGTTTTTCTGAGTGATGTTTTAAAAACAACAGTGCAGGCCGGGCGCGGTGGCTCACACCTGTAAAGCCAGCACTTTAGAAGGCCGAGGTGGGTGGATCACCTGAGGTAATGGGGTTCGAGACCAGCCTGATCAACATAGTAAAACCCCATCTCTACTAAAACTACAAAATTAGCCGGGCTTGGTGATGCATGCCTGTAATCCCAGCTGCTTGGGAGGCTGAGGCAGGAGAATCACTTGAACCTGGGAGGCGGAGGTTGGAGTGAGCCGAGATCACGCCATTGCACTCTAGCCTGGGCAACAAGAGCAAAACTCCATCTCAAAAAAAAAAAAAAAAAAAAAAAAGCAAAAGTGGAACAAAAGAGATTAAAATGTGCAAGAAAAGTTAGAAAACAAAAACAGATCCAGATGTATCTAATGAAAGTTCCAGAGGAGCTAAAGAAAGAGAGGGGAGATATCATTTTTAAAATGAGATGAAAATTCCCCAGAGGTAAAAACAAGACACCAGTTTTCATATTTAAAGAGTCGCTCAAATGCTAGGAAGATCAATTTTAATATATATATCTGAGCCTATCATGGTGAAATATCAGGACACCAAGAATAAAGAATAAAATCCGTAAAGTTACCAAAAGAGAAAAGACATACTACTGCTTCAAAAGAAACGGAATAGGATTATGCTTAGAATTCTCATCAGTACCTCTAAATGTAATAAGAAATGGACTAATATAGCTGCAATTGTCAAAAGTGAGAACAGAAGAAAGACTTATTCAGACATGCAAGGACTTAAAGTTTATCTCCTTAAACCCTTTTCAGGAATTTAGAGGATGTGTTCCAGCATGTGACCATGTGAGCCTAGAAAGAGAAAGACAATGTGAAAGAAATCGTAATTATAACCAGGAAAATAAGAAGTGATTCAAGGATAGCAGCTGCACAAATCGACCTGGAGAGAAATCAAGCCAGTTGGAACAGGGGAAGGAGGATCCCAGAGAAAATTTTTTGTGAATAAATCCAACCAACCAAATCCTGAATCAAAATAAACAGCTCGAAAACAGCACTGCAATGGTGAAATGGCTGGTGGTGAACACTGTAACCATATACATTTAGAACTACCGCTAAACAACTGTGTAAATTATGACCGTAGACTAGAATGCCAATTCCAAACACGTTGATGAATAAAATAAAGTAACAAAAAAAGTGAAAGGTAGGCTTTCTATTTCAGGCAGAAGTAGACCAACTTTTTGCATACCAACTCTCTAAATACAATCGGAAAAACTAGGTAAGATATTTAAGATCTATCTGAAGGTATCAGAGAGCTGCTAGTGTAATGAGGACGTGAGGGCGAAGACAGAAAATAGATGAGAAACATACAAAGATGAGACCAGCATTCAGCGCTGCTTTTCCCTCAAGTCATCTATTGATTTGAAAAAAAAAAAAAAAAAAAAAAAAAAAAAAAAAAGCACGCACACACACAGCTGAAAGGCTGAAAGCTTAGCAGAAAGTGATGACTCATATATACTGAGGAGCTGTGCAGTACTTCCAACAGTCTCAAAGGGATAGGGAGGAAATTAGACTTTAGAGTTCACCAAGGAAAAGTGACCCTCATAAACACACCGTGCTTTCAGCTGGAACCTTTGAAGGGCCAAATATTTGGAAAACTGGTGAATAGAAGTGAATAAGCCCTCAAAAAGACTTATTCCCAGCTTTAAATCAGCTCAATCCCTGAGTAGATTAAAGAGAACTGTCCCACTTTCAACTGACAGCCAGAAGCTAAAGTAAAACTATTCTATAAGAAAGTAACACTGTAGGTGGGGCGCAGTGGCTCACACCTGTAATCCCAGCACTTTAGGAGGCTGAGACAGGTAGATCACTGAGGTAAGGAGTTTGAGACCAGCCTGGCCAACATGGCGAAACCCCATCTCTACTAAAAATACGAAAAAAAAAAATTAGCCGGGCATGATGGCATGCGCCTGTAGTCCCAGCTCCTCATGAGGCTGAGGCAGGAGAAGCTCTTGAACCCGGGAGGCAGAGGTTGCAGTGAGCTGAAATCGCACCACTGAACTCCAACCTGGGCAACAGAGCAAGACTCTGTCTCAAAAACAACAACAACAACAACAACAACAAAAACCACTGTACAGGGAATCAAATCATGTCTATAATTTTTTATTTGCAATATCAAACATTCAATGAAAAACTATTAGGAGGATTCTGGCCAAGACCTAGTAGAAGGATTACATTTATCCTCCCACCCAAAACAACCAAAAAGACTTGAGGAAAAATGAAACAATACATTACAAGTCACTGAACATTAAAGTAACAAATAACAGTCATGGAGAGAGCTTGGAAACAAACAAGGTAAACCCTAAGATTGCCCCGCATTACTGCCTTGAAAGAGTTTCCAGGTCACGGTGCGGGGGAAGGAGAACCCAGACATAGCCTGACAAATACCCTGAGTTGAGGAGAAAAACTGAGAATCTGGGGAGACAAAGCAGCTAGAATCTGCAGGAATGAGTGCTAGAGAGGAGTATTCAACAGAGTACTCATCAGTGCAAGCACGTTGGAAACTACCCAAGGCCACGGAATGAACCAACTGAAGAGATTAGAGGGAACGGTGCTAGAATTCACACAGGGCCAAGAATACTGCCTGTTTCCACTAACCAGAGTGGAAAACCTCAAAATTCACAGGGCGTTTGGTAGAGTACGCAGAAGAATCTTGGGTCAGCTGTGGGGATCATTAATCCTAGACTAAATCGTACTGTTCTGGTCCTGCCTAACAGATTTTAAAAGCAAGACCTGAAAGGATCAAACTGTTTCCAAGTACCTTAACTGTCCTGGAATAAAGCTCAAGAATGTTTATGGGAATAAAAATTATCAAACATTCAACAAGGTAAAATTCATAATGTCTGATATCCAATCCAAAATTATTAGGCACAGACCAGGCACCCACTTGTGGCTCACACCTGTAATCCCAGCACTTTGGGAGGCCAAGGTGGGAGGCTCGCTTGAGCCCAGGAGTTTGAGAACCAGCCTGGACAACATAGTGAGACCTTGTCTCTACAAAACATTTTAAAAATTAGCCAAGTGTGATGGCACACGCCTGTGGTCCCAGCTACTCAGGAGGCTGAGATAGGAGGATTGCTTGTGCCTGGGAGGTCAAGACTGCAATGAGCCACGATCTCACCACTGCACTACAGCCTGGGTGACAGAGCAAAACCTTGTCTCAAACAAAAAAAAAATTACTAGGCACAGAAAGAAGCAAGAAAATACAACCCAAAATAGCGGGGTGGGGGAATCAATCAAAACCAACCCCCAAATGAACAGATGTTCAATTTAGTAGACAGGAACATTAAAAGAGTTATAACAGTATTTCATATGATCAAAAAGTTAAGACATGGAAGATTTCTTTAAAGAGTCAAATCAAACTTTAAGATATGAAAATTACAATGTCCAAGATGAAATACACTGGATAGAATTAATAGCAGATTAATAATAGCCAAAACTTTTGCAAGATACAAACTAGAAGAAAATATTTGCAAATCATATACCCAACAAAGGATTTGTGTCCAGATAATAAACTCATAACTCAACAGTAAAAAAAAACAACATGCCTATTAAAAATAAGCAAAATGTATTAACGAAACCAAAAAAGATATATGATGGTAAATGAGCATATGAAACGATGCCCGACATTACTAGTCATTAGCAAAATGCACATTAAAACGGCTAAAAGAGGCAGGTGCGGTGGCTCATGCCTGTAATCCCAGCACTTTGGGAGGCCGAGGTGGGTGGATCATCTGAGTTTAGGAGTTCGAGACCAGCCTGGGCAATATGGCAAAACCCTGTCTCTATCAAAAATATAAAAAAGTTAGCCAAGCGTGGGGCGCATGCCTGTAGACTCAGCTACTCAGGAGGCTGAGGCAGGGAGGATCGCTTGAACCTGAGAGGGAGATTGCGGTGAGCTGGATCATGCCACTGTACTCTAGCCTGGGCAACAGAGTGAGACCCTGTTTCAAAAAAAAAAAAAGGCTAAAAAAGAAAAGAAAACTGACAATACCAAGTGCTACCAAGGATGCAGAACAACTGGAACTCTCATATATTTCTGATCAGAATACAATATGGTACAGCTACTCTAGGAAATATTTTGACAGCTTCTTAAAAAGTTGAACATATACTTACCACATTACCCAGCAACCCCATTTCCATGTATTTACCCTACATAAATGAAAACTTATGTGCACAAAAACCTGTAAGTGAATGCTTATAGCAGCTCAAACCATAATTGTGAGAAAAATGAAAACCCAAATGCCTTTTTTTACTTTTTAAAAATGTTTTAATTTTTAATTTTTGTGGGGTACACAGTAGGTGTATATATTTGTGGGGTACATGAGATGTCCTGATACAGCATGCAATGTGAAATAAGCACATCATGGAGAATGGGGTATCCATCCCCTCAAGACTTTATCCTTTGAGTTATCAACAACCCAGTTACACTCTTTTAATTATTTTAAAATGTACCGTTAAGTTACTGTTGACTATAGTCACCCTGTTGTGCAGTCAAATAGTAGGTCTTATTCATTCTTTTTAACTACTATTTTTTGTACCTATTAACCATGCCCACCTTCCTCCCAATCCCTTACTGCCCTTCCCAGCCTCTGGTAAGCATCCTTCTACTCTCTGTGTCCATGAGTTTAATTGTTTTGATTTTTAGATCCTACAAATAAGTGAGAACATGCAGTGTTTGTCTTTCTGTGCCTGGCTTATTTCACTTAACATTATGATCTCCAGTTCCACCCATGTTGCTGCAAATGACAGGATTTTGTTCTTTTTTGTGGCTGAATAGTACTCCATTGTGTACATGTATCACATTTTCTTTGTCTATTCATCTGTTGATGGACACTTAGGTTGCTTCCAAATCTTAGCTATTCTGAACAGTGCTGCAACAAACATGGGAGTGCAGGTATCTCTTTGATACACTGATTGCCTTTCTTTTGGGTATATACCCAGCAGTGGGGTTGCTGGATCACATGGTAGTTCTAATTTTGGTCTTTTGAGGAACTTCCAACTGTTACCCATAGTGGTTGTACTAATTTACATTCCCATCGACAGTGAATGAGGGTTCCTTTTTCTCCATATCCTCACCAGCATTTGTTATTGCCTGTCTTTTGGATATAAGCCATTTTAACTGGGGCAAGATAGTATCTCATTGTAGTTTTGATTTGCATTTCTCTGATGATCAGTGATATTGAGCACCTTTTCATACACCTGTTTGCATTTGTATGTCTTCTTTTGAGAAATGTCTGTTTCAATCTTTTGCCCATTTTTTGGTAGGATTATTAGAATTTTTCCTATAGAGTTGTTTGAGCCCCTTATATATTCTGGTTATTAATCCCTTGTCAGATGGGTAGTTTGCAAATATTTTCTCCCATTCTGTGGGTTGTCTCTTCACTTTGCTGATTGTTTCCTTTGCTGTGCAGAAGCTTTTTATGTGACCAAATGCCTTTCAATGGGTGAATGAATAAACAAATGTGGTATAGCCTTATAATGGACAACTACTGAACAATAATTAGGAACAGACTATTGATACATGCAACAACATGGATGAATCTTAATGGTACAATGCCGGGTGAAATAAGCCACTCTCAGAGATTATATACTGCATGATTTCATTCATATGACATTCTGGGAAGAGAAAACTGTAGTGATGAAGAACAGATGACTGTTTGCCAGGGCTTAGGGATGGGATGAGGGTGTAATTACTAAGAGACAGCCTATGGGGGATTTTTAGGATGATGGAATTCTGTATCCAGTTTGTGGTAGAGGTTATATAAATCTATACATTTGTTAAAACTCATAGAACTTTACACCAAAAACAAGTGTCAATTTTACTATATGTTATCTTCTAAATATTCACAGACTTGTATGCCAAATAGGTCAATTTTCTGTTTATTATTTAAAAGTAAAATGAAAGAGAAAGAAACACAATGAGATATCACAACATACAGCCTAGAATGGCTAAAATTTTTGAAAGACTGACCATAACAGGTGCTGGTGAGGATGTAGAGCAACTGCAACTCTAACACTGCTGGTGGAATTGTAAGATGGTACCGCTATGTAGGAAAAAGTTTGTCTATGTCTAAAATGTTCAATATGTATCTACCACACAAACCAGTCATTCCACCTACCCCAAAGAATTGAAAACATATATCCACACAAATATATAAATGTTCATGGCAGTTTCATATGTAATAGCCCAAAACTATGAACAATTCAAATGGCTATCAATAGGTGAATTTATCAATAGGTGAATACAGATTCTGCTGTATCCATGCAATGGAATAATACTCAGCAATTAAAAGGAATAAACTATTGACATAAGCAGCAATAGAGATGAATCTCAAAATAATCATTCCAAGTGCAGGAAACAAGACTGAGAAGGGAAAAAAAAAAAGGAGTAGTAAAGTTAAGAGATTTTATTAGCTCCTAATGAAGTTGCTGAACTAGAAGGTAGGTCAAAAGAAACTACCAAAATATCCAGAATGAAGCATGGAGAGACCTAAAAGATGGAAAATATGTTTTTAAAAGTGCAAGAGACATAGAGGATACAATGTGAAGGCCTAACAAATATTTCTCCTTTTTTTTTTCTTTTTTTAAGACAGGGTCTCAATCTGTTGCCCATGCTGGAGTGTGATCATGGCTCACTGCAGTCTCGATTTTCTGGGCTCAAGTAATCCTCCCACCCTCATACACTGCTGATGGGAATGTGAAATCATGCAGCTGTTTTGGAAAATAGTCTGGCAATTGCTAAAAATGTTAAAAGTCAAGGTACTGAGGAGGAAAAATAAAATTTACAATAGACATTAATTTAGAATAAATAATAAGCTTAAGACTAGGTCACAAAAATGATTATAAAGAGCAAAGGAACAAGTAAACCACCCCTCCCAGCCTAAATTGCCTGCAGTTAGCTAAAGCAAACCCAGCATAGCCTCCTCCTTCCAAGATAAGGCACCCAAGCATATCTTAGTACACACTGCTCACAAGCGTATTTCTGTAAAACCTGTTCTCTTCCCCCGCTGCCAGTCGTGGGAGCAAGATAACGGCATAGAAAGGGTATGTATTCTCAAGGTTGTAAAACTTGTCACAAGTCAATGACTGTCTTTGTTTAAACCCGTTTTTTCTCCTGCCCTATCCTCCCAGGCCAAAACTTATATAAGCAAGGAATTTTCCTTTGTGCAGGGCTGATGGCCATTACAGGCAATAAGGCCACCATCAGCTGGAGCTCCACTAAAGAAATTCTCTTGTGTCTCTCATCTCTGTTCTTCCCAGCTCCAAATTTCTCTAACAGTACCATATGAGTCAGCAACCTCACCTCTAGATTCATGGCCAAGAGAAGTGAAAACATATGTACACACAAAAACTTACACAAATACTTATAGCAGCACTATTCCTAATAGCCAAAAGGTGGAACAACTCAAATGTCCATCAACTGATGGAAGAATGGATAGACAAAATGTGGTATATCCATACAATGGAATATTATTTAGCCATTAAAAGGAACAAAGTACTGAGACATGCTACAACATGGATGACACTTGAAAACATTGTGCCAAGTGAAAAAAAGTCCCTCAAAAACAGCATATATTGTATGATTCCATTTATTTGAAGTGACCAGGATAGCAAATCTATAGAGACTAAAGGTAGACCATTGGATGCCTGAGGCTAGGAGGATGAGGGGGAGTGGGAAGTGACTGCTTATGGGTATGAGATTTCTTTTGGGGGTGATATTCTAAACTTAGATCATGTTGATGGTTGGACAATTCTGTGAATATACTAAAATTTGAATTGTATACCTTAAATGGTTGGATTTTATGGTGTGTGAATTATATCCCAGATAAAGATGCTTTTAAAAAGCTATGATGTGGCCAGGTACAGTAGCTCACACCTGTAATCCCAGCACTTTGGGAGGCTGAGGCCGTTGGATCACTTGAGGCCAGGAGTTCGAGATCAGCCTGGCCAACATGGTGAAACCCTGTCTCTACTAAAAATACAAAAATTAACCAGGCATGGTGGTGTGCACCTATAGTCCCAGCTACTTGGGAGGCTGAGGCAGGAGAATCGCTTGAACCCAGGAAGTAGAGGTTGCAGTGAGCTGAGATTACACCACTGTACTCCGGCCTGGGGGACAGAGTGAGACTCCGTCCCACACCCCCCCCAAAAAAGTTATGGGGCACAGTTACAGAGAAAGACAAATGACAAATGGAACAAAACAGAGATCCTAGAAGCAGACCCACATACATAGGAATACTTTACATATCACAAAGCTGGCTCTGCAAATTAGTGGGCAAGTATTGACTTTTCAATAAAGATTTGAACTGTATCAAGTTGAAGTTGAAAAAAGTTAAAGCAGATGTTTAACTCACACTATATCCTAAACTGAGTCTATGTGAATTAAAGACTTAAGTGTGAAAAGTCAAACTACAGAGCTTTAAAAAACTAAGAGAATAACTTCATTACTGTAGGGAAAGAAAGGATTTCTTAAGACACATAAAGCATAATCATAAGGAAAAGATTTCAATTTCACCACACTAAAATGATGAACTTATGTTAATCAAAAGACACAATAGAAAGAGTAATATGGCAAGCCATAGACCAAGAGAAGATATTTACAGGGATTTTTAAATTACATACATGGCCGGGTGCGGTGGCTCATATCTGTAATCCCAGCGCTTTGGGAGGCCAAGGCGAGAGGATCACTTGAGCCCAGGAGTTTGAGACCAGCTGGGGCGACATGACGAAACCCTATCTCTACCAAAAAAGAAAAAAATGCACAAGTTAGCCAGGTGTGGTGGCATCTATGGTTCCAGCTCCTCGGGAGGCTGAGGCGGGAGGGGTGGTTGAGCCCAGGAGGCAGAGGCTGCAGTGAGCCAGGATCATGCCACCGCACTCCATGCAGCCTGGGTGACAGAGCAAGACCCTGTCTCAAAAATTAAATAAATAAAATTACATATAACTGACAAAGGACTAATATCAAGACTATATAAAGGGGCCAGGCATAGTGGCTCACGCCTGTGATCCCAGCTCTTTAATTAAGCCCAGAAGTTTGAGATCAGCCTGGGCCACATAGTGACACCTTTCCCTTAAAATAGATGAGAGACAGAGAGATCGATGATAGATAGATAGAGATATATATGGATGTTTATGGCTCAACAAGAAAAGGTAAGCCATCCATAGAAATGGCACATTCATAGAAAATGGGCCAAAAAACCCTATATAGGCTTGTCACAAAAGAGGAAGCATGAATAACTAATAAATATGTAAAAAGATGCTCAATGTTATTCAAAGTTAGGGATATGCTCATTAAAATCTCAACGTAATATTCTTTTACATGCACAAAATTGGAAAAACTTAAGTGTGCCAATACTACAATGTTCTCACACATTGCTGCACATCCTCACCAAAACTCAGTATTTTCCAATTTCGCTGTGAAGAGTACAAATTGGTCCGTTTTGAAACAAAGCTTGGCGTTGCATATGTGAACAAAAGTTTCTAGAAGTAGAATTTGGAGGAAAGATACTTTATTTCAGTGAACGGTTTGCAAACTAAGGAGAGGAAGGCTTCCCTGTAAAACAAAGGTGCTTTCCAGAGAGCAAAGAGAGGGTTAGGATCTTATAGCAAAAGTTCTAGGCCAAGTTCCCAATCTGCTCTGTTCATGCAAATAAAGGACTGAAACTTAGTTTTGATTGGTCAGTGCAGCTGAGTTCTGATTGGTTGATACAGCTAAGTCCTTATTGCCTGAGCCAGGTAGGCTCTGATTGGTTGATTCAGGTGTGAGTTCTGGAGTTCGAACGCTGAACAGAGATGTGGATTTAGGGGGAATTTAGACAATATGGGTGACCTCTAGTCTGCACATGGCTGCTTGGCTCTTTTATTTTAATGTATTTTTTTCGTTTTTCTTCCCCCTATACCAGTTGGTTCACATCTATTTTAAATTTAGGCCATGTTAGCTACTGGGGATCCATCTTGAATGACTGGCCCTGTCAGGTTCACATTTGTTCAGACATGTTAAATTTGAATAAGATCAGGAATGACATTCAGGGACAATGGTGATGTCTTCTACATTAGTGCTCTCATTCGTGCCTCATTAACAACACGTATAACATACAGGGAAAGGAAGAGATGGAGAACTCTTATCCAGCACTATGTACCTAGCATTAAGACTTTTTTACATGCTTCTTTATTTAAAGTTGAGGCAAAGGAGGTACCCAGAATGCTGTTATTCTATGAAGGGAAATTGCTGGCTGAAGTTCCTTGTACTAGGGAGAAATAAATCAGGAACACTGTTACTCCATGAGGACAAGCTGCACATTTACAGACTATCACTTTCTTGCTTTTTCTTTTTTTCCCTTTCAGCAATCCTACCACTGGGGACATATCTTGCTTCTCTCTTCAAGAGACATCCGTTTCAAACATTTAAATTTTTCGGTACATAATGATCACAAACTGGGACATGGGATTAAAGGGATTCTTTCCTCTTGGTGCCATTTTATGATGACAAGACAAATCCAGGAGATGTTATATGTGAATAATAGGAATGCCCAAAGAAGCAAAATGCCAGTAGGAGAAGTAATAATTACACACAAGATGTAAGAAAACTTCTTTACCTGAAGAGAGACGTAACAGAAAGGAAGGAATCAGCAAATAACAAATCCCAGATGTGATTAGAAGAAAGTACACACACACACACACACACACACACACACACACACCCCTAGATAGATCCTAGTGAACTTCCTGAGTTCCAAGGACAAAGGAAAATTCATAGGAACTTCAGGAAACAAAGGAAGAGGCATCGGAATTCTCATAACACTGCTTTGGAAAACAGTGAAACATCTATAAACTGTGAAATAAAAGAGACTGTGAACAAAAGTTTATACCTACCAACTAAGATCATTTGTCAAGGCAAAAATAGATGTTTTAGTCAGGCGCGGTGGCTCACGTCTGTAATCCCAAAACTTTGGGAGGCTGAGGCAGCCGGATTGGCTGAGGTCAGGAGTTCGAGACCAGCCTGGCCAACATGGTGAAACCCCATCTCTGCTAAAAATACAAAATTAGCCGGGTGTGATGGCACACACCTGTAGTCCCAGCTATTCAGGAGGCTGAGGCAGGAGTATCGCTTGTACCTGGGAGGTGGAGGTTGCAGTGAGCCGAGATTGTGCCACTGCACTCCAGCCTGGGCAACAGAGCAAGACTCCGTCTCAAAAAAAAAAAAAAAAAAAAGAAAAAGAAAAAAAAAATTGATGCTTTGGGGTAGTCAAGCTTTTAGAAAGAATATACACCCACATACCAAATATGAAGGAACAAACATGAAGTATACATCAATCAAATGAAAATTTACTCAGCACAGAGATGTCAAATGGGGAAAGATGAAATGGACAAGAAACAGCAGTAGCAAAAAATTCTGCAGCGTACATTTATGTCTAATTATAACATCAGAATTTGTAATGTAGAGAGACAAGAAAGGATTGTTGAAATAGAAAACACATATCAAAGTAGAATTCAAGATCAAATGTTAAAGAGGACAAAACAGCTATCCTGTAAAAGGTACAATCATAAAGAAGATCTGTCAAACATCTATGAAGCAAAACTTGAAATACAAGGAAACTCCATATAACTCCCTTATGGTGGGATATTTTAATATTTTTTCAAAAATTAAAAATCAAATAGTCACCAGGCCCGGTGACTTATGCCTGTAATCCCAGAACGTTGGGAGGTTTAAGTGGAAGGATCACTTGAGCCCAGGACTTTGAGACCAGCCTGGGCAACACAGCGAAACCCCGTCTCAAAACAGCAACGACAACAACAACTCAAGTAGTCAAAAAACAGCAAGGATATAAAGGATCTGAATAATCAACAAGCTCAGTTTTATCTATGAGTTTATACCTATAAATGTAAAAATACATGTTATACTAATATAACTGTGCTGTATTTTCAAAACAAAAAATCATGCCTTGACCAAAAGAAAACCTCAAAAATTCCACAAAATGTAGAGGTTATACAGGACATACTTTGAACCCAAACCAACAAAACTAGAGATCAAGGCTACAGGGATTAATAAAAATGTTTACTACTTGAAAGCTAAACTCTACTGTAAATAGGAAATCAAAACATATGTAAAATTAACTATAATACAAAAAAGGACAACTCATATACAATGGCCTACAGCTAAAGTTGTGTATCAGAGGAAATATACAGGTTTCAAGGATTTCCTTTAAAAATAAATGAAAATTAATGAAGAATGAAACATCAGACATCTTAATTAGATAATAAAATATGCCAGAAGAAAATAGGCCAGGCAGGGTGGCTCATGCCTGTAATCCTAACACTTTGGGAGCAGGAGGCAGGTGGATAGCTTGAGTTCAGGAATTCGAGACTAGCCTGGGCAACGTGGCAAGACCCTGTCTCTGCTAAAAGAAAAAAATACAAAACTTAGCTGGGTATGGTGGTGCGTGCCTGTGGTCCCAGCTACTTGGGAGGCTAAAGTGGGAGGATCACGAGCCTAGGAGGTCAAGGCTGCAGTGAGCTATGATCGCACCACCGCACTCTAGCCTGGGCAACAGAGTGAGACCCTGTTTCAAAAAAAAAAAAAAAGAAAAGAAAAGAACAATGAAAGATAAAATTAAGTACAAAACTGAAAAACATAAAGAATAAACAAAAGAGCAGTTTGACACTACCTATGAAACAGCAAAACCTCTGAAAGCCATTTAAAGAAATATGAGCCAGGCATGGTGGCTCAAGCCTGTAATCCCAGCACTTTCGGAGGTTGAGGCAGGAGGATCACCTGAGATCAGGAGTTCGAGACCAGCCTGGCCAACATGGTGAAATCCCGTCTCTACTAAAACACAAAATTTAGCTGGGCGTGGTGGCGTGCACCTGTAATCCCAGCTACTCTGGAGGCTGAGACAGGAGAATCGCTTGAACCTGGGAGGCAGAGGTTGCAGTGAGCTGAGATCGTACCACTGCAGTCTGGGCAACAGAGCACGACTCTGTCGAGGGAGGGAGCGAGGGAGGGGGGGAGGAGAGAGGAAGGGAGGGAGGGAAGGAGGGAAGGAGGAAAACATTTAAGATGAGAAAGGAGATGCAACCAGAAATGCAAGATAATAAAATAAGACTATTAAATAATTTAAAATATTGTGTGTATTTCTATGGCAATAAACTGTAAATCTAGAAGAGTGCTTCAAGTCTTGGCTACACTCTGGGAATGGGTCTCAACAGTAATTTTCCTGAGTCCCTCAAGTGATTACAAAGTGATTGTAACTTGAGGAACTCGAAAAATTACTAAGACCCATTCCCAGAGACTAATTTAAATTCGTCTGCGGTGTGGTCTGGGCTCTGGGAAGTTCAAAGGCTGCCCCATGTGACTCTATTACCGAAACTGAGAATCACTGAATTCTTAGGCTCAGACTGTGTGGTCCATGGACCACCCCATCAATATCACCAGGGAGCTTGCAGGAAGTGCAGAATCACAAGCCCCACTCCCGACTGACTGAATCAGAATGAGCATTTTCACAACATCCCCCCAGACCATGCATATGCATTTAATAAATGAGAAGTATTGATCTAGAGAAAATGGATGATTTTCAAAGATACCAAATCTTAAGAAAGTTGATGGACTAATTAATGTAGAACAGATCTGAAAAGTAAAGACCTCCCACTAATTTTATTTATTTTTATTTTGAGACTGAGTTTCGCTCTTGTTGCCCAGGCTGCAACCTCTGCCTCCCGTGTTCCCAGGTTCAAGTAATGCTCCTGCCTCAGCCTCCCAAGTAGCCGGGACCACAGGTGCACCACCACACCCAGCTAATTTTTGTGTTTTTAGTGGAGATGGGGGTTTCACCATGTTGGCCAGGCTGTTCTCGAACTCCTGACCTCAAGTGATCTGCCCACCAAGAGCTGGGATTACAGGCGTGAGCCATCGCTGCCTGACCCCAAGACCTACTATTTATAAAGAGGCATCAGACCCAAATGCTTTCACAACTGAGTTCTACCTACTCTTCAAAAATTAGATAATGCTTCTAGTTTTTAAACCATTGGAAATTATAGAAAAGTTTTTGAGTTTATCTTTTAGAGCTAAACTAATATTCAAACTAATTAATATTCATCTCAGCCGGGCATGGTGCCTCACACCTGTAATCCCAGCACTTTGGGAGGCCAAGGCAGGTGAACACCTGAGGTCAGGAGTTCAAGACCACCCTGGCCCAACATGGTGAAACCCTGTCTCTACTAAAAATACAAAAATTAGCTGGGCATGGTGGAGCGTGCCTGTGATCCCAGCTACTCAGGAGACTGAGGTAGGAGAATCGTCTGAGCCCAGGAGGCAGAGGTTGCAGTGAGTTGAGATCTCGCCACTGCACTCAAGCCTGGGCAACAGAGCCAGACTCTGTCTTAAAAAACAAAACAAACAACAACAACAAAAACTGCATGCAATCTGAATCAAAAATCCCAATGGCTTTTAAAGGAAACTGGGTAAAGTGATTTTCATGTTCCTATAGAATAAGTGTCAAGAAAACTATGAAAAAGAATAGAACTTAAGAGGGACTTGCCTCTGGTTCACCAGAATACTGTGAGAAAAATAATATGGCATTGGCACAAAAATGACAAACAGATCAGTAAAACAAAATAGACTTCAGAAATAAATCCAAGGATATATATGGTGACCACATAAAGTGTCATTTCAACTCATGACGGTAAAGGATGACTTACTTCATCAACAGTACTGGAATAGGAGGCTCTCTATCCAAGAGAAAACAGAAATTAGAGTCCCTACAAAACAATACATTTTAAAAAAATTTGGGGGGGGGGATGGGGTCTCGCTCTGTCACCTAGGCTGGAGTGCAGTGGCACGATCATATTTCACCATAACCTTGAATTCCTGGGCTGAGTGATCCCCCCCCCCACTTCAGTCTCCAGAGTAGTTGGGACTACAGGCGCATAGCCACCTTGTCAGGTACTTTTTCAAAATAATTTTTTAAGTCACCATTGGATCTGCTAAACAAAATAATTTTAATTACATAAAAATCCAAACAAAACAATAAAAATATAGGAAGAAAACCAAAGCATGTATTTGCAGAACCTTGGGGTAGAAAAGACCTTTTTAAGCAGAACAAGAAACACCAGGAATCATCAAGGAAAAAAATAAACATTTGATTACACAAATATTAAAGAGTTTTATATACGAAAGATTACATAAGCAATAACAAGATAAATCATACACTACAAAAATGTGCAGCAAATGTATTAGAAAGTTAATAGGCTTAATGTACAAAGAACTCCAAATAGAAAATGGGGCACAGGATATGAACAGGCAATTTATCAGAGGGACAACTTAAAGTGCTATTAGATACATAAACGTATTAAACTCCACCAGGAGTCTGGTCAAAGCAAACTGAAACAGCGATGACATATTCTTTATTTTTTTAACCTGTGAGATTAGCTGTAACACCCACTGTTTGTAAGGCTGAGGGGAACAAACTCTCCCATGTATTGGTGTAGACACGTGAATTACATTTGATGTTTGAAAAGAAAATCGCTGAACCCCAGAATAGAACTGAAACTGTGGTCACAAGACAGATAAAAGATTTATGTGTATGGACTAAGATTGGAAGAGAACAAAGACAAGCAATCCCTTTAATACAGAAGGTGGCCTTGTGCGTGATCATTTTCCACTTTTGTTACAAAAGCATGCAATAAAAATAACTTGCAAGATTTCCATCTTTGTATAGTAAGCACATTTGCCCTTTAAAAATTAATTTCTGAAGAACAACCAAAGTATACTGCCTTGAGAGAAGGAACTTTAGGTCTGCCACAATCACCACTTCAAGGGGTAACAGTACAAATTGATAAAAGTGGACACAAATATGCAAGGCTAATGGGGAAAACGTCACATGTTGCTGGTGTGCTAATACCAGAGGGTAACCCAGAATTGGACTAATGTTTATTAGGATGACGTATGGAACTCTTCCCCCTTTTCCTGGGTCCTAGCCTGGGAGGACTGGGGTAGATGCTCCCTTTCTCTGATCAGCTAGTCTCTCGATAGCTCACAGAGGAATGGAAGGTAGGTCCCACGCCTTCAAATGGCCGGCTACATCAGTCAAACCCTACATTGGAGAGAAACAGATTGGAAACAGACTCATCTCAGCCTCGGGTCTCCCAGTCCAGCCTTACTAGAATAAATCACACTCTCGGTGGTTTTCTTGCGGTCTATTTTCAATGTGGTTAGAACTCAAGAGGGGAGGATAGGTGACTAGAACTTTCAAAACCCCAACAGATGGCTTTGCAATACCCCCTCTTATTTCAAAGAATCTCAGACAAAAGGAAATGGGCTCTACATTTAAAGTCAAATACACCAGGCATGGTGGAGCACGCCTGTAATCCCAGCACTTTGGGAGGCCGAGGCGGGCGGATCACCTGAGGTCAGGAGTTCAAGACTAGCCTGGGCAACATGGTGAAACCCTGTCTCTACTAATAATACAAAAATTAGCCGAGCATGGTGGCACACACCTGTAATCCCAGCTACTTGGGAGGCTGAGGTAGGAGAATCGCTTGAACCCAGGAGACAGGTTGCAGTGAGCCAAGATCGTGCCACTGCACTCCAGCCTGGGGCGGACAAGAGTGAAACCCCGTCTCAAAAAAAAAAAAAAAGTCAAATACAAGCATGAAGGACAAGCAGAAACTGGCCTCTTAGAAAGCAAAATAATACAGGTCTAGTTAACTATTCTATAATTTTAGTCAATGTGTTTAGATACTTCTGTGGTAGCTCACATAGCCAAAGACATCTAGAAGTCCTGAGCAGGTTTTCAGGAGCCAAGTCTCCTAGTGGCTTTACAGTCTTGACAGGTCACTATAATGCCAGATCCTTTGGGTCCACCAATAACAGCAATACAAGTAACATGGAGACCAATTGAATAGGAAAAACCAAGTAAAGTAATTCTTGATTTTGGCCTCAACTTGATGGACTGGGTATTTCCATCGCAGAAGTCAGAAAATGATTTTGAAATTAAGTCGGTACAGATGCTTTGCCTATACACAATAGTGTATGTTCCTTGGTGCTATTATTAGTGCTGAACTTACTAACGGGAGTCAATCACCTCCAGCTTCGAACAATGTGGGAATTCATTAACTGTGTGACTTAAGCCTCCTCATTTTGAGTGTGCGTGTATACTTTGTCTATAGCCAACACTCCACTAGGGTAACTTAAAACAAAATAGTAATTTATTTACAATAGGAAAGATGTCAAAAATAACAGGAACAATATATAACAAATCCAAGATTTTTATGAAAAAGGCAAACAATATATACACGAAACAAAAGATGAAACAAAATCCATAGGGTAAACTTAATTTGACTTTAAACAGTTGCAAAATGTGGCAAAATGGTTTTTTTGATTATGATTTCCTTAAGTAACCCTGGGCCAATTAAAACACACACACCTTTCTCTAGCCCTTCTCTTTTAAATGCCGAAACTTCCTCTGAACCCAATTTACCTTTACGGAATGTAACTATGGGAGGCCACACAAGATTTAGGAAGTGCAGGCTATTTACATGTGTGCTAAAGGATATATACTTGTTGACTTGGCAGGCTCACACTTGTACACAGCAAACAGAAGGTATAAACTACCGTCTGGGTCCTATTCTTCTGTCACTGTTCATTTCTGATTTTTTGCGATTTTCTCATCTATCACACTAAATGTTGAACTAGTCTTCTTTTAGGTTCCTCGAGTGCTCTGAAAGTTTCTTAAGCTTGAACAGGCATCAGAATCAACATGTGAAAACAAAGATAGCTGGGTCGCACACCAGTTCCCAATTTAGTAGGACTAGCGTGGGGCTCAGAATTTGCATCTTTAACAAAGTCCCAGGAGATTAAGATGCTGACAGTGCTGCAGGCCACATTTTGAAAACCGCTGCTCTGAAAGATTGCCCCCCCTTTAAGATATTGATTAGCCATGTTTTTCCTTACATGAATGCTAGAATTTGTGGGGAATGCAATTGTTAATACTGAGATTTCCAGGTAATACAGATGCACATTATCTGACCGGTTGGGATCACAGACAGGTTAGGAATCATTTGCTGGACATTCCATTATAACTTAAGTTTTTCCGCATGCTATGGTTTTGTCCATAGCATGGATTTATGGCTCTGGACAGCGACATTCACCACATTCCCTTGGTCATTTACCTAAAATTTTGATTTATTGTTTCAACTATTAGGCAAACATTTGCTTGTTCATACAGTTGGAAGACTGCAGAATCTTATCTATAAAACCAAAGATGGCACAACTCTATCTCTTTTTGACTCCTGACATTTACTTAACTGCCGATTTTTAACTGCAGCAATGACCACTCTCTAGCATGTTAGCGTCTACTAGAGTCCTCTGAACTGGGCACAAAGGGGTAACCTGAGGGCACTATTTCTGCCGTGGAGGTGGTAACAGTCCCCCACTGATTAAATATGCTGTGAATTAATACTGAAATGAACTTTTAAGTGCTCTCAAAAACCACTTTATGCATAGGTAATTCATCTCGAAGGAACTGGAGATGCTAATAATAAAACAAATCCTTTATGAAGATAAAAGAAAAAATGAATCCCAAGGACATGCTCATCAAAGGGCTCACTCACCAATCACCTCTTAACTTCTCTGAAATACTACTTGCAAATTCACAGGACTGAAATATTACCAGTATTTGCATCTGAGTCACAAAATTCAAAGCAATCAAGCACTCTGCATTCCACTGCTGCGTAAAAGGAATTAAGAAATGGGGGGATGAAAATAATCCACTGCTTTTGATGTTTATTAGGTTTACAAAAACTGTACATTTTTTTTCCTTAGAAAAAGCATTAACTTAGTACTGGTATCAAATAGACTAAACATTCAATAACAGGAAAATATTCTGATTTTTATTTTTGCACGTTATTCTCAAGTACACAATTACAATAATGTCCACACATCCCTATATGATTTTCTTTTTATGTATTTTACTTTTTTTTACAAAGTGTACAGAGGGAGGGACATACAATATTTAATAGGATATTTCTACAGAACAATAACTTATATTATGTCCTTGTAAAAATCTGTACCTCTTTAAAACATTTAACTGAAGCATCCTTGTTTTTTAGCTTTGCTAATCAAAATTGTTTTAAGAATTAAAACTAGGTTGTAACTAATGTCAGTACATAACAGTGACTACGATTTCATTTTCTCTTTATACAGACAAATACGTTTTATCATATTCACTTGACCAAACCCTTAAATACCTTTTAAAGGTTTTAATATTGTGCTTTAAAAAGAAAAGAACTGCGTATGATTCGAGTATGTAAGAGAAATATAAAATGTGTAAAGTGTTGTGTTCTTTATCTTTCAGTTTATTTAAAAAAATATAGTTAAATGACCCAATCATTTATATTTTCTGTATTAATTTTAGAGGATTTAAAATTAATACACTTCCACTTTCATTTAAGTGTTTTTACATTACTTCTGGGAAAATAAAAATCAAGGGAGATTTTAAAGGTTCTCACAAAAAACAGACAGAGCTTTCAAGAATCGCAGGGCAATGAATTACAAAATCATATAATTTTAAGTTCGTTAAAAAAAACAAACAAAAAAAAACCAGCACATTATGTGGGCCAAGAAGTTACAGGAATTTCCTATGAGATAGTCTAGGAAAACCCATGCGTTGACTTTGACTTTGACTGGCATTTAGGCTAGAGTTCACACCTGCCTAAAGCACTTGATTTAAAACTAGACTAAGTCAGTCTAGCACTTCAGAGGCTTGCCAAACACCAAATATTTTGATTTCTAACCCTAAAAATATAACTCTTGAATACAAACATCAATGGCAAAGAGAAAGATGAAAGGTAAAAACCTAAGCACAAAAGGGATGGAGCACCATAATGAGGTGGCAAGGCAGCTACTGAGTGGGAAGACAATTTCTAGTTCTCCTACAACGTGCTAGATGCATATAAACCAATAGCCAATTGAAGGAACCCCAAAAACTTGTTTTCTGTTCTCCAAGATTCGGTAGCACAACCAAGTTCTAATCAACAGAGTTCGTTTTGTGAATGTATGACACTGATTCAGAACTGTTAAAAAATGCCAACACTCAAAAAAACTGGAAGACTTGGTGATGCTCCAAATAAGGCCTCAGACTTTCCTTATCTACTTAAAACACATCTTTACCTTTTAATCAAAGCCAACTTGAGTGTTAAGTTTTTAAAGTTTGCTAACTGTAACTGTCTAAGAAATAACAGATCAGGCTGAACTTGCCAAGTGTGAAGTCGTAATTAGCACCCGTTCTCTGGTCCACAGAGCTATCGCTGCTTCTCCATCCCCCCTCACTAGATAAGACAGAGTTCCCTCTCAGGCTTCTCAAAGAGAACTATGGGAGTCATGTCTGGATACTCATTTGCTTTTCAAAAATATATAAAGACATGGGAGCTGAAACTGTATGAAAACATTCTACCTAGAAACATCTTAACCTCTATTTTTCAATTACCAAAGATATTTAAAAGAAAATACCTTTACTCTTTAAAAATACTAGTGTCCTTATTTTCCTTCTAATTCTTCACCTGAGTAGTCTCTCTGAAGAGCATGACTTACAAAATGCTCTCATGCATCCCTGGATCTTTCATGTTATTGTAAATTTAATACTTTTAATTATAGATTTTAAACAACTACTACTTGGGGTCGTGTGTATAAATATGTAAAGTAAGCAATACACACAGGTATATGATATATATGTGTATATATATAATTCAGGGTACATTTACATATATAAAGTTGCAAAAGATCCTATAGGCCACGAGTTACCTCTAGGAGATTCCAAACTGCAGTCCTCAGTACGTGTCATTTGTAGCACACAACCATTCCAAGACGAAGCCGCACAGACAGAATAATCAAAATACAACAGGATCAAGCAAAGTTTTTCAATAAGGTTTTCTAAAAGTTCGCTATGCTGACAAAAGATGTAAATAATCCAAAGAAAGCCAAAAGAAGTATTATTGTATCTGCTAAACAAAATTAAAAGTAAACACGAACCCAGCCACTGTTCTTTACTCAGGAAAGCCAGGGACGCAAAAGCTCAAATGGCAACTTTCACTGTCAAGTGGTCTGAAAATATTAACCAAGACAAGTAAATGACTTCCATCTTATGCTAATTAGACCTGACTGTAAAATCTCCCATTTGTATTAGTAGATGTCTCTGACAATTTTATTGTGAGAAATGCATGGGGAAAAATAATGAGTCAACATGAATACTTTCAGAGTTACCAATGTAAAGTTACCTTAAGTTAATGGTCTTAGAAGAGTACCATCAAGGTAAGCAAGGTAAATATTTAAATAAATATAAAACTTCTAAGATATAAAAATTCAGTATAGAATCAGGGATTACTTTATTAAAAGTAACTAGCACGTTGCCAGTTTTCCCCATTTATTAAACAAACTGAATAGAATTTAGAACACACTACTGAACAAAATGCATATTAAAAAAAGTCAACTAGAAGCAGTAAATCTATTTGTACACAGCATAAATCAATATACAGTATTGTATGTGAATGAGACTGATTGGCTCTAAAATGAATTTTCTGCTTCAAGGCCAATATCTCTACAAACGTCTGCAGAAGTATCGTTAGGGCAGGCCAACTTCTTTATGATGTCGCATTATGTGCTGGTTCTTTTCTGAAGGTCTTCGGAAGCCTTTCTTGCAGTACTCACACCGGTGAGGATAGTCTTTCGTGTGAATGGAAATAACATGTCGTTTAAAGCCTGAGGCATCTGTAGTGCTATACTCACAGTACTCACACTGATACACTTTCCTGCCACTGTGTGTCTTCATATGCTTTTTAAGCTCATTCTGTTGCCTGAATCCCTTTCTACATCTCTTACATCTAAACGGAAGATCTTTTGTGTGAACTGAGAGAATATGGCGACTTAGGACAAAAGGATCTGCAATCTTAAAGTCACAATGTCTACACTGGTGCATTTTTTTGCCCTTGTGGGCAGCCACGTGTTTCTTGAGTTCTGAAGGCCTGTGAAAGCCTTTATCACACATGTCACACTTATGGGGGTAGTCTTTCGTGTGAACTGAAATTATGTGTCGTTTCAAATCACTCGAGTTCGAACTCTTGTGGTCACAATGCAAACACTGGTGTGTTTTGCTTTCTTGATGGATAAGGGCATGTTGCTGCACCTCTTTGGTATCCGAGAAAGTCAGAAGACAAATGTCACACTTGAAGGGCATCTCTTTACTATGCTTAGTTTTCACATGCGTTTTCAAGTTAGAAGAGTCTGCAGACCTATATTCGCAGTACTGGCATTGGTAGGGCTTCTCCCCAGTATGGATTCTCATGTGCTTTTTGAGCTCTGATGGGTGACGAAAACCCTTACCACACTCCACACAAATATGAGGAAAGTTCTTGCTGTGGACCGCCAAGAGGTGGCGATTCAATAGCCCTTGTTCAGCTGTCTCGTATTCACAGAATTTACACTTGTGCATTTTGTTGGCTCCTTTTTCCTTATGCACCATTTTGTGAGTAAACAAAGCCCCTGCGTGAGAGAAATGCTTCCCACACTCATCGCATTCAATGGCCTTCTCTGCCTTGCTGGTTAGCTTGTGGCTCTCCAGGTGGTTGTGTAAACTTATCTTCTTGTTGGTAGTGTAATCACAGTCAGTACAGCGGTACTTCTTCTTGGCAAGGTGTTCGGGATGGTTTTTCATGTGCCTTTTCAAAAAACCTCTCGACTTAAACTTCTTCCCACAAATCATGCAAGGATAGACAGTCAAAGGATGTCCATCAGGGCCAATAATTATTGCTAAGAAAGGGAAAGAAAGGAGTATGAGTGCTCAAACCAAGTTCTGTTCCAGTTTCTTCATGAATGTAACGGATATGTTCTGACCACTGTTGGCCAAGGACTCCTAAGTTGGGCTATTTGCTACTTAGCATTCCTTTTACTGTTTTTCAACACGAGATATAGCAACCTAGTCATAAAGAGAAAATGGTCTGAAAACTTCATTCATGAGGACTGTACCACCTTCACTCCCTCTAGTTTAATAAAATTAATGAATATGTAACTTCCATCAATTAGTGATTAAAGCTATAGCAATTTAGAAATTGGTGGAAAATTTGCTGGGCGTGGTGGCTCACGCCTGTAATCCCAGCACTTTGGGAGGCCAAGGCAGGCAGATCATCCGAACTCAGGAGTTCAAGACCAGCCTGGCCAACATGGTGAAACCCCATCTCTACTATAAATACAAAAATTAGTGAGGCACGGTAGCACACATCTGTAATCCCAGCTACACGGGAGGCTGAAGCAGAAGAATCACTTGTACCCAGGAGGCGGAGGTTGCAGTGAGTTGATATCGCGCCACTGCACTTCAGCCTGGGCAACAGAGCAAGATTCTGCCTCAAAAAAAAAAAAAGGGGAAACTGGTGGAAAATTCATAAAAATAAACTTCAGTTACAAAAATTTCCACGGTTTATTCCAAAAACCGTAACTTACATTAACTTACAGCAAAGTTTAAATATACCCATAAAATTTTTAATGTGCAAATCATATAAAAACAGGAATATGTCATAATGAACTAAAGTACTTATCCTGCTGCTCTGTAAATTATGCCTGCTTTATGCTGACATAATTAGATTATCTGAATATGTTAATTTATTTAAAAAGTTAATGCTTATAACATATTTGAGGGATTTCATTCCACGTACACATCAAAATCATCCAAGTTTTGAATTTTTCTGATCCATGTTTGAGCCATCTCCTGTTTCTTTTTATCCAAGGAAATCATTCATGAATATCACTGAATTCTGAAAATTATATTTTCAAGTTCAATAGACAAAGCTACATATGCTCTAGCAGCTAAAATGCCATTGTGACACCCCTGTGGATACATACTAGAGTTTCCTCTGAGAGCTCGCAGAGCACGCTGCGCCATGGAACTCGTGCGCCCTCACCTGTTTGGTACTGCCTGGAATCAGGTCTTCTCCTTTTCTTTGGTTTTTGTTTAGCCAGTCTGCCGAGGCCAGCAGACTCATCTATGTGCAAGAGGGCACTTGCAGTGCCATTCCGGTTTTCAATTCCATCAGAATTATTACCTGACAATGCGTATTAAAAAACAAAATTATACAGTATTATAAATTCTAAAGAATTAGGAATTCTTTATTAACTACAACAACGAAAAGTAAGCCATGATACTCATGAATGACAGAAATTCCCCATTCTAGGTCATGGGTTTTATGAGCACATTTATTATAGCGAGACCGTAGGAAACGCCTAGCTTCCAAAGCTAAAAAACGCATGTCAGCATTTTGCCCCATGGACTCCCTTGTTGTCTCCCAAAATTATAAAGTCATGGGCCAAATATGATGAAAAGTTTCAGCTTGAAAGCCTGTGTACTTCTTGCAGTACTTCCTTTACATAATATACACATGAAGAAAATTCCTCTTAAAAATAAAGACAAAAAGTAGACTTTATACTCTTATTCAAATCAAATAATCCTTACAGGATACTGGAATTTCAGATTTCTGAAACCTAAGACCACAGAAACCATTCTTCAATCATGGATTCATGTTCAAGAACCAACTTTTTCAATGCTAAGAGCTGCTGGGGCAACTTACCATAAGCTGCTGCCCATGCGATCGGCATGAAGGTTTTGATTTCATTGTCGTCCATCTGCTGCTCGTGCACGGCGGCGGCGGCTGCAGCTGCCGCAGCAGCATCCTCCTCTCCTACGATCACTTCCATATAAACTTCATCAGCAATTTCAGCAACATCTAAGTAGAAAGTTACAAAAACTTCTGTGACCAGGTTTACAGAGATCACAGGAAAGATGTTTTTATTTGAATTCAGTTAATACACAAATGGAAGGAAGGTCCAAATATTACATACCTAGAACATAGCTTTCATGTAGTAAGCACTCAATAAATATTTGTTGAATGAATCATTCAATTCTTGGTTTTCACCATAATTTGGTTTTAAAGCAACATTATAAGCATGCATAAAGAGTCATTGATGTTTCCCTTGGAATGTAGTAGCATAATAATCTCTAAAATAATGCCACTTATTTCAAACATCGGCCACTTAAAAAAAGCTCCAGAAATGTAAAATTTTCTCCCACAAAAAGGCCACCTACTTACTTAAATCTTCGTCTTCTGGCTGAGAGTCATTGACAGTCATATAAACCATCTTTTCCCTGGGAACACGAATACTGCTGTTCTGATCAAGCAGTTCAACTCCATGATCATTCTCAGGCTCACTCTCCACAATGTCTACAGTTCCACCTATCAGGGAGGAAGACAGCTTCAGTAATTTATTTGAAAACTTCATTTCCACCTGTTTCTTTTTACATGCTTTCCTTAGTACTTTTTACAAACTTTGCTATTACTACATTGAAATTCTTATATAAAAGTTACTTCAGAAGAGACTCCAAATGTTCTCAATCTAAATAACCCAAAAGTAGTCAGGCTTAAGCATTTGGATGAGAATATATAATGTCTAAACACTTCATCTTACCTAAGTCATCTTCTCCAGGGTCAGCTTTAAAAATGTACACTTTGATGACCTCAGGGCAAGAGCCATCCACTTTACAAGGATCAATTTCCGACTCTGTGTCCATGGTCATTCCAGAGAACCGTCGTGTTCTATTTTGCCAGCATCATCCACTAAAAAGGAAGGAAATAAATCACAATAATAGCAGATATTTAAATAAAATGTTACCTGTTTGCAAAAGTTCTTTTACAAATATAATCTCTAACTTGATTCACATAAAATTGGATTTTACGCCAGGCACGGTGGCTCACGCCTGTAGTCCCAGCACTTTGGGAGGCCGAGGCAGGCGGATCATGAGGTCTGGAGATCAAGACCATCCTGGCTAACACAGTGAAACCCCGTCTCTACTAAAAATACAAAAAAAGTAGCTGGGCACAGTGGCGCCGTGCCTATGGTCCCAGCTACTTGGGAGGCTGAGGCAGGAGAATTGCTTGAATCCAGGAGATAGAGGTGGCAGTGAGCTAAGACCATGCCGCTGCACTCCAGTCTGGGTGAGAGTGAGGCTCTATCTCAAAAAAAAAAAAAAAAAAAAAAAGATTGGATTTTACCTAGACAAGTAGAAGATTCAATAAATATATTCCTAAAGACTTCTGAAAACGGAATCAGATATTAAAGCAAAAACTATACACAGAGAAAACTCCGTGGTAGCCTAGAAAAGTGTCAGTAACAAAAGAATATACTTATAGCCTTTGCTAAGCCACAAGGTAAAAGCACCCCTAATTAAAGATTTCGTCTAATACTAAAATCTTAAAAGAACTGGCCAAGTGCAGTGGCTCACTCCTGTCATCCCAGCACTTTGGGAGGCCAAGGTGGTTAAATCACTTGAGGTCAGGAGTTCAAGATCAGGCTGGGCAACATGGCGAGACCCCCATCTCTACCAAATAAATAAACATACATATATATATCACACACACAGACACACACAGACACACACAGACACACACACACACACACACACACACAAATTAGCTGGGCATGGTGGCACGTGACTGTAGTCCCAGCCACTCAGGAGGCTGAGGTGGGAGGATCACATCAGCCTGGGAGGTAGAGGTTACAGTGAGCCAAGATCACACTACTGCACTCCAGCCTGGGTGACAGAGTGAGACCCTGTCTCCAAACAACAACAACAAAAAACTTAGAAGAATGTCCTAGAGGTAAAATCAAGAAATACAGTCTTCACATAAATATTTTATAAGCACTATTTCATGGTCACTATTCTTGAGTATCATTTGATATGACCTATTTCCAATAGAATAATACATTTGAAAATAATCAAAATATGGTTGCCAGAGAGGTATACTGCAATGAGATGGCCAACAGAAATTCAACTTCAATCTGCTTAAATGTAAATATGCATAATGTACACACACAACTTTAGTTTATGACAATAATGAGTCTAGGTCCTTGCTGGCAAATGCAGCAATACATGAATTAAAACATATTCTCATACACCCATTGCCCTCATTAATGAAGGTATAGCCTACATATGTTAAAAAAGGAATGAACGACAGACAGACAGAGAGAAAGAGACAGAGAAAAGAAGAGAGAAAGAAAAGAAACAAAAAGAAAAAGAAAAAGAGATACATATGATTTCCAGTAGTAGAGACTCGGGGGATATACAATAAACATCACATTTATTTTCTAATTTTTTTATATTTTATGTATTTGTTTATTTTGAAAGAGAGTCTCTGCCACCCAGGCTGGAGTGCAGCGGTGGCAATCTTGCCTCATGCTGCCTCCTGGGTTCAAGTGATTCTCCTGCCCCAGCCTCTCAAGAAGCTGGGATTACAGGTGCCCGCCACCACACCCAGCTAATTTTTGTATTTCTAGTAGAGATGAGGTTTCGCCATGTTGGTCAAGCTGGTCTCAAATTCCTGATCTCAAGTGATCCACCCACCTCGGCCTCCCAAAGTGCTGGGATTACAGACGTGAGCCACGACGCCCAGCCCGAACATCACATTTTTAAAGCTTTGTAAAAGTAGCCAAGGAAGTAAGTGTGCTGTTATTCATAGGACCTGGAAAATAAAGCCCCTAAAATGATGTCTTCAAATAACAGACTCTGAATTTGAATACTAAAAGCATAATCCCCATATAATGTAGCCTTACGTTATACAGTGACATGTCTAGCTCAACAAAAGTGTGGCAAAGACTAATGAAAAGTTAGCACCCAATACAATTTAGTTTATCACAAAAGCTGGATTTTTCAATGTTGAGTCCATTAGTGAAACACTGAAGGAATGTTCTCTCTGCTCTAGGCCCAGCGGGCCTATATGGCATAGTGGAAGATTAACTAGAGGGGGATCAGTACTGAGTCCCAGAAAAGAAGGCTCATTGAGCTTGTCCGCAATGCCCGCAACAAGCCTTTTCATTTCCCCTTTGCCCTTTTAGTTCCCTTTCTGGTGTTCCTCTGCTAGATATATCTGTTTTCCTTTTGGATGGACATTAATGTTTTATTCAGTTCAACAAACAGTGAATCACAACTATATTAGACTCTAGGCTAGGTACTGGAGATGCAAACATGAAAGTCATGGGCTCCAGAAGTTTACAGTCTCGTGGGGAAGTGGACAACATCTATTTTTAAATGCAGTAATAATAATGTAGCTACCACTTATTAAATGATTACGGTAAGTACTATTCAATACTTAAAACCCTGTGAGGCAGGTGGTACAATATTCTCTACATTTTACAGTAGAGCAAACTGAAGTTTAGAGAGGTTGAGTAACTTATCTGCGAGTCACACAATTCGTATCTCAAACTACGTTAGTCCCAATCAGGACTCGTCAACTTCTGGAATTTGGAGCATAGGGTTTAAATTGGTAGAGGCCACTGTGATTTTTTGAAAAAAATCAAAAAAATAGTATAACAATCTAAACATGCTTTCTTTTCATGGAAATCAAATGAATGTGCTCATGACTCAAGCAGGCATAATCAGTATTGCAACCACGGCTAGGTGATGGTAGTTCTGACCACTGTAGGCTTTTAAAATCCAGTCAACCCTTGTGTAATTTCCACCAAGACAGAACTCAGATTCTGACATCTTTGAAATGATACTTCTGCCAAGTCCTGTTGAAGATCTCTATCAGATCCAAAAGTTGTGTTTACCTAATCAAAATTTTTACACAGAACATCAAGCTGCATCTTAGTACCTCAAAAGCCAACATTAAAAAGCAAAAATACGGCCGGGCGCAGTGGCTCAGGCCTGTAATCCCAGCACTTTGGGAGGCCGAGATGTTAGATCATGAGGTCAGGAGTTACCAGCCTGACCAGTATGGTGAAACCCCATCTCTACTAAAAATACAAAAATTAGCTGGGCGTGGTGGCACGTGCCTGTAATCTCAGCTACTCAGGAGGCTAAGGCAGGAGAATCGTTTGAACCCGGGAGGCAGAAGTTGCAGTGAGCCGAGATCGAGCCACTGCACTCCAGCCTGGGCAACAGAGTGAGACTCTGTCTCAAAAAAAAAAAAAAAAAGCAAAACCACAGTGACAATTTCTCAACTTAACTTCTGACTTATTGAGAAATAAGACCATTCACATCCCAAACAAATTACTTGCAAAGAAAAGGTTGAAAATGGTACCCCCAAACCTTTGTCATGTGCAAACATAAAAATTATAAAATTTAATCAGCTTGCTTCAAATGCAAAGTTCAAGAATCCCAAACTCTGGGCCACAGACAGCAGTTGTTGTTTTGGTCTATTTTTGACATCATTAATCAGCAAACAACATTTTAATATACCTTCATTTTCAAAACCAAACAAGTCACTTAAAAATGCACTTGTTGATAAATTATACTTTTCCTTACATACTTTAAATTCAAATGAAGGTCATTTATGAGAAAAAGCAAAAGCTTGCTTATGTACATTATAAGATGACATTAAAGTTGAACCCTCTAATGCAATCTTTAATAAATTGATACAGAAAATGAAAGAGGATGAGAGAAATGACTGGCAAACATCACTGTGCACTGATCGCTGCCATGGGAACAAAGGAATGATACCTCACTCAGGTTGGGAGAAAGAGAAGGGCACTTAATTCAGGTAAAGGGACAAATGCAGGGAGACACAAAATGGCGTGATGGTAAGGGAATGCACGGTTCAATATTGCTGCAATGTGAGGGTAAACTGTGTCACAGGGCGTGGCAGGAAATGCAGTCGACATGCTAAGCTGAAGCCAGGTCATGAAGGGCCTCGTGCACAAGCAGTGGGGCTCAGACTTTATCCTTGCAGGCCAAGGGTCTCAATCTGGTCAGGTGTCAAAATCTCTTAGGGAATTTAAAAACAAAGCATCCAGTTCAGCAGCTCTACAGAATCAGAATCTGCAGGGCTGCGACCTAGTATATATGGACAGATTTAGGGGCGCCCTGCCTCTGGGACTCTGATAGGCAGGAGAACATCTGCTGCAGGGATTGGGAGACTTTCAGGCAGAGCAGTGACTAAGTCAGATGCCCATTTTGCTAGTCTTGGAAAGGTAGATCCAAAGAGATCAAAACATGAAGCTGACTCAAGTCTACTACACTAATGCAGGTGATGATGAGGCTCTGAATCAGGACAGAGGTAGTACAACTAACTAGGGAGTGGGCTGGACTTGAGGCCTATCTTGGGATTAAAATGAGTAGAACTTGGTGTCTGACTGAAAACCCAACATGACAAAGGAGCCAAGGCTAACACTGGGTGTTTTTAATTTAGGTGACTGAGTGACTGGGGTAAGAAATGTGAGAGAAATGAGGAAAAGGATCTCTCTCTCCTGCATGTTTGATTAACTAACTTAAGGTCCCAAGGATAACATCCTGAAAGGCCCTCAGAACCAGCGCTTGTCACTATCGCATCGTGCCTCATGGCACCCTTTGCTTGCTTGCTTCTCTCGAAATACATGCTTAGTGTGGCCACTGTCTGGTTTTCCTCCCCATCTTTCCCACTGACATGGCACAATCTGTATTTTCATTACTCAGTCTTTTTAAGACCCAGTCTGGTGATAGTAGATGCTCTGAATATTGATGAATCAACAATTCACTGAATGAATGAGATGTGAAGTCAGCTGTTTAATATTCAAGTCTGAAAGTGGGAGGCTGACACAGCTTGGGGAGCCCTCAACTGTGTTAACTAAGCCTTGCCATCATGCAGGGAGAATCTGCAGTGTGAGGACAGAGTCCCAGGAATACCATAGTTTAAGGGAGGGGCAAGAATAGTTCACAAAGAAACCAGAGAAGGGAAAGCTGGAGAGGGTGGTAGAATGGTAGAAGGACATGAAGGAAACGCAGGAACCCTAGTAAGGCCCATGGCAATAATGCAGCACCACACAAGTCAAGAAGGAACATGGAGGAGGAATGTCCACTGTAGTAGCCTCAGGTTGATGTTCTTGATGAAAATTGGTGTAGTGAAGGCTGTATGGGGTCGGACTAGAGTGGGTTGAGGAGCCAATGGAACATGCGAGTTTCTTCAAGTCTAGTTTTAAAAGGCAAACAAAGGGACAATAACTAGAATGGGCTGCAGGGTCAAGGAGTTTTCCATTTAGTATTAATAAATAAAAATACTCAAGCATGCTCTGTCTGTAGGAGAAAACAGAATAGAAAGTGAGAGGCTGAAGCCAGAGGACATGATGAAATTTTGGGATCCAAATCTCAGAGGAAAAAGGATGAATGACACTGGAGCAAAGATGAAAGAATTTTCCTTAAACAGGAGAAGAAACATGCTACCCTTCTGAGACTTGAATGAGAATGTAGCTATGCTATGTTTAGGGAAGCAGGGAAGGTGATAATGCAGAAAGCTGCAGTTTATGGCTAGTGGCTTCAATCACAGATATGAAAGAGGAGGCAAGAACTTGGGTAATTAGTCAGAGAACAGCAGACTGGGTTAAGAGCTTGAGAAACTAGAGAAAATGAGTGATCCAAGACAAGCTTAATGATATGAAGGTTCAAAAGAGTCCCAACTGGGTGAACTCTTTGCAGTTAAACAACAACTACAGGTTCTCTAAACGCTGGACGTAACTATCTAAAGTATCTTGATTATGCTTTATAAAAATGGTTTGTAGGGGGAAAGAGTAGCATTAATGTTCTTACTTCTGGACTGATGTGAACTTACCCTTTTTCAAAGCTATTTTTATGCCATACCCGGCTAACTGGGCCAAGGTTATTTTCTTAAAGGTGGTTTGGAATTTCAAACTGAGGTAGCAATGGAGGGATAAAGTTATCACCAAACCAGGCGGAAGAGTGCAGAATAAATCTGCAACATCTTCAGAGAACTCAACTCTAAACAGTTTGATACTGTTGATAAAGCTGGCCTCTTTTGACAAGGTTTGTCAAAACTGATTCTAACAAGTGCTGGAAAATCCAATGTCCTTGTGTTTACAAAGAACATGGCCAGGCTTATTGTTTCTGCATGTCAGTTTGTACCCTTCAGATTAAACCTCTGATGACTAGAAAATTCAATCATTTTAGAGCTTCCAAAATGTCATGGTTTTACCTGTAACTTGAAGTAAAAGACCTTTGCTTGCTTTCACAAATGTGTGGGAAAATACATTCCAAATATATGAGCTTACCTGGTAGCAAAGCTATTCTATTACATAAGTATAATTCACCTTCAGATTTTCACTTTGAAAATTTACCCCACTAACTCAATCTACAAAATTATTCTGAATATGAAATGTTACAGGAATGATTTTATCTTTAAAAAAGACACTTTGATGGTCCTGTTAAGTACTCAAAATTTCACTGTGATTTTAAAGCTACCATTATTTAAAAATGAATTTCTAAAAACAAAGATGGCTTCGATAAAATTGAGTCATCGTACCTATGATTCCTGCATAAGTGCCTTCTCCTAATGTAGTAATAAAGAACTAGAGCTTGAGAATAAGGCCTCTCCAAAATAGAAGAGTATAATTTCTGGAAATTAAGACTACTTCTAATAATAACTACCATTTGCATGGCATTTTGCAATTTCCTTAGCATTTTTACATTTTTAAATTTCATTTGATTCTCATCTTTTCCAGATAAAGAAATACAGGCTCTAAAATGGCATGTGATTTGCCCAAAGTCAGTGAGCTACTAAATGATAGGTGGAAGAGAAAGTGAGGTGCCTGTCTTTAGAACTCAGACCTTTATCTTCATCTTCTGATTTCTAAAGAAATGTATGTTTACGGTATAAAATTTAGTATTAAAAGTTAATTATCAATAATCCCACCAAGCAGAAATTCTATCATGTTAGTAAACTTCTCTCCATCTTTTTCTATTCTTTTTTAAAAAGTAATATTGGCATCATAGTTTCCTCAAGTTTTATATAATAATCTTTATATTTCACCTAACAATTTAAATCTCAAAACTGAAAATTTAACTTATCAACTATCTCATTAGTAGGAGCGTACTATAGTAAAATATAGGTATGTATTATAATGCTTCAAGGAAGCTTCAGTAAAACTCCTCTAAAGACTGAAAATTAGGAGATGGATTATATGCAATGCTAGGAGATACTGAGGTATCTAGTTCATTAAGATTTCAGAAAACCTAGTAGTTTTTGGTAAAGAAAACTTATGGGGGGCGGGAGGAGACACCCCAGTTCAAGTAAACTATTAAAGGAGTATTAATCTTACGAAAAAATTAGCAGAACTGAACTCATTCTTACATGGAGAACATCATTTCATGGCAAACCTATATAGTAAGGAATGATGGTGGTCATGATGGATAGTGAGAACAAACATTTACTGAGCACGTATCACACACCAAGCACAAAGCTAAGCCTTTAAAGCATACATTTACTCTTCACAACAACCCTATGAAATAGGAAATACTGTTTTCTTATTCTCACCTCTCTAAACTTCCAGGCAAATTTCATTACAATTTTGCCAAGATAAAAAATGTATATAGCCGGGCTTAGTGGCTTACATCTGTAATCCCAACACTTTAGGAAGCCAAGGCGGGCGGACTGCTTAAGCTCAGTAGTTCAAGACCAGCCTGGACAACATGGTGAAACCCCATCTCTACAAAAAAAATACAAAAATTAGCCAGGCGTGGTGGCGCACGCCTGTAGTCCTAGCTGCTTGGGAAGCTAAAGTGGGAGGATGGATTGAGCCTAGAAGACAGGGACTGCAGTGAGCTATGATCACACCATCGCATTTTTATTTATATATAATTTTTATTTATATATAATTTTTAAATACTATATATGTTTAATACATGTTTCTAAATTACATATATACAGTATTTGCACTGGAATTGCATTTTGTCTAAATTAACATAAAAGATATACATAATAAAAAACATAGTAATTACCTAATCTCTCAAGATCAAGTTGTAAAGTTTATTTACCTTCCCCAAGGAACAAAACATTGACTTTTAGTTGATTTCCCTCTCCCCAGATTTCCCACCGAACACCTCTAGAAACTGCCCTCATTTCAGCCTTCCTAAAGCAAAGATCCAGTCACCTTATTCTCTAGCACAGAAGGGTGCCCCATTTCCTACCAAGTAAAATACAAATTACACAGTTTAGCAACCAACCTCTGTCCTGTCCCCTCCCAGTAGTTTCCCATAGACCCTATGTGCCCTGAACTTAAAGAGTACATTTTTATTTCCATTCCTTTATGCTTCTTTTTGCTCTTTAAAAAAAAAAAAAAGGGCCAGGCATGGTGGCTCACGCCTGTAATCCCAGCACTTTGGGAGGCCGAAGCGGGCGGATCACAAGGTCAGGAGTTTGAGACCTGCCTGGCCAACATGGTGAAACCCTGTCTCTACTAAAAAAAATACAGAAATTAGCCGGGTGTGGTGGCACATGCCTGTAATCTCAGCTACTTGGGAGGCTGAGGCAGGAGAATTGCTTGAAGCCAGAAGGCGGAGGTTGCAGTGAGCCGAGACTCCGCCACTGCACTCCAGCCTGGGTGAAAGCGTGAAACGCCATCTCAAAAAATAAAAAATAAGGCTGGTCCGATGGTAGTGGGTTATCAGAACTTATTAACATTAGTGTCACTAAAATTGGTATACAACCCCCCCACTGCTAAATTTGACTGGCTAAAAAAAAAAATAAAAAATAAAAAATAATAAAAAATAAATAAATAAAAGGTTACTTGTGACCAATTCTTGGCCCTTATGTGACTTGCAGCGGCAGCATCTGACAGATGCTCACTCTCTTGATTCACTTTTCTCACCTGGCTCCCATGACCCAACCTCTTGGTTTCCTCTCACCTCACTAATACCTTAACGACCAAACATTTACTTGAAGATTAGCATTCATATACTTAACAAATGAATGTTGCATACTTCATATGCTGGGCAGTGATGTAGCACTTGGGATACATTAGTGAACAAAACACAGGGAAGTTGCCTTCTCACTCTTTGCTGGAGCCTCCTCTTACTGCCTCATGCTGCAAACTCCAGAGCCTAGTCCTTGGTCTTAGTTTGTCTACAATCACTCCTTTGGTTATCTCACTCTGTCTCATGACTTCAATTTCATCTATGCACCAGTAACTCCCAAATTTACATCTCCACTCTAGACCTGTCTCCATAACTCAGATTTGGACATGTATCTCCTCTTTCTGACGTCTATCAGATGTTTCAAAAGTAAGTTTCTGCTCAAATGTTACCTTCTCAGCAAAACCCTGACCGTACTTGTAACCCAAATCCCCCCTTATGTTGCTTTTTACCTCCTTAAGTCTGTATCACCTTATGATATGCTGTATCACTCATCTATGTCTGTGTACCTCTGCCAGAATGTAATGTTTAAGAGGAAAAGAAAACTTCCCTGTGTTTTGTTCACTAATATATCCCAAGTACCTACAACACTGCCCAGCATATAGAGTAAGCATGCAACATTCATTTATTAAATATATGAATGCTAATCTTCGTAAATGTTTGGTCTTTAAGATATTAGTTCTTAACCCTCTTAAAAAAACAAAAAAGCCAGATGGAGTGGCTCACACCTATAATCACAACACTTTGGGAGGCCAAGGTGGGAGGATTGCTTCAGCCTGGGCAACATAGTGAGACCATCTCTAAAAGAATTTTTACATTAGCCAGGCATGTTGGTATGGGGCTGTGGTCCTAGCTCCTCAGGAGACTGAGGTAGGAGGATCACTTCCGCCCAGGAGGTCCAGGCTGTAGTGAGTCATGATCATGCCACTGCATTCCAGCCTGGGCAACAAAGCAAGACCTTGCTTTAAAAAATAAAAACAAGAAAAAATATTATAAAAGCATCCATATTTTGCCTGTAATACACAAATAAGTTTTAGAGCCAGTATCTACTGTCACTTTACTATGAAAGACGTGGAAGTTAACATTTCTACTTCTCCACTCCCCCCAAATATTTTATAGTTTTATATTAAATGAATTCAAAGCTCATTTCTAGTTTTTTAAATCGCAGTTTCTCCATTCTAGGGTTCTGTCTACTGATTGATCCTTTAACTCTACTAGATTCAATACCAAATAGTTCCCCCATCCCTGTCAAGAAAGGCCAGTGGGTGCTACAGTCCTTGAACTCCTGAATACTTGAAAATGTTGGTCCATGGCCTTTATTTGAAGAATGAATTGGCTGAGTATAAAACTCTTAGGTTACAATTTCCTCAGAACTTTGCAGACATTGTTCCACTGTCTCCTAGCATTGAGCATTTCTATTGTGCCTATAATTCTTGATCCTTAAAGTTCACTAAATAACACTATGATTATGATGTTTTTTCATTTTGACAATTTCTTGGAACAAGAAAGATTCTAATCTTTATTTCAGGAAAAAGTTTTTCCATTATAAATATTTTTCTAGTTCATTAATTGTTCTCTTCTGGAATTTCACTTGTGTTTGGGTCCTTTATCTGTCTCCATATCTATCCTTCTTCTCCATAATCATTTTCGCAACTTTATTTTCTTACCATTTCATTTTATGATTTCCTAAAGCCCACTCCCTCTGTCCTTGGCTATATGGTAAGATACATTTTTTCTTATTGTTGCTTCCATGGTGTTTTTTACCTTGATCATAGTTTTTTTCTTCAGCTTCTTTCTGAATTTTGCCAGTTTATACTCTAACTGCCCCTATTGCCTTGTAATACATTCTTTGAACCTCTGTATGTCTTGAGTTTTTAATTTTTGGGGGGGAGGGAGGGTAGAGATGGGATCTCACTGTATTGCCCAGGCTGGTCTCAAACTCCTGGCCTTAAGCAATCCTTCCACCTCCATCTCCTACAGTGCTGGGATTACAGGTGTGAGCCAGCACACCTGGCCTGTCTCAGATTTTCAAAAGACATCATAGTGTGTTTGCAATTTCACTGAGCCTGCAGACCAGTGCTAACCAACAGAATTTTCTTTGATGAAGGAATGTTCTGCAACAGCCATATGTAGCTATTAAGGACTTGAAATGTGGCTGGTGCAATGTAGGAACTGTATGTTTAATTCATTTAAACAACTTTATCTTAGCCACGTATGTGGCTAGTGGCTACTATTAGAGGAAATTTCTAGATTCAAAGGGCTCCCATGTATGAAAATACAATGCATTAAAAAAAAAAAGTCTACAGCCAAACACAGTGGCTCACACCTGTAATCCCAATAACACTTTGGGATTCCACTTATAAGAGGTAGCCAGGGTAGTCGAATTCATCAGAGACAGAAAGTAGAAGGATGGCTGCCAGGGGCTGGGGAAGAGGGGATCAGGGAATTAGTGTTTAATGGGTATGGAGTTTGTTTTACAAGATGAAAAGAGTTCTGGAGATGGATGCTAGCGATCACTGCACAACAGTGTGAATGCACTTAATGCCACTGAACTATATACTTAAAAAAATGGTTAAGATGGTAACCTTTATGTGTATTTTATCACAATTTAAAAATAATAATTTTTAAAACTAAATAAAAAGCTTTTGGCACAATTCCACAACTATCGCCTCTCCTTTTTCAAACATCCCTCGTGTTACTAGAAGATATTTTATTGAAAAAGTAATTTCTTAAAGAGGAAAAGCTAATTCGGGGGCCTTTAGTAAATAGAAAAGCTAACAATAAAGACTCTAGGGAATTGCTCCTTGGCCCATTTGGCTTTTATGATTATTACTGAGATACAGTTTACATAACATAAAAATCTCCATTTTAAAGTGTACAATTAAGTGATTTTTAGTACATTCACTGTGGTGCAACCATCACTATCTTCTAATTCCCCATAAAGAAACACCATACCCATTAGCAGTCAGGCCCAACTCATTCCTCCCCCCATCTCCTATGGATCTGCCTCTTCTAGATATTTCATATAGATGGAATCATACAACATGTGGTTTTTTGTGCCTGGTTTCTTTCACTAAGCATGTTTTCAAGGTTCATCCATATTGCAGCATTCAACAAAACTTAATTCCTTTTTATGACTGAATGATATCCCGTTGTATGGATATACCACATTTTAGTTATCCATTCATCAGCTGATGAACATTCGGGTTGCCATCACTGTTTGGCTAATGTGAATAATACTGCTTTGAATGTGTGCAGAAGCTTTTGTGTGAACATGTTTTCAATGGTCCATTTGATTTTACATTTTTAAAACGATATACTACTGTCTGCTAATGACACTAAAAGGGAGTAACATGGAAATACTAAGCCTTTGGAAGAATAAAAGAAACGACAACAACAACACCTGAAAGATAAGAAATCATCTCTTAAAGCCAGAAAGAGAAGTCATTAAACATGGTCATTAAAATAAGCTCAAATAAAATCTTTTTTTTAAGATAGTATCTTGCTCTGTCACCCAGGCTTCTAGAATGCAGTGCACAATCATGGCTCACTGCGGCCTTGACCTTCTGGGCTCAAGCAATCCTCCCACCTCAGCCTCCTGAGTAGCTGGGACCACAGGCATGTGCCACCACACCGGGCTATTTTTTTTTTTAATTTTTTCTAGAGATGGGTCTCCCTATGTTGTCAAGCCTAGTTTGAACTCCTAGGCTCAAGTGATCCTCTGCCTCATCCTCCACAACGTTGGGATTACATGTGTAAGCCATTGTGCCAGGCCTCAAAATCTTAACAGCGCAACTCTGACTGCCACATTTCAATAAAGACTGAAAAGATCTTGTGCTGGTCTTGAGAACAACTGAAGTTATCTAGGAGGCACAAACAAGAGAGAAAATCTATGCCATGAGGACACAATGAGTCTCAAACTCTAATTAAACTTGAAGTCGATAGACCTATGGCCAATACTCATAAGGTAGACACGCATTCACTAAATCCCAGCCTCCCAGACACCTGGTAAGTCTTTAAACAGGCTAATTTGAGAGAAAAATAAAGATGATTTTACTTCCTAAATAAGTTACCTCAAGGGGCAGTCTCTGAATACACAAATCTTTTCTAAAGGTTTAACAAGATTGACACCTGTTGGGACTTGTGTCACACACTTGGGACTGATGTCAAGGAGGGAAACCAGGCCTTTCCTTACCATATACCTCACTATTGCTAAGAGAATTAGGTTCTGTGAACAATGAGCCTATTCTAACTTACTCTGGCAAGTCGAATAGTCTTACTACCTAATTACCAGAATGTTTTTAAAACCTCTAACCCCAAAATACAAAAAAAAAAACTTTAGAATAGACTTGATATTATTCAACATTGTCACGGTCCCTGTGTGGGTGGCTATTTAATACCCAATGAAGGCTGGGTGCGGTGACTCACGCCTGTAATCTCAGCACTTTGGGGCCAAGATGGGCTGGTCACCTGAGATCAGGAGTTTGAGACCAGCCTGGCCAACATGGCAAAACCCCGTCTCTATTAAAAATACAAAAATTAGCTGGGTGTGGTGACGCACACCTATAATCCCACCTACTCTGGAGGCTGAGGTAGGAGAATCACTTGAACCCAGGAGGTGGAGGCTACAGTGAGTCAAGATCGCACCACTGCACTCCAGCCTGGGAGACAGAGTAAGACTCCATCTCAAAAAAAACACCCAATGAAGATATCAAGATGGGTATCTCCTCCTAAAAGGATATCTGAGCAACTATTACATCCCAGGCACTATGGTAAGTAGTTTCCCTGTATTATGAAATCAATGACAACAACCCCAGAACTTAGATGTTTTATCTCTACTTGACCTATGTGAAAACAGAGCACCAAAAAGACTGAGTAACTTGCAGGAAGTATTCTGTCAGGAAGGCAAATGCTTTAGCAGATAAATACATTTAAATTTCATTCTTAGACCTTCCTCTCTTCACTTCCTCCTCAGGAACCCTCTTTCTGGGGTTAAAATTCCACTTTAGTATATAGCCCATAAAAGACTTCAAAGAATTGGGTACGATCTCATCTCCTTTAATTCTTGAAACTTTCCTGGAGCAGTTCAAAGGTTTAATGAAATTAGCCTGACTCTGTAGACAAGGAATTAAAGGAACAGCGCCATTCAGGTCCCTGTCCTAAGTTAGAGTGATCTGTAGTGTGGTATCAGAGACATAAGTAACGAAAAATAGTTGCTGAATTGCAGTAAATTGGTCTAAAACTAGTAAAACAATAACTGATTTCTTAATACTAAACATTCAGGGGGAAAGAAAGGAATGACTGCCACAATCCCACTCTGTACCTGCCTTTACCCAAGAATTCCCTGATGGGACAACAGAAAGGTCATAATGAAGCTAGTCTAGATGGAGCCTTGCTAGCCCCAACGGATGCCACTCACTGACTGATGCCTCTGTGTGGATGAGAACGACAGCAATGGCTAGCAGTGATTGACAGGATCTCTCATTCTCACAACAACCCTGGAAGTCAAGCGATATTACTGCCATTTCACAAATAAGGAAGCTAAAACAAAAAGGTTAGTTAACTTGCCAGAAATTCATTCAGCTAATGAGTAGCAGAGCTGGTATCCAAATCCAAGGCTATCTGACTCAGCTGCAGGCGCTGCTTCCATATACCAGATGTTGTTTCTCTAAGATAGGTGAGGAGAAGTATGTTCTCTCTCCCTCTCTCCTTTCCTCTTCCCTCCCCAAACCCATTACCTCACAAAGTAATCGTATTCCGTTCAAAGGGCAAGGTGACATTTTTTTGTCTAGGTCTCAGTAGATAAACAGTAAATATTAACCAGAAGGCCAGTGTGAAGCTCCAATTGCTTGTAATGCTTTCAAAATAGAGATCTTTTCCCATCTTTATTTTTGGCAGGGGAAGGGAGAAACTAAAACATCTTTGCCTTATTTGACTGCTTTATTCTCGTTATAAAGCTAGCCAACACCTAGATTCAACATTGTACTGAAAACTCTTAAGTCATTAATTTTAGTGTTGATTTCTAAATAAATTTCAGTGTCTACAGTAAAGACACAATTTTAGATGGATTAAAATAAACCTCTTTTCAAATTTCATCCGAAAAAGCTTTAAAAAGATGTTCAAAGTGACTATAGTTAATAACGATGTACTATATACTTGAAAAATCACTGAGATTAGATTTTAAGTGTTCTCACCACAAAAAAATAAGAATGTGAGGTAACATACGTTAATTAGCTCCACTTACCCATTTCACAACACATACATATTTCTTTTTTCTTTTTTTTTTTTTAAAGATGGGGTTTCACCATGATAGCCAGGCTGGTCTTGAACTCCTGACCTCAGGTGATCCACCCACCTCAGCCTCCCAAAGTGCTAGGATTACAGGCGGTAAGCCACTGCGCCCGGCAACATATATATTTCAAAACATCATGTTGTGCACCATGAATATATACAATTTTTATTTGGCAACTTAAAAAAAAATTTTTAAATAATGAAATAAATTTTTAAAATGTTTAATACACTTCTCCAGACTATCCTTAGTTCAGTAAAATAACACTTTCTCACACTTCAGAAATATTCCCATGCAGATACATGTTTTTCAAATTACAAATTTTTATCCTGTGTTTTATCAAATGGTTTTTTAAAAAAGAACTGGTAGGGTACATACATAAAAATAATGATAAAATACATACCTAGCCAGTAATTAGCCCATGAAATAAAGGAGTAAATATTTTACTATTCTCTTCTATGCTAATAGTCCCTAGAATCAATCAATAAACTATGAGATTGTGTCAACCCTCAGAGTTTATACATTAAACACAGGGGGTTTGGACTTTACGTACTTATTTGCTCCCTGGTTTAAAAAAAAAAAAATTGGTAGGGTACATACATAAAAATAATGGTAAAATACATACCTAGCCAATAATTAGCCCATGGAAGGAAAGAGTAAATCTCTTACTATCTCTTCTGCGCTAACAGTCCCTAGAATCAATCAATAAACTATTAGATTGTGTTGGCCCCCAGGGTTTATATATTAAACATAGGGGTTTGGACTTTATATATTTATTCGCTCCCCTGAACCACGTTTTATTGGCTGTCTACTGTGACCAAAGTCATGCTTCATTAGAACAATTAGTCAAAATACCTAAACTGGATGGCCAGGGCAAACCAGGACCATCTCATTCCACATGTGCAGGGGTCCCTTTACAGTGTACTTGTATGCAGCAACCCCGTCAATAACTCTTTAGCGTATCCATTTGCTCCTCTTCTACCAGTTTTGTCATGTACCCAGCTGCATAGACCGGAAACCAAGAAGTGAGCTACAAACCCTCCCCTCTTTCTCAACCCTAAATTTAATCCAAATTCTACTTCCTAAATATGTCATGAATCAGTTTCTGCTAATTTCTACTGATAAAACCTTATTTCAAACTATTATCATCTGTTTCTTACCTGGACCACCACAATAACCTTTCAAAATGTACTTTTTGTTTCTGATTTCACTATTACCTTGCATCTGCCCTGAACACTGCCGTTATCTTTCTAAACTATAAATCTAAACATGTTATTATTAATCTGCCTAAAATCTTTTAACAGCTTCCCACGTCCAAAAAGTAAAGCAGGCTTCTATGTTCAAGAGCCTTTGAGTTTTGGGCCCTATTTTGCCAGTCTTCTTTCTCACCACTTCCTCCACCCTCCTCACCAGACATTATTAGCACCCCAAAGAATAGGTCTCTGAACACTCAACAATCTCTCACATCTCTCTGACTTTCTTCCCTCCTCAGCCACCTACTGAACATTTTATTTTCTACACCCTTCAGATTGAGTTCATCTCAAATTACTTTTTAAAGCTCTGAAAAAATTTTTTAAACCCTTGTCTTTGAGAATACTGAAATATTTGGGGGAAAAAAATGATATGTGGAATGTACTTCAAATACAGAAGGGAGGAAAACGATAGGAGATGAAATAAATTTGGTATCTTCAAGTGAGCTTCCATAGAATTTCAGCTTACAATGCTTTCGTAGCATTTTATCTTCCTCAAATGTACCAAAAATTTTCTGTTTCTCTCTTTTTTTTTTTTTTTCGAGATAGAGTCTCGCTCTGTCGCCTAGGCTGGAGTGCAGTGGCACAATCTCGGACTCAATGCAACCTCCGCCTCCCAGGTTAAAGCAATTCTCCTGACTCAGCCTCCTGAGTAGCTGGGATTACAGGTGCATGCCACCACACCCAGCTAATTTTTCTATTTTTAGTAGAGATGGCGTTTCAGCATGTTGGTCAGGCTGGTCCCAAACTCCTGACCTCGTGATTTGCCCACCTCAGCCTCCCAAAGTGCTGGGATTGCAGCCATGAGCTACCGCACCCAGCCCTATTTTCTCCCTTAGTGCTTCTAAAGTACTTTGTGTATCTATTTATATATCCTCTCATACTTTTTTTTTAATCTACAGAGCTTCTTGTGGTCTGGTCAAACCTTCTCATACTCAACTGAAATTGCCTGTATTCTGTTTCTCTTCCCTACCAGACTGTGAACTCTGGTAAAAAGCCAGGGACTTCGCTGTTTATCTCCAACCCCTGGTGAGGTTTGCAGCTCATTATGGCTGATCAATAAATGTTTCCTGAATAAGATGCAGGCACAAGAAAAATCAACCCTGGCAAGAGAAAATAATAGCTTATATATGGATTCCTTTTTCTCATATAAACACAAATCTGAAAAAAAATACTTTTCATTTAGAAAAACAACAGGATGGGGTTTAGAAACAGTCTGGGCTTCTGCTGGAATGGGTTACATAAGAAAATGTTTAAATCCCCCTCCCAACAAATTATTTTTTAACATTGTTAAAATTTGGTATTCATTAATATTGTAAATTTTATTTATCTTTGGAATTCTATTTGCCTCCCCATCTACTAATAAGCACTATTTATCATGAACTCTACTGCTTTGTAGTATTAAATTATACACACATATATACATACATACAGAGAGAGAGAGAAAGAAAGGGGGGGCAATTAGAGAATTAAGAGTGGACACTTTGGAATAAAACATAAATGGTTTCAAAACCTCACCCTAATGCTACTGTGTGACCTTGGACAAGTTATTAGTCAAGGCTGCAGTGCACTATGATTGGGCCTATAGCTACCCACTATACATCTACAGGTATGTATGTATGTATGTATGTATGCATGCATGCATGCATCATAGTGGTACCTGGGCAACACACTGAGATCTCATTTCAAAAACTAACAATACATTTCAATTCTGGCACACAGATATAATTTATTGAAAGTTTACTATTACCTATTTTTATTGTTATCAAGAGACAATACCTACTGGTAGGGAAGAAATGTATCATTAATGGCTTGGATGAGGCATGATGTACACAGACCTTCAGCTATAACATTCATTTATTCAACAAATATTTATTTCATACCTAATACGCATATGGTGTGATGGGGGAAGATACATAAGCAGCTAAGATGCAGTAAATAGTTCCTGTCCTCAAGAAACATATAATTTAGAAGCCATTCATAAAACATAGATTGCAAAGAGCAAAGAAGTCAGTCATCCTGACCTCAAAGGTAGCTATATGTGACAATGAACATTTGTGTCTATATACACAACCATGATATTATAAAGAAAAAGGACTGCTTCATCATCATTTAGTGTTGTTTTGTGTGGTTTGTTTTTGGATTTTTTAGAGATGGGGTCTCACTCTGTCACCCAGGCTGAAGTATAGTGTATGATCTACAGCTCACTGCAACCTCAAACTCCTGTGCTCAAGAGATCCTCCTGACTGCTTCCTGAGTAGCTGCGACTACAGGCACACACCACCACACTAGCTTTTTTTTTTTTTTTTTTTGTAGTAGAGACGGGGTATTCCACGTTGCCCAGGCTGGTCCCGAACTCCTTAGCCTCAAGACCTCCCCCTTCAGCCTCCCAAAATGCTGGGATTACAGGTGTGAGCCACCTTACCTAGCCCATCATCATTTCAAATGAGACCTGTAGAGGGGAAGAAACCTGCCAAGATGGATACTAAAGACATTAGAAAAGCTGTTTATTAGACACTCAGATCCAATAACATAATGAAACTTTTAAAGAAGAGAGTACTTGCACATCTGGCCACATTTCTGACCTAAAAATAAAGAGTGTTTAATAAATATAAGAAATCAGAGATACTACCATCTCTCATCATATTATAAAAGCCAAGACGGGCTGGTCACCTGAGATCAGGAGTTTGAGACCAACCTAGCCAACATGGCAAAACCCCATCTCTCTACTAAAAATACAAAAATCAGAAATCAAGTGTCAGGTGTGGACTTTTTCATGTGTGGTGTCATGCCTGTACTTAGAAAGTTCTGGATTCTGGAGCATTTCAGATATTGGATTTTCGGATTAAGGAAACTCAACCTGTATTTTAAAATAGCATTTTCGGCTGGGCACAATGACTCATGCCTGTAATCCCAGCACTTTGGGAGGCCAAGGTGGGTGGATCACCTGAGGTCAGGAGTTCAAGACCAGCCTGGACAACATGGTGAAAACTGTGTCTCTACTAAATAATACAAAAATTAGCTGGGCATGGTGGCCTGTAATCCCAGCTACTAGGGAGGCTGAGGCACAAGAATCACTTGAACCCAGGAGGCAGAGATTGCAGTGAGCTGAGATCACACCACTGTACTCTAGCCTGAGCGACAGAGCAAGACTCTATCTCAAAATAAAATAAAATAAAATAAAATAAAATAGTATTTTCATACTAAATACTGCATTGTACTTACAAGCTTGAGACTCCTAACCTCAGCTGGCCCCTCAATGCAGTTCAGCAATCTATCTCATAAATTCGTGGCTTCCTACATTGGCCCATCTCCAAACGACCAAAGCTTTTCAACCCTTTCCCATTATCCTTCAGCTTTCCACCCAACCTCTGCAGTCCTTCTGTATGTACAGATAAACCTGCTCCACAGACAAAATAGCTCCCAACATTCAAACACTCCTTTTACATTCTGTGCCTGGAAAGGGGCCTCATCCTTAACTGCCTTCCTGTCTCAGAGAAGGGGAGTCACTTTCCGTCTCCTGGACTCACCTAATAGCCATCCCTACAGCCCTGGACCCCACCCAGTCCCTTCCCCTTCTCTGGAACCTGCTCTGTTAGCCCTTCCTTTCTTTATCTTCAGGCTCTCTCTGCCCAGGGATTTTTTTTTTCCTTTAAGTGTATAAACATGTTCAACTTACTTTTGCCATCCAGGCAACCATCAAAAGCTATACTCCTGCCTCTTCAGTCCCTTTGCTGACCAAAATGGTAATTTATCCAAACTGCTTCACCTAACTCTACTTTCACTAATTTCTCAATCCATCCTAGCTCATCTCTTCTATCTCCTCTCCACTAGCCCATGCCTTACTGAGCCTACTGTAATTTAGATACCAATGACCTAAATGCCAAACAAAAAAGCCTGCTTTCTCCTCAGTGGCTGATACTCATAGAAACTTTTTATCCTAAACAGTGCTGAAAACACTTTTTCTCCTCCTTCTCTTCCCAAAATCTTATTTTACATGGACTCTTTTCTGCCTACTTCTTAAATACCTAAAGGAGCCATACTTGACACTCATACTCTACAAGCATGCTCTGGAGACCACCATCCACTTCCATACATGATACTGCCTACATTCTTATTATGCTAAATTTCTTCCTCTAGCCACAAACTCTCTCAAAAGCACCAAAGTCACATCTTTTCAACTGCCTAGAAAAAACATCCACCAGCAAGCAACTCAAACTGTTAACAGGTCAAAAATCTCCCCCTGCCCCACCATTCCCCACCAAACCTACTCCTCCTTTCAGGTAACGGCATGACCAGGCACCCAATCTCCCAAGGTAAAAACTTAGGGTCATCCTTGAATTACCTTTCTTCCTCACACCCCTAGCCTCTTCCATCTATCATCAAATCTCATCCATTTTACTTCATAATCTCTTGAAATGCAGCTACCTCTCTGTCCCCTTTACTATTAATGTACTTCAGATCTTCATCTCGTATGTGAATCATTTCAACAGTTCTCTACTACTAATCTCTCCCTGACTTAGTCTTACTCCACATACCAGGATATATCGTCCTAAAATAATTTCAAAATTGAAACAGGATACCCATATTTTTCTCTATCAGACTGGCAAAAACTAAAAGAAAAATAATACTCTGTATTGGTTAGAGTGTGGGGGAAATGAACATTCCCATAAACTTGGTGAGGGGAATATTAAGGCAAAATACCAAGGGAATTTAACCAAACTTGAAGCATAACCAAACTTGCAAATGTGTATACCCTTTGATCTACCAATTCTATTTCCACGAATTTATTCTAAGGAATAAAACAGAACGTACACAAGATCTATAAGTATATCCTAAAGTTCCCACCAATATCAGTGAAGGCCAGAACCTTTTTTTGTTTTTAACATACTATACTATTTGCCTGGAATGCTCTTTCTGCCACCCGTGCCCTCCTATATCCTGTAAAACTAGAATTCATCCTTGATTTCAAAGGTCAGCTACTCCATCTGGTCTCCATGGCAGTTTCACACTACAAACTTTCTCTCCCACAGGAGATCATAAGCTCTCCAGGGATAATGGTTTTATGTATGTATTTATTTAGCATATCTCTGTATCTATGCTACCTACAACAATGTCTCACACATTAAGAGTCCAATAAACATGTGTTGAATAAAGGCATTTTCTTCCTCTTTCCACAAAGAATTCTTTGATTTTCAAAATCTCAAGGAGTTTTCAAAGGAGTTTCAAAATCTCAAAGAAGTTTCCTAAAATGCTGGTGGACTTTAATATATTAATGCTATATTAAATTCCTGTATTAAAACAGGTATTCAAGCAAAGCAAATGTTCTTGTAAATTTATAAATAGTCTGTAAATCCTTTATATTTGAAGTGTAATCCCTTAAGGCATAAGAATTTCCATACTGGGTCAGAACTGTGGCCTAGCCAACCTAGAATTTTATCTCTGAAAGTGGTACCAACAAATATGTTGTAAGAAGGTAACAGCTGTCCTTGCAGATGCTAAGATAAACATTTAAAGGTGTGCTTCAAAATACTTTGCTTTTCTCCAATAACCTAGTATGAATTCATCATACTTGATACATATTTTGGAATTATGCTTCATACTATGAAATCATGTTTCATAGTCTTCATGTTATCTGTTATATAGTATTTCATGTATAAGTACATAAGTATTACATAACCAGTACTGTATATCCATATTCAAGAAAATAAGTAGCAGCACATGTGTCTGACACCTGTAATCCCCGCACTTTAGGAGGTCAAGGCAGGCAGACTGCCTGAGTTCAGGAGTTCGAGACCATACTGTGCAACATGGCAAAACCCCATCTCTACTAAAAATACAAAAAATTAGCTGTGCGTGGTGGTGTGCACCTACAGTCCCAGCTACTCAGGAGGCTGAGGCACAAGAATCACCTGAACTCAGGAGGCAGAGGTTGCAGTGAGCCAAGATCGCGCCACTGCATGTCAGCCTGGGCAACAGAGCAAGACTCTGTCTCCAAAACAAACAAAAAGAATGTAAGTAGCTTGGTTAGACTTCTTTTTTCCCCCAAGTTGACGTCCTTTTAGGTTTCAAGAGGGTTCATAATTCTAATAAAGGCTGGTAAAAGCCTAATCACATCCTTCATGATTCCAAAGTTCAGTCCGTTCTATTCCTTTTCAGCATTTTGTTTTGTTTTGAGGAGTCTTGCTCTGTCGTCCAGGCTGGAGTGCAGTGGCACAATCTTGGCTCACTGCAACCTCCGCGTCCCAGGTTCAAGTGTTTCTCCTACCTCAGCCTCCTGAGTAGCTGGGATTACAGGAGCCCGCCATCACACCCGGCTAATTTTTTTATTTTTAGTAGAGACGGGGTTTCGCCATGTTGGCCAGGCTGATCTCAAACTCCTGACCTCAGGTGATCCACCTGCCTCGGCCTCCCAAAGTGCTGGGATTACAGGTGTGAGCCACCATGGCTGGTCTCAGCCTTTGTCTTTCTAAACTGAAGAAATCTCATTGTCCTCTTGTGTCCTTATATAGAAACAACTCTACTCTGCACCATTTCACTTTCTTTTTTTTTTTTTTTTTTTTTACTCCTAACACAAAGTCTCGCTCTGTCACCCAGGCTGGAGTACAATGGCATAATCTCGGCTTATTGCAATCTCCGCCTGCTGGGTTCAAGTGATTCTCCTGCCTCCTGAACACCTGAGACTACAGGCATGAGCCACCACACCCGGCTAATTTTTGTATTTTTAGTAGAGATGGGGTTTCACCATGTTGGCCAGGCTGCTCTCGAACCCCTGACCTCAGGTGATCCGCCCACCTCGGCCTCCCAAAGTGCTGGGATTACAGGCGCGAGCCACCACACCTGGCCTTACTTAATTTTCAGTTATCTTGTAGCCTCCAAACTAAAACAATGCAGGTAGGTCTATGAGATTTACTTAATTTTTATATACATTTAAAATCAAGAAAATTTCACCCCTGATATAAATTAGGAAAGGCAGCCTTCGAAAACACCTTTGACAATCACTGTACCCCAAGACTTACAGGAAATCATAAGGTAGTCCTCGGCAGTTGCCTTTGTCATCATCTTGTTGGTCCACAGGGATCCCATTGGCATCTATGACTGCTTCAGAGGCACAGTCTGCTACCAATACTTCTTCTGAAACTACGTCGGTGTTCAGAGGATCCGTGACAATTTCTGCTTCTACTACACTGTCATGAACCACATGTTCAACATGTCCAACATGTCCAACATCAGACACGTGTATAGATTCACTCGTCAAGACGTGTTCTGGCATAGACATTGACGCTGAAGTAATGTCAGAAGCTAAAACATCATCTGGGACGGTGCAATGTGCTAAAGAAACTTCTTCAGATACATCTGCGTCCAGCACTTGCTCAGGAATGATGACCGTTTCAGATACATCTGCTTCTTCCATGATATCTGGGCACTGAACATCTTCTATAACAACGTCCTCAATAACATCTTGGATTACAACCGAATCTGGGTCATCAGGAACAAAGTTATGCACAGTTATGTCTGAGTCCACAACATCTGAAACAAAAACAGTTTCTTGTACTTCCACAACAATTTGATCACCATCCATGTGTGTACCATCAGCTCCTTAAAAAAATAAAAATTAAAATGACAAATTTCAGGTAAGTATGCATGACTACAATTAATGTAAATGTTACTTAATTTCTACTGGGAAAACAGACTGGCTCCTCAGTTTTCTTAAACATTAACAAAGATTAAAGAAATAAAGAGGGAATCTATTTTTGAATCATATTAGAAAGATGTTTTTAGCACAAGAACTTTTCAATCATCCCAAATCAATGAATAGATTTTTTAAAATTAGGAGAACAAAGCAATTGAGGCAGTCACAGAAGAACTATATTCACTAAAGTAAAATTCTAGGCACACTAATAAAATCCATATACAGCAAGGTGCAATGGCTCAAGCCTGTATTTTCAGCACTGGGAAGCCAAGATGGGCAGATGACTTGAAGCCAAGAGTTTGAGACCAATCTGGGTAACATTGTGAAACCCCATCTCTATTAAAAATACAAAAATTAGCCTGAGTGTGGTGGTGCAAGCCTATCCCAGCTTCCTGGGAGGCTGAAGCAGGAGAATTGCTTGAACCCGGGAGGTGGAGGTTGCAGTGAGCCGAGGTGGTACTGCTGCACTCCAGCCTGGGTGACAGAGCAAGACTCTGCTGGAAAAAAAAAAAAAAAAAAAAAAGCCCATATACACAGGTACTTAAGGGAAGATTATAAAAATTAAGTAACGCAACTTCAGGTGACAAATACGCTATTTTCCCTCAGTATATGTGTTTTACCTTTTTGCTCCACCTCCCTCTCCTCAACTCATATTTGTTCTTCTTTCCATCTCTCCTATGTGTTTCTTTTACTTCTACTTATTTTCCTTTCTCCCTTCACATGCTTCCCCCTTTTGTTCTGGTGCAATATACCACCAATATGCTCCATGTACGGCTACAGAAATTTAGCAAATCATCCTCTGAATCTAGGACATACAAGGATCAGAGGATAAATTAAGAGAAGGAGCAAAAGGCCACAGTTGAGGAGGAAAGACAACTGGGTTCAGGAGGCTCTGGGGGACAGATAGGATAAATACAAGTGCAGCTGTGCTGGGGTGGTGGAGGGTGAGAGTAGTTGCAGCGGGAGCTGCCCCTACTTCAGCAGGGTACACTGCCTCCATCTAGCCTCCTTCCATCCCTCTAGACCCCAACTCCCAAGGCAGTTACATAGGAAACCCTACTCTAGTCAATTTTGCACTTAAGGAATGAAGGTAGAGGATTCAATCAATTGAAGCCCAGTGAGATTAAATGACTTCACCAAGATCACACAGTTTGCACAGTGTATGGCGCTCAGAAAATATTATTCTGAATGAATGTCACAAATGGAAATAGAAATCACATATCCTTTTCAAAAATATAAGATAAAATAAACAAAATATCTTGGCTTCTGTTCTAGAGAAAAGTAAAGAAAGTTTTACAAAAGCCTTACCTAAATAGCTACTCAGTAGATTAGTGCCTCTGGTTGACTCAGACCAGGCTGAGTCCAACCAGGTGCCTAACTCAATGACTGCGTGTCACTGGACAGGCCCTTAGAGAAACACATAGCTTAATCAACAAACAAAAATGATCAGGCCCAGCACAGCGGCTCACGCCTGTAATACCAGCACTTTGGGAGGCCAAGTGATGTCAGGGGTTCAAGACCAGCCTGGCCAACATGGTGAAACCCCATCTCTACTACAAATACAAAAATTAGCCAGGCATGGTGGTACATGCCTATAATCCCAGCTACTCGGGAGGCTGAGGCAGGAGAATTGCTGGAAGCCAGAAGGTGGAGGTTGCAGTGAGCCTCGACTACACCACTGCACTCCAGCCTGGGCAACAGAGTGAGACTCCATTAAAAAAAAAAAAAAATGAAAAGAAAAACCAAAGCCCAAAGAATATTAAAAATTATAGAAAGTCAACTAATATCTATTTTAATTACATTTAGAAATAATAAAAGAATATGTTCACTTTAGGCCAGGTGCAATGGCTCATGCCTATAATCCCAGCACTTTGAGAGGCCGAGGCAGGTGGATCACCTGAGGTCGGGAGTTCGAGACCAGCCTGACCAACATGGAGAAACCCTGTCTCTACCAAAAATACAAAATTAGCTGGGCATGGTGGCGCATGCCTGTAATCCCAGCTACTTGGGAGCCTGAGGCAAGAGAATTGCTTGAACACGGGAGGCAGAGGTTGCAGTGAGCCGAGATCACACCATTGCACTCCAGCCTGGGCAACAAGAGCAAAACTCCGTCTCAAAAAAAAAAAAAAAAGGATATGTTCAGTTTAATTTCTACAGAACTTTTACAAAATGCTTTATATTTGTTTTCAATGTTATCATTAGGCCATAAATCACTAATTTCCATTTTGCATACATAAAGATGAAAACATTTCGTGGCAAGAGCACTGGTTACAAAATGTAAATCAGCCAGGGACGGTGGCTCACGCCTGTAATCCCAGCACTGTGGGAGGCTGAGGCAGGTGGATCACTTGAGGTCAAGAGTTCCAGACCAGTTTGGCCAACATGGCAAAACTCTGTCTCTACTAAAAATACAAAAATTAGCCATGCATGGTGATCTGCACCAGTAATCTCAGCTACTCGGGAGGCTGAGACAGGAGAATCACTTGAACCAGGGAGGCAGAGGCTGCAGTGAGCAGAGATCGCAGCCACTGCACTCCAGTCTGGGAGACAGAGTGAGACTCCATCTCCAAAATAAAACAAAACCAAAAAAAAAAAAAAAAAAACCCATAATCTAAATCAGAGAGTACAGCAGGGTAGGAGACTTATTAGTTTTGCGACCTTGGGCAAGTCATTCAACCTCTGAGTTTCAGTTTCCTCATCAGTAAAATGAGGACAGCAGTATCTGCCATGCATACCTCACAGGACTGTGGTGATGATCAAATGGGAATGTATGGGAAGTGTTCTGAAAAACTGTAATGAGAGGTTTCATTATTATTATGACATATGAAAACAGAGGCCCTGGCAGATTAAGTGACTTGCTCAAAGATAAATACCATAAGTATTATTATTCAAGACTAAAGTGCAATACCCTTCAATCTACCACTTAGCCCGTGACCTAGGCTTGCCTGTGGCGAGATTAAGTGAACAAACACTGCACATTTTTCTCCGAAGAGTTTAGTCCTGCTTTCAAGTATATTAATTATATTTCAAGCTCCAAGGAAGAAAGAATTACAAACTTTATGTTTATCATTATCAAACTGAAATTGCCAAACCTGAGTTAAAAGACTATCCCAAGTTGTTAAGAAACACACACACACATCCCCACTGGATTTACAGACTAAAGAAAATTTTAAAATTTGGCCAAGCACAGTGGCTCACACCTGTAATCTCAGCACTACGGGAGGCCAAGGCGAGAGGATCACTTGAGCCCAGGAGTTCGAGACCAGCCTGGGCAACACAGTAAGACCCCCGTCTACACAAAATAAAATTAGCTGAGCTTGATAGCACACATCTGTAGTCCGAGCTACTTGGAAGGCTGAGATAGGAAGATCCCTTGAGCACAGGAGTTTGAGGTTACAATGAACTATGATCATGCCATCATGCTCTAGCCTAGGCAATAGGGTGAGACCCTGTCTCTAAAAGAAAAATAAAATGATAATAAAAAGAAAATTTAAAAATTTTAAATCACTGACATTTAATTTCCTGATACAGTTCATTGCTATTCCTTTAATATACTACAATCTGATCATTTACAGTCCAATGGAAAACTTATTAACATTTTATTTTTAATAAGGGTAGCTACCTGGTGTGATATAAAACCCTTTTATATTTTTTTTTCCTTTTTTTTTTCTCTTTCAAGACAGAGTCTTGCTCTATTACCCAGACTGGAGTGCAGTGGCACGATCTCAGCTCACTGCAACATCTGCCTCCCAGGTTCAAGCAATTCTCATGCCTCAGCCTCCCAAGTAGCTGGGATTACAGGTGTGCACCACCATGCCCAGCTAATTTTTTTGTATTTGTAGTAGAGACAGGGTTTCAGTATGTTGGCCAGGTTGGTCTTGAACTCCTGGCCTCAAGTGATCCACCCACTGCGGCCTCCAAAGGGCCGGTGTGTGGCACACACCTGTAGCCCTAGTTACTCGGGAGGCTGAGCAGGAGATCACTTGAGCCTGGGAGGCAGAGGTTGCAGTGGGCCAAGATGGCGCCACTGTGCTCCAGCCTGGGTGACAGAACAAGACCCTATCTGAAAACTAACAAACAAAAAAACCCAGAACACAAGTGTAACCACTTTACAACATTATATAATTATAACCATGGGTAATCTGAAATACATTTTTTCTAACACTTTTTTTCCCCTATTTTTTAGAACTTCCTGAGTATAATTTTCCTTGTACACTCTCGGGAGTGAAGACTCCATCTTCCTGAAACAGAAGTCTCCTTTTGGGAACTTGTAAGAGAGAGGGTTATAAAAATAGGACAGTGTCAATGTGGGGGACCTTCTTTATCTGCTGGGTATTGGAGAACAGAGAAATGACAGGATCCACATGTTATTTTACAATGAGTACTCTGATCAGCAGGCTAGATAAGAGAGACTAAGGGTAAGAAAATAATGCAAAAGTTATTCCAGACTAAGAATGAGACGATAGAGCCTGTCTACGTGGTAGGCACTAGGATGAAGAAGAGCAGATGTAAACAAAGAATATTTTTTCTTTTTTCCTTTTTTAAACAAAGGTCCAAACAAAGCTAACAAGCAATATTTTTAAAGGAGAACCAATAGGAATTCAGGACATAACTGGGTAAGATATTATCTTCATAACTGAAGATAAAACTAAGGTTTTGATATCACTGCTGTCACTGACAAGAATATGAGAGTTGGTTCTGAGGAGCCACCTCTTTGAGGAGGGTAATAATAATATGCATGAATTTTGACAGGTTAACAAGATAACCTAAGTGTGAATTGTCAATGTTAGAGTTCTAGCAATTTATTGACGTGATAACCAATTCCAAATCTGGTAAATGGGAAATGGAACAATTCAAGCAGTTATACCTGTTGCATCAAAAAATGAGTTTGGCTCTTGTGGTTGTAATTCAAGCCCATCTTCATCCATGGCCTTTAATTCTCATCAGTCACAGCTCCTAAATCAGGAGAAAAGGTAAACCAAAGCCATTAGTTTTTTTATATCATGTATTAAAATGTCATCATGATAGTTTCATTTATGAGACACTCAAATTCTGTGAAAGATAAATGTGTATCAAAAACCTATCTATCTAATGTAAAAGAGAACTTAACTGATTTACAATGGTATATGGGCATCTATATGACAAGGCAGGGCAGATAAATCAAACAAGTCAACTTTGCCTGGACTTCTTTTTAAGTTGAAGTAATCAATGTATTGCTTACGCCCATCAAGTGAGCATATCTTGATGAATTCTGATACATAAATAAACCTTTGTAATCACTACTCTGAACAAAATATAGAACATTTTTAGGACCCCAACACTCTTATCTCCTCAGTCTGTCACACCCCATGTTCCCAAAAGGGTAACCAGTTTTGTTAAGGTTCAACTTAAAACACACTCTGTAGCTTATTGGGGGAAATGTTCGTACAATTTTCATATTCTCTAAATTTAATTAGACAACATGAAAATTCTCTACTAACTTCCAATCAGTAGATTGAACAATGGCAAAAATTCAAAGTGCATAACTGTAATAAACAACCTTTGGGATTCTGCCTAACCTCTCTTAACTAACTCTCTCATCTAAAGCAGCAAATTCCCACAGTGTATTTATACTCTCCTGGCCACAGTTGATTGGCACTAGCTATAAAGTGGTAAAAAGTAAGTTCATCTTTAAGCACAATAAAATCAAAGTCCTATCCCTGAGAATCAAAAACCATGAGCAAGACTCAGTCCCTTCCCTTTCCTCCCTCCCAGAGGCTGGAATATAAGAGCTGAGGAAAGTCATTTTGCAATTCTGGCTTAGACTAGTAAATAAAAAATAAAAAGAATCCTGTGAGTGCTTTGAGTAACAGAATAGAGTAAGCAGGGAGGGGAGACAGCTTTTTAGCTCCTGGTTCTAGACCTATATTGAGGTCCAGCTATAATCCTGCCTTCAATTTTTATAAGACATTCCAATGGCCTTAATTCTCCCTTTTCTACTTAAGTCAAAAACTTATGACAAAAAGAACCCTAACCAATGATTTCGGCTTTACCATTTTTTTGCTAATTGTATAAGTACTACCTGCTTATTAAAATTTCAAATAACAGAAACACAAGTCATTTTTCTAAAGCTAAGTGACATCATTCCACGGTTCAAAAATGTTTAATAACTCCCTGCTCCCTCTACATAAAGTTCAAACACCTGTGTCATCTTCTAAGTTCTAGCCCCAAACTACCTTCCCACTATCATCTCCCTAACTTTCCTTCAAGCACTTCCCTCTACTACCCTTGGCATGTACACAAACACATGTCCCCCACCCACACACAGTTCAGCCAAACAAAAATAATGCTCAATATCCCCATAAAAACCCAACTTTATAGTTGATTCAGGGTTCCTTCTACCTGGAATACCTTTCCCCATTATCTCTGCTTTGATCTTTCCCCCTAAATCTCCTTCCCCACAAAAAAGAGAAAGCTGGAAATAATTTCTCCCTCTGAAATTTCCACAGCACTCTATTCTTCTCTGGCTGTACTGGTTTGTCTTATTATGATTATTTATATATGTCTTATTTGCAGATACTAAATTACATATATATAGTCCTTAAAAAACTCATTAACATGGCATAGTAACAGAAATACCCATTAAATGTAACTGAGAACATTTACATTCATAAAAGGGATTCTCAACATATCAACTCTGAGATATATTCTATTCATTTTTAAGAGATAGCATGTTTCATGTTATTTATTCAGACTGTTTCAAATTAAAGTAAATGGGCTAGATGCAGTGGTTCACACCTGTAATCCCAGCACTGTGGGAGGCCGAGGTGGGCGGATCACCTGAGGTCAGGCATTCGAGACCAGCCTGGCCAACATGGCGAAACCTCTCCTCTACTAAAAATACAAAAAAATTAGTGGGGCATGGTGGCACATGCCTGTGATCCCAGCTACTCGGGAGGCTGAGGCAGGAGAATTGCTTAAACCTGGGAGGTAGAGGTTGCAGTGAGCTGAGATTGCGCCACTGCACTCCAGCCTGGGTGACAGAGCAAGACTCTGTCTCAAAAAAAAAAAACAAACTTCTAAGCATTATGAAACACTATGAAATTAAACCAATTAAGAAGGCAATAAAGGAGATTCATTATAAGCCCCTAACCATACAAATTTCCCTACATAAACCCAATCCTCTACGAATTCTCAACCTGCAGAACAACTTTTCTTGACATTCATTCTCCCTGGCATTTCTATTATTAGAATTTAACAGACAATCAACTCCCTGATTTTTGAAGTGCTCTCTTCCCTCTGTTGCTTTAAGTGACTTCCAGTTCTCTTCCCCCCTTCTTAACTGCTGGCTGCTCTGCCTCCCCTCACCCCTTACTACTGTTCTGCCCAGGGTTGTGTGCTCAACCCTTTCTTCTGCTTTTTCTTTACCCCCATGTTCAACTACTACTTCCACTACGATAATTCCCAAAATCATCCTAACATGTCCAACAGACTATTGAATATTTTCATCTGGATAAACCCCAGCCTTCTCCTGATATGACGACTATGGCCTTTTTCTTCTCCCTCCTCATAGTCAGATTGCCAGATCTTGTCAACTCTCCTCAATTTCTCAAGATCCAACCCCGTTTGTTTATTTTTTTATTTTTATTTTGAGACAGAGTCTCACTCTGTCGCCCAGGCTAGAGTGCAATGGCGTGATCTTGGCTCACTGCAACCTCCGCCCCCTGGGTTCATGTGATTCTCCTGCCTCAGCCTCCTGAGTAGCTGGGATTACAGGGCCCTGCCACTGCGCCTGGCTAATTTTTGTATTTTTAGTAGAGACGAGGTTTCACCATCTTGACCAGGCTGGTCTTGAACTCCTGACCTCACGATCCACCTGCTTCAGCCTCTCAAAGTGCTGGGATTTCAGGTGTGAGTCACTGCGCCTGGCCCCCACTTTTTTTTTTTTTTTTTAGTCCTAGTCACCATTCCCCACTCAGCTTCATACTTCCTGATCCCAGGGGGATGAAAATAGCCTCTGGACTGGCCTTGCTCCTTTCTGCCACTCCCACAACAAATGACTAGAAACCCTACTACACATAAGGGCTGGTGCCAAGTACTGAGGCATTTCTGCAATCTGTGGGCAGATTAACCTTCCTGAAGCACTGCTTTGATCATAATACTCCCCTGCTCTGAACACTTCAGCAGTTCTTCAATACTCAGGGGCTCTACAATATTAACCCAAGCTACCATAACAGACTGATGTGCTTTCTTCCCATCCTTTTACATCATGTGCATTTCCTAACATATTCTGGCCTACACGGGGGTGCCCACTCATCTCATCTTGACTTAAGTGAGCTGTAATTACTCAACAAACTATTGTTTTGCCTGGTCATTTTCCCTTGTCATTACAAAAATTCAAACATTCTAAATAGAGATGACTATACCTCAACCTCATAACCCCTCTCGAGTTAGAACTACTAATTCCCTATGACAATCAGAATGAAACTGTGTTCTCAGAACAGAACCTACTCAGAGGAATTCTCAGATGTGATAAAGAGTGGAAGAAGGTGTGTGATAATGTAACTAGTAGTGTTCACGCCTCTGTAGTACAAACCAAGTCCAGAGATCAGTTGAATCTAAAGACAAATAAGCAGGATGGTTCAGAGAACCAAGAATCTCAGAATTTGGGTGAACAAGTACTAACGTTTAGTGTTACTATCGAACGCCCTCAAAGTATTTCTGGGACTCTACTAACATCTCAAACTCAGCAAGATACTCCCTTGCCGGTTACAAAAACCATGATCCCAAAAATGCTTCTGAAATAATTCACAATGGAAAAACAGTTTTTGGGAACAGATTGTGAGGACAGAAAGTTTAAATAAATAAATAAAAGAAAAACGTATAGTTTTAAGGGAAATAATGGGCTGGGAGAACCCAGGAAATTCACAAAAATTTCCTTCCACTGCTTGAAATAAAACATTATCATCCTAGAAGAAGGTAATTATAAATAAAAAATAAAATAAAGCAATAAAAGTTAACATGTATAGCAATGGCATTTTCTCTATCTTAATTAGGGATCATGGATATAATTTACTTGTTTTGTATCTTTTGATGCTTAGACACTTCCATGATCTCCCTCTTGGGCAAGTTAACAGGATTCTTATATATTCACTTTGCTTTTTGTAGCTAATATGCATACAAAAATCACGTTTCTGCTTTTGGTCTCTCAAAACCTCAATGCCTGTTAATTCTATGACTCGACTCTAATTCTTCTCACTAAGTCATGCTCAGACAATCAAATTTTATTATACGTGGTAGAAGGAATTCTTAAGCTGCAGGAAAGGCAAACAAAGGCAAATCTGTCTATAACAATTCTTCCTGGATGGAAATTAGAATTGGTGAAAACTTACATTTAAAGTCTAATTAATACCTTCCCTCTTAAGCTACATTTCTTTCCTAATTTCCCCCCCCATGTTGTTCACTGTTAGCCATCATTTCTCCAAATATCTCATTTTCAAATCTGGAGTCATAATTCACTTCTCTAACTACATCAGCCCTTAAATTCATCTCAAAGCCAGCAACTCTTAAATTTATCACTTCCTCTTTATTCTCACTGCTACCACTCTAACAAGTTCTCCTCTTCTCACATGCAGACCATGTGGGCCCTCTCAATCCAAAGACTTGAGCCCTTATTGAACTCAGGAAGATTTCCTGTTTCTATACTCCATTTTCTCTATTCATTCTTATTAGCATTTTTACTACAGGACATAAAAAGACTGCTAAATCTAGCTTCTATATTGCTTTAACTTTTCTCTCATATTTTCTATCTTTGTCTTTCTACTACATTCTCAGAGAATCCCTGAATTCTTTCTTCTAAGCTAGCTAATTTGATCTCCACCCCATCTACTGAATTTTTCTTTAAAAGATCGTATTTTAATTCCAATAGTTTCTTTTCCATAGCAATCTCTTCTTTTTTTGGTGGACACAATATCTTTCTAAATCTCTCTGAGGATTTAAAGTTTATTCTGTACTCTATATAAACTGTCTCCTCTGGTGTTTCAATATTCAGTTAGTTGAATTTGGTGCCTCTCTTTCAAACTGCTAGTATTCCTGATAAGCATGGTTCTTCCTGGTTGTCTATTCCTATTTGTAGATGAGAGTCTAGACTAGAGTTACATTCTGATTGCTGGGGTGAACTTCTTCAGCCCAAGTAAGAACTCCTGTTTGCCCAACAATAAACTTAAATTCAGATCACAGGAGTCCTATATAGAATGAGTCCACAGGCGAGAAAGAAACCATGTAACCAGCCAGGTTCTCCTTTAATGGTGTAAGAGTATCTCACTTCCACATGCTGGAGGTTCAATATCCTTCAGGATAGCTGCAAGCTACCTAAGCTACTGCCCCTACCTTTCTTGCTACACAGCACTCACTTTGAAATTTCCTATGGACAAACAAGCAATTCAGAGCGCTGAATTTCAGGCATTATCCCAGCAGGAAAACCATTACAGGAACCTATACTAATAGGTAAATGGCTTAGCTTTCCACGGCTTTAATTATCTGGCTGTATTCATGGCTTGTTCTATCTCCAAGTGCCTCCCTGCTTTTGATGTTGGTGGTACTGCAGGATGCCAATTCTTGGCTGGTCCTTTCTACTTTTTGAATAAGGCCACGGGTTCAGTAAGCTCTCTTGAGTTTTGCCACTAATTTACTTCCAGTTGCTGTATTCAATCAGAAATTCATCATATTGTGATTCATAAGCTGAGGTTTTCTTGTTTCTCTGTATTTTTATATTCTTTGAGTATAGAAGGAAGAAAAAATAAATGTGTGTGTTCTCTAGTCTATGTTGAATTTGCAGTCATTATAAATTTTTATGTACCACATAAAATAGCATGGAAATACGTAAATATAGAAAGCAAAAGAACCTATGAGACAGTAATTTTAAAAAATCAGTAGTGGAAGGTTACAACAACTATCAACACTTAATAGATCAAATTATCTAAAAGGAAAGAGAAAATATGTATAATCAATATTAATCTAATAGCTGTAATTCAAATTCCATTCTCTAAGAAAAGAATATTTTCAAACAGTCCTGCCCACTCACTGTCAAGAAGAGGAAAAGAAAATATCTGCTGTTGTAAATAGAGCCCCATCCTTCCTTGCCCTGTCCCATTTGGAACTTTTGTAGGCTTTGCTCAAAAATTCAAGGCCAAGTTTTTGTATTAGTTTTTCCGTAAAACCATGTTGAGCCAATCAGTAATTTCAAGGTTTTGTTTGTTTAAAATCTAAGAGTCCAAACTTTCACAGTCTATTAAAACTTGGCCCTATAATGACAAACCTTCTTCTTAAAACCTTATTTTCTCAAAGCCCCCATTCCTGCTTAGATTAAGAGTTGACACAATACTCTCTGAACTTAGTTGCATCGAAGAGCTATGAACACTACACTGTTTTAAATGCTTTTAAGACTTAGCTTGATGTTAGGAAATGCACACACTTTCTAACTAGTTTTCAGATGTTTAACACAGTACAGCCTCCTTAATAAAGTATTGCCATTTAATGCATTAAATAATTAAGCAATATCTATGTTCATTACATAACATTCTACCATATAGCATAATGGAATGAGTGAAACGACTGAACTATTTGGATCACTCTTATTTCATAAGGAAAAACTTTTAAAATAGCTCATTAACTTTTGCTGAAATTCTGAAAAGAAATTCTATTCACGTTTCCTCTACTGAAGTATTCTACCTTTAGCTGCAGACTTAGCTGGAAGCAGTGTGAGAAACACTTGATGTAATCAAGGGATGAAGACAGTATTTTGACATAGTATTAAGTGGAGATTTAGACATTGTACATGGATTAAATGAAATAAAACCATCCTAGGTAAAATTTTTAAAAGGTTAATTTCAGTCAAATGCAGTATATGATGAAGAAAGGTTGGTATCAGAAACTGTTATTCTTGCATGTTTCCTTTTTCTTGCACCTGCCACCTTTCCCAAAATTGGGCATTTAATTTATCTCTGAACTAGTCATCAACATAGCTGTTAACTTAGTAAGTACATTTCTTTCAAACCCCTTCTCAATGAGCAATATATTTCCATGTATTAGAAAATCATATTATTGCTTTTCCTAAATACATTACTTTGGGCCTCTGAGGTTCTGTAAACTCAGTGTTAACACTAACAATATTCTCTGTACACCTTAAACACTGACAAGAATATAACATTGGGCCTTTCAACAACTAAAACAAATGCTTTAAATGGACAGTTCCAGAATTTTGAGGTATTTTTACATTGATCTTTTGCTAATGCAATTAGCAATGTGTCTTGCACATGGAATTTAATAAATCCTTTAATCATTAAAAAAAATAATAGAAGAAAAGAACAAGCTGGACAATGCAGCAGCAGGTATGCAATACACCTGCTTCTCAAAGACCAACAATGGGCATGCTCCAGATTGAGTATCAGCAAGCATTAATTTCATGACCATTCTCTGGAGCAAAGCTAGGGAGTCAGCTAATTTTTATCCAAAAAAAATCTCCAAACCAAGGTTTTTCCAGGGGGGGTGGGAAGACAATAAAATACTAGATAATAACCTAAAAGAGAGGAAGAAACTGGGAGAAAGCACAAACATATATAATTTGAGGTAAGAAAAAAAAACACAGATACAGAAAAAGGAAAACAACTTGAAAGAAAATAGCCTAGATTTCTACAATAGCACGAGGGAAAATGTAAATTACCAGCATTAACTCAATAAAAGAAAGAAAACCCAATCATCATAAAATTTTTTTTAAAGGGGGGGCCTGAGCACAGTAATTCACACCTGTAATCCCAGCGTTTTGGGAGGCCAAGGCAGGGATCGCTTGCAGCCAGGAGTTCAAGACCACCCTGGGCAAAACAGCTAGACTCCATCTTGACAAAAAAATTAAAAAATTAGCTAGGCGGCCGGGCACAGTGGCTCATGTCTGTAATCCCAGCACTTTGGGAGGACGAGGTGGGTGGATTACCTGAGGTCAGGAGTTCGAGACCAGCCTGGCCACCATGGTGAAACCCCACCTCTACTAAAAACAAAAAAAAAAATTAGTCAGGCATGGTAGCTCACACCTGTAGTCTCAGCTACTCAGGAGGCTTAGGCACGAGAATCACTTGAACCCAAAAGGCAGAGGTTGCAGTGAGCCGAAATCAAGCCGCTGCACTCCAGCCTGGACAACAGAGTGAGACTCAGTCTCAAAAAAAAAAAAAAAATTAGCTAGGCATGGTGGTGCATGTCTATAGTCCTAGCTACTCGGGGACGCTGAAGTGGGAGGATCACTTGAGCCCAAGAGTTCAACGCTAAAGTGAACTATGACTGTCCCACTGCACTCCAGTCAGGGCAACAGGGTGAGACCCTGTGTCTTTTAAAAACAAAAACAGAAAAGTTGTCTAATGTTACCCTTCAAAAAGCTCCAGTCTTTCCCCAAAGCTATTCTTTTTTTTTTTTTTAAATAGAGACCAAGTCTCACTATGTTGCCCAGCTGGTCTTGAACTCCTGAACTCAAGTGATCCTCCCACCTCAGCCTCCTGAAGTGCTAGGATTACAGGCATGAGCCCCATACTCTGCCTGTCACCAAAACTATCTGAATTGAGGAAGAAAGCTTTCTCAACTCGTTTTATAACACTAATTTACCATTTAAAACAAAAGCTAACCAAAATAATTCAAGCAAACTACAAACTTGGTTAATTATGAATCCCAAGTCAAGTATCTGCAAATGTGATCCACGACGTAAAAAAAAAAGCAGTGCACATCCACGCACATGTATGTACACAAACATATACACACACAGACCTTGACACACTATGGGTACTCTAGAATTCAAGGATGGAGCCAAATAATGGTCCAAACTCATAGGTCAAAAAATAAACCCCCTGATATTCTCAACAGATGCTGAAAAGTTGAAACTGAACATCTACTTTTGATTTAAAGCAAACTTTTGAGTCAAATTGGGATAGATATTTTAACAGTTAAAAAATACCATAAAGGCCGTTTGCGGTGGCTCACACCCATAATCCCAGCACTTTGGGAGGTCAAGGCAGGCGGATCACCTGAGGTCAGAAGTTTGAGACCAGCCTGACCAACACAGAGAAATCCCGTCTCTACTAAAAATACAAAAATTAGCTGGGCATGGTGGATATGCCTGTAATCCCAACTACTCAGGAGGCTGAGGCAGGAGAATCACTTGAACCCAAGAGGTGGAGGTTGTAGGTGAGTCAAGATCGCCCCACTGCCCTCCAGCCTGGGCAACAAGAGCAAAACTCAGTCTCAAAAAAAAAAAGAAAGAAACAATAGGAATGAAGGGCAGATACATGCTAAAACATGGATGACCTTGAAAACAATATGCTAAGTGAAAGAAGCCAGACACAAAAGACCACGTTATAGGATTCCATTTATATAAAATGTCAAGAACAAGCAAATCCACACAGACAGAAGGTAGATTAGTGGTTGCTAGGGAATGAAGGGAGCGGGGGAGAGGAGAGTGATTACCAGTAGGTATAGGGTTTCTTTTTGGGGTGATGAAAATGTTCTAGTTAGTGGTAATAGTCACAGAACTCCGAATCTACTAAAGAAAAAAAAAAAAAACCACTGAAATGTACATTTTAAAGGGTAGATTTGATAACAGCTTTATCTCAACAAAGCTGTTTAAAAATACTCAAGTATATGCAAACTTAAACCAGTTCATATCAGAACATGTGTTTTGAGATATGAGAATGATGTCAGTTATCACTTTGTAACAAAAAGACATCTATTAAACCTAAGGTAAAACATTATGAGAAGCCAAAGCGTTCCCTCTAAAGTCAAAATTAAGACAAGAATGCCCATTTATACTATTATTATAGATATGAGAATGATGTCAGTTATCACTTTGTAAAAAAAGATATCTATTAAACCTAAGGTAAAACATTATGAGAAGCCAAGTATTCCTTCTAAAGTCAAAATTAAGACAAGAATGCCCATTTATACTATTATTATAGGATTGTATGACAACTGTCAGTCAGTGCAATTAGGTAAGATGATGAAATACAAGATACAATTGTTATTTAAGGAAAATTAAATTATTTGTATATGCTGTATCTAGGAAATCCAAAAGAATCAACTGAAAAACCATTATCAGTATTAATTCATAAGGTGTGCTGGTACAAAATTAATACACTTGAAGACAAAAGCTTTCTTATGTAACACTTAAGAATGAAAAAGCCCACTGATAAGAGTAATTAAAAACTCTACTGTGGGCTGGGCTCCATGGCTCATGCCTATAAACCCAGTACTTCGTGAGGCCAAGGCGGGCAGATCACGAGGTCAGGAGATCGAGACCATCTGGCCAACATGGTGAAACCCCGTCTTTACCAAAATACAAAAAATTAGCCGGACATGGTGGCGGGCACCTGTAATCCCAGCTAGCTACTTGGGAGGGTGAGGCAGGACAATCATTTGAACCCAGGAGGCAGAGATTGCAGCGAGCCGAGATTGCGCCACTGCACTCCAGCCTGGTGACAGACCGAGACTCTGTATCCAAAAAAAAAAAAAAAAACCACTATACTGTGTGGGATTTTTTTTAAGACAAATAGAGAAAGCAATCTTGCTCTTGAATATGTTAGATTAGGGCTGGGCGCAGTGGCTCACGCCTATAATCCCAGCACTTTGGGAGGCCAAGGCAGGCAGATCACTTGAAGTCAGGAGTTCGAGACCAGCCTAGCCAATGTGGTAAAATCCTGTCTCTACTAAAGATATAAAATTAGCCGGGCATGGTGGCACACACCTATAATCCCAGCTACTCAGGAGGCTAAGGCAGAAGAATCACTTGAACCCAGAAGGCAGAGGTTGCAGCGAGCCAAGTTTGTGCCACTGCACTCCAGCCTGGGGGACAGAGGAAGTCTGTCTCAAAAAATAAAAAAAATACATAGATTAGTAGTATCAATTCTCCCTTAATTACCCTCTCCACATTCAATCAAAATCCCAATACACCTTTCTTTAAATCAGCTGATCTTGTATGTGTAGGTCAGCTTTTGGACTCTATCCTGTGCCACTGGTCAATCTGGCTTTGCGCCCACTATTTTAATCACTGTAGCTTTATACTGAGTGTTGATATATGTTAGTGTAAGTCTTCCAACTTTTTCTCAAGATTGCCTTTGCCATTCTTGGCCCTGTGCCTTTCCATATAAATTTGAGAACTAGTCTACCCAAAAGAAAAAAAAAGCTGCAGCAGCAGCAGCAACAGCACTATTAAGATATTTATTGCGATTGCAATGAATTTCTGTATATATCAATTTAGGGAGAACTGACATCTTTACAATACTGACACTTCCAATCCAATGAACATGGTTATCTCTTTCCATTAATTTAGGTCTTCTTTCATTTCTCTTAGTAAGGTTTTTACTGAAGGTCTTGGTATGCTTTGTTGGATTTATTTCAAGGTATCAGATGTTCTTTGACCTTATTATAAATTATAATAGTTTTCAAATTTGATTTTCAAATTGATTGTTGCTGGTATAGAGAAAGAGTTGATTTTTGCATCTCAATGTTCCCCAACTATAATACAGTAAAATTAAAAATAAATGTTACAGAGGTAACAGTAATACAAAAAAAAAAAATCCTGGAAATAAAAAGTTCTAAATAATTTTAATGGGGAACATGAAAACTATGGAAATCACAACATATTTAGAACTAAATAATAACAAAAACCAATTCATGTCAAAAATCATAGCATCCAGGGATAGAGAGAGGCTGGTTAACAGATACAAAATTACACCCAAATAGGGGAGTTCTAGTGTTCCATAGCACTGTAGGGTGATTATAGTTAAAAATAATTTATTATATATTTTCAAATATCTAGAATAGAGGATTTTGAATGTTCCCGACACAAAAAACGATAAATGTTGAGGTGACGGATATGCTAATTACCCTGATTTGACCATTACACATTGTATACATGTATCATAATCACTCTACCCCATAAATATGTACAATTACATTTCAGCTGGGCAAAGGGACTCACGCCTGCAATCCCAGCACTTTGGGAGGCCGAGCTGGGCGGATCACCTGCAGTCAGGAGTTCGAGACCAGCCTGGCTAACACAGTGAAACCCCGTTTCTACTAAAAATATAAAAATTAGCCAGGTGTGCTAGTGCACATCTGTAATTCCAGCTACTCAAGAGGCTGAGGCAAGAGAATTGTTTGAACCCAGGAGGCAGAGGTTGCAGTGAGCCGAGATCACATCACTGCAATCCAGCCTGGGCAACTGAGCAAGATCCCCTCTCAAAAAAAAAAAAAAAAGTTACATTTCAATTTTTTTTAATAGCATCCAATTACAGTCTAGAGAAAACATTTTAGTTTTTACTGTATATATTAAAAAAGATTAAATATGAATGAGCTAAGCCTCTAACTTAAATTTTTAAATGTCACAATGAATGCAAATAAAGCAGAAGGAAAACATTAATAGGAGCAGAAATAGAAAGGATCAATAAAAGTAACCATGTTAAAAGTCTAATAATAAAAGGAGTTACTGGCAATACTGATCAGAAAAAAGGGAACTAACAAAATTAGGTTTTTAAAAGTCATCAGGGAAATCTGTATTTTATAATAATGCATTTGAAAGTTAATATTTTTCTAGAAAATTGTTCATTTTGTTTAAATGACCAAAAAACCTCAAGAACAGCTAAAAAAAACTTACCATCATAAAAGAAACAATCAACAAATCAGAAACCACAAATTTACACACAGAAGACACCAAGCACAAATAATTTCACAGATGGATTCTTACTTTTAAGAAACAGATTGTCGCCGGGCGAGGTGGCCGATGCCTGTAATTCCAGCACTTTGGGAGGCCAAGGCAGGCAGATCACTTGAAGTCAGAAGTTTGAGACCAGTCTGACCAACATGGTGAAACGCGTCTCTACTAAAATACAAAAATTAGCCAGGCATGGTGGCAGACACCTGTAATCCCAGCTACTCAAGAATCTGAGGCAGGAGAATCACTTGAACCTGAGAGGCGGAGGTTGCAGTGAGCCGAGATCGTGCCACTGCACTCCAGCCTGGGCAACAGAGAGACTCTGTCTCCAAAAAAAAAGAGAAACAGATTGTCTCTATTAAATAGCAACTGTTAAAAAAAAAAAAGAAAAGAAAAGAAAGAAATACTCCCCGATTCATCTTATGAGGTTAACATAACCTTGTTATCCAAACAAGATTACATAAAAAAGGAAAAGTACATGGTAATAACAAAGAGATGCAAACATCCAGGAATCCAAAAACAGTTTAAAATAGAAAATCTAGGACCCACGTTGTAGCTCACACCTATAATACCAGTTCTTTTGGAGGCCCAGGCAGGGCAATTGCTTGAGACCAGGAGCTCAAGACCAGCCCATGCAACATGGCAAGACCCTGTCTCTACAAAAAAATTTAAAAATCAGCCCAGCATGGTGGCACGTGCCTATGGTCCCAGCTACTCGTGAGGCTGAGGTGGGAGGATGGCTTGAGCCCAGAAGGTCAAGACTGCAGTGAGCCGTGCACTCCCACCTCGGCAACAGAGCAAGACTCCATCTCAGAATGAAAAATTTAAAAAAACTGCCAGGCGTGGTGGCTCACGCCTGTAATCTCAGCACTTTGGGAGGCCGAGGCAGGCAGATCACCTGAGGCCAGGAGTTCAAGACCAGCCTGGCCAACATGGTGAAACCCTGTCTTTAAATGTGTACTTCTTCAGCTTCATTACGTATTGCTCATTTTCTTAATACTTTCTTTTCCCTAGCTTCTCTATCATAAGAATGCAGCATATAATACTTATAATGTATGAAATGTGTGTTAATTGACTGTTTATGTAATCAGTAGGCCTTCCAGTCAACAGTAAGCTATTAGTAATTAAGTAGTGGGAAAGTGAAAAGTTACACACAGATTCTTAACTGTGTGAGAGGTTGCTGCCCGAAAACCCTCCATTATTCAAGGGTCAACTGTATAACCTCAATGGTTTTTTGAAAGAGGCATCTGAAAATACTAATTTTTTTTCATCATTATGTAACAACAGAGGAAAAATGTCTTAACAAATATTGAAGATGTTTAACATTTTCAAACAAAAAGATCATGTGCTGTGTACTTGGAACTCTGAAAGTTCGCTTGAGCTGTCTTTTTCAGAGTTAACACCTACTTGAATCTCCCTCAGAAGAACACACCCATCATGCTACCCACATCCGTCCTGCTGCTGGCTTCCCTCACGTTTCAGTTCAGCTCCTCAGGGAGGCCAACATCCCTACAAATGGCATTTGACAAGCCAAGAATAGGACTGGCACGTGTGTTGCCCAGGAATCTAAGTTCTATCAAATTCACTTTAAACCTTCAGACATTTCCTTCTACTTCACACAGCACTTTCACTCTAGGCAAAGCAGGTAAAAATTCACTTCCACAGCTGGTTTAACCACAGAGCAAAAGGAGTATATTCTTCATGAAGAAAACTGCTGTAAGTGTTTGGAAAAACTTGCGGCAGGTACCTAGAAAAACTCTCACCTCAGAGAAGGGTGGTTTTTCAGTCTGTTCCAATCCCTTTTTGCACACTGAGTGAGCTCCTTAGCTTCTTCCCAGTTCCCGTTGGCCATTGCAGAAGAAATGTCACTCAGCATGTGCACGGCTGCTGCATATCTGGAGGAAAATGGCATCTAAGTTCCAGATATGAACGAGCATTTCCCATAGAACCACCACATCCTAGCCACTAGATCTAATTCTGAAGGGTAAAAGTGTGTTTTTTAAAATATGAGGGCACTTAAATTTTATTCTAGTAATAAGCTAACTTAAGTACATCACTGGAGTGGCCCAGAAGAACTGATACAGAACGCCCAACTAGAAAGATAAAAACATTTATGCTGTATTGTTACATAACATGTTCCATTATATAAATATGATATTGATCAGCTCATCATTCCTGATTTTGACACTCATCCATTCATCCATCCATTCACTCATTCAACAATATGACAGCAAACATGTAATCCATGGCAGAATTATGGTCAGATGTAGATCTGATAATCTAATCATTTATAAGCAGAGGTAGCCAGAGGGATTCTGCCCACACGAAGAGAATTACTTGGAATATTTCAAAATAACTAAAGGATGCTCTTCGGGAGATGACAACGCTGAAATGTTACAACATAACTTAGCTTAAGAAAGACAATTTTTCATCGGTCCTTTAGCTACCCCAAAACAAAGACATTTGACCAACAAATTCTGTTAACACTCTGAGTCCATGTTCATTGTATTTTGGTCTCACATCTAAAAGAAAAGCATGCAATATCAGTATGTACAAACACTATAAAGTAAGAGTAAAGAAATTGCCTCCAAATGTAAAAATTTGCCCACAAATTCTTAGATCTAATTGTTTTATAATATGCTGCTCATTCAGTTCCGTGGCTTTAAACACTGCCCATATGCCAGTGAATCTCAAAAACGTTGACTTTTTCCAGGCTGGACCCATTCCCTGAGCTCCTGACAGCAAGTCCAATGCCACACATGACAGCTTCAACCAAACAAACTGACAGTTCCAGCACCAACGCCTCTCCCAATCCCCCCTCTCACTGGATGGCACCACCACCCAAGGCAAAACACCAGAGCCATCCTTGGTCCATTCCTCTCCTCGCCCTCATCACAATCAAGTCTTGGCTCTTCTGCTTCCAAACTGTCTCACACGCATTCTGTTGTCTCCACTGCCACCAACCCAGTCCTGGCCACCCCCACATCTTAGCCAGGGGACTCCCCAAGTTCCTCCAACTCAACAAGCTCCTTCCTGCCTCAGGGCCTGTGCACATGCTACCTGACGGCCAGGACGCTGGCATCCGGACCCTGACACAGCTACCTCGTTCTCATCCTCAAGTCCCACTTCAAATGTCACCTCTCCAGGGCCACTCTCCCTGACACTCTGTCTATAAAGAACTTCTTCAGCCTGCCCCTCAATTATCACAGCACTTCTCACACACTTGAAATATTGTTGATTTTCTATCTCCCTGGGGAAACATAGCTCTATGATGGCTGAGGCCCTCTCTTGTTCCCTGCTGCAACAGAGGCACGTGATAGGTACTCAACACTCATTTTTATTGAATGAATAGGAACATTTTAAAAAGGATAAATTATCTCAAGTACAGAGGTAGACAACAAAAGTGTCCATGCCAGGTAACACATTACCAGATATTGTATACTATTACTCTTCCAGAAGTCAATTAAATCCAGCTTCATTTACATATTAAGGCCCTCTGCTTAACTAAGGAAGTTTTCATTATTTTTATTACTTACAGCATACTTACTTTCTAGAAAGAATATGAGATGCCTTTTAAACTTGGGAACTGTGGTTTTGCTGTAGAACTTGGGTATAACAGTAGCAATGACAATTAAAATGGTAATGAACATATAGTAGGCATTCCCCATAGGCTAGGCTCTAAGCCCTTCCCATACACCAGCGCATGTCTGTAAGAATATACTATTATTCTCTCCATTTGACAGATGAGGAAACTGAGGCACAGGGTGGGATCATAGTTCACTGGTATAGAAACTGGAACTTGGCTTCAGAGTACACATTCTCACAAGCCGGAAAGGCATAAAGCCAGTAAAAACAAAAAAGGTAAAAAAGATATGAAACAACTGAAAACAGAGTATGAAGAAATAGTCTTATTAGAAGATTTCACTTAAAAAGTTACTCCAATTGAACATAAATAAGATACTAAGCTTCCTGACAGCTAAGGTAAAATGGCTAAAACCAGATTATACTGACACTGCTGTGATTCAAAAATTTCAAGAACTTCTTAAAGCACATGGCTTTCCTAGAAACACTTAAAGGACTTTCCTAAAATCAAGTATCAGAATCGATTTTGGTTAAATTTGAGTCAGAAATCCAAATCAAGAATCAAAAGTGACATTTGAAGAAATCCAAATTAATTTTTCTTATAAAAGATATTTTTTTAAAGAAATCCAATTTTTTTTCTGTAAGATCTACACTATTCTTTCTTATCAAAACCTACTTTTTAATACTGTAATCTCATTATTTGTTTTGCACCTATTATTTTTAATTGACATGTAACTGCACATATTTATGAGGTAGTGTCATATTTCAATGCATGTATACAACATATAATGATCAAATTAGGGTAATTAGCATATCCGGCACCTCAAATTTTTTGAAAGTGTTTTAGAGATGGGGTCTCACTATGTTGCCCAGGCTAGTCCTGAATTTCTGGGCTCAAGTGACCCTCCTGCCCCAGCCTCCCTAGTAGCTAGAAATACAGGCACATTGCTGCCACAGCAGGCATCACCTCAAACATTTATCATTTCTTTGTGTTGGGAATATTCCAAATCCATTCTTCTAGCTATTTAAAAAAACATAATAAACTGTTAATTACAGTCATCCTACACTGCTACAGAACAACAGAACTTATTCCTTCTATCTAGCTGCACTTTTGTATCTGTTAACCAACCTTTCCCTGTCCCCTGCCCCCCTATCCTTCCCAGCCTCTGGTAACCACTATTCTACTCTCTACTTCTGTGAGATCCACCTTTTTAGCTCCCACATATAAGTGAGAACATGCAGTATTTGTCTTTTTGTGCGTGGCTTATTTCACGTAACACAATGTCCTCCGAATTCAACCATGTTGCCACCATGAGAGAATGTCACTCTTTTTGATGGCTGAACAGTACTCCACTGTGTACATGCACCACGTTTTCTTTATCCATTCATCCACTGATGGCCACTCAGGTTGACTCCATATCTTGCCTATCGTAAATAGACTGCAGTAAACATGGGAGTACAGATACCTGTCTTCAATATACCGATTTCTTTTCCTTTGGACACATACCCAGCAGTGGGATTGCTGGATCACATGGTAGTTCTACTTTTAGTTCAAAAACTACTTTTACTGGACAAACCAAATTTTCACTAAATCCACGTGCCAATATAAATTAGTGAAAAATTCTAATTTATCATCTGTATATCTGATTATCATATGTATGATACACAGTATACAAGTTATTAATAGCTTTACCTAAAGTGTTATTACTAGGAAAACATTCATCTTCAGTCTTGTTCATGCCAACAACATGTTCATAAGCCAAGTTTCTTAAAATGTCTGTGTCAAAAAAATACAGACCAAGGGCAGTGGCTCACACTTGTAATCCCAGCACTTTGGGAGGCCAAGGTGGGCAGACTGCTTGAGTCCAGGAGTTTGAGACCACCAGGGCAACATGGTGAAACCCCATCTCTACCAAACAACAACAACAACAACAAAAATTAGCTAAGTGTGGTGGCATGTGCCTGTGGTCCCAGCTACTTGGGAGGCTGAGGTGGGAGGATCACTTGGGCCCAGGAGGTAGAGGCTACAGTGAGCTGTGATCATACCACTGCACTCCAGTCTGGGCAAAATCCTGTCTTAAATTAAAAATAAAAATAAAAATAATAAACAACTCCCTACTAAAGGTACTTGGAAACATAAACCAGAGAAACTTTTCATAATTCTAACTTAAATTTCCTTGGTTTTGGCAACCATAATCTTCGGCACATTTCTACTTTTACCCTATAGTCACAGAAATGTATACAAGTGGGGCAAAGAAAGATTAAGAACTGTTTTGGTTATGGACTTAATGTTTCTATTTTGGCTGGAAAAAAATAAAAGCTTTTACTAAATTGTGAAATACACACATAGATATTATAGTGAGCTAACATCATCTCACCTAATAAGATCATCTCTGTCTTGGAAGATCTGGGTTTTCTGATTGATGGTGTAACTAGGAAACTCCATTCGGCCGAGGTTGACCAACAGGACCGTTGAATGCTGTCCCTGACTTCCACAAGCGGCATCTTCATCTTCCATCGAGTCGGCCAATGAAAACAGCAGCAAGATCCGGGAAAACACAGCCCTGGGGCCTTTACAGATTCGTACTGACTGTCCAGCCAAGGCTTTAGCTCTGAAAAACGTACAATGTAGAATACCTTTCAGCTTTTTAAGCATTTGGATGTCAGATTTTACAAATTATTTTCATCTAAAATAAAGAGAAATGACATTCACTATTTTAAACACTGGAGCATTACTGAACTGCTCTGGGGCACAGAGCTCACCCAGGGATACATGGGAGTAAATGAATTTACATCTCCAAATGGTTCCACACATGGTTTGGCTCCATAAAAGTGCTTCCTTCCTCGGCCATAGAGTAGGATGGGGTTTACCCTCGTCATGAGCACTTCAAATACGAGGAAAACTTTCATAAAAGTATTGCCGGGTCAACATTAACAGATTCTCAATTTTTGACTCAAGTGACGATTTAGATTAAATAATGGTATTTATTTAAAATGTCATTATCATAGGCTCTGGGTAAAACATCAGATTTTGTATACCAAGGCGTAGTACAAACGTATACACTACCTTGAGGATTCTGTTTTCCTACAAGTCCAAAATCAATGACAAAATATGTTCATCTTTATTTATCTGTTCTATGCTAAGTGCATATACCAAGAGAGGGCTGCTAATTTTTTTTCTTGAGATGGAGTCAGGCTGTAGTGCAGTGGCACAATCTCAGCTCACTGCAACCTCCACCTCCTGGGTTCAGGTGATTCTCCTGTCTCAGCCTCCTGAGTAACTGGGATTACAGACACACACTACCACGCCTGGCTAATTTTGTATTTTTAGTAGAGATGGGGTTTCACCATATTGGCCAGGCTGGTCTCTAATTCCTGACCTCATGATCTGCCTGCCTCGGCCTCTCGATGTGCTGGGATTACAGGCATGAGCCACCATGCCCGGTCAGAGGGCTGCTAATTTTAATGTTTACTTGCCCATAAAATGTTACATACAAGGTTAACATCAAATACTTAAGAAATAAAATTAGACAAAGGACTTAGAAGACATTTAACATATCACATGGATAAGGATTCCATACTTCTCAATTCAGTTAATCACAAATAAGTAATTAAAGCATTTTTTAAAAATCTACAATATAAACTTTTTTGAAGTGTTGGTATTGATGTTTTTCTTAATGTCTGCCTTACTATACCTATGTTTTATTAAAGATTAGTATTTATAGTACCTCCCCAACAAGGATGGGCTCATAACAATTGAATTATACAAAATAAATATATAAAATAAATAACTTCATTTTAAAGTGTTTTCAAAAGCATCCTCTCATTTCATCCTCAATGACTCCAGAGCAGTGAATTCCCAGACTAAAGTTGATATAGTTTGATTATATAAATAACATGGACAAAAGAAATCAATTCTAAAAGTTTGTGTAATTTTCAAATTAGTTCAAGGGCTTCTCAAGGACAAAAGAAACCACCAACAGTTTTGGTAAACTGCTGTGTTTAAACTCAGGAAAAATTGCACATTAAGACTGTCTGATTATACTTTGTTTAGTAAACAAGAACTTTACTAAAATAAAAATGTGACTGAATAGTTTAGTCTAAAATCCTGTAAGAATCACTTAAAATTGTATTTTTCTTTTTTTTTTTTAATTTATTTATTTTTTTATTGCATTTTAGGTTTGGGGGGTACATGTGAAGAACATGGAAGATTGTTGCATAGGTAAACACATGGCAGTGTGATTTGCTGCCTTCCTCCCCATCACCTATATCCGCATTTCTCCCCATGCTATCCCTCCCCAACTCCCCACCCCCCACTTCCCTCCCTTTTTTTCTTGGAAAATAAAATACTGGAATTTACCAAAGGCCTATTGCCTTTCGATTTTTCTTGGTCCTGGAAATCAGTACAATGTTATAACAAAAATTTTGAATAATGACCCAAGAAAGAATCCAGGCTATCACAATTAAGGCTTTTTCAGCCTTCTCAATCTAACTGCAACTGAAATATACAATTACAGTTCAATCACGCATACACTCTTATAAGTTATTATGTGCTATCAACATATTAAATTTTTTTACTATAATGATAGCCAACAAAACCTTTTTAAAATCACTGCACCAATTCCAGGCGTATTCTTGCCCCAAGTGCAGACTGAACGCTGTTTGGCCAATTTGAGAAAGCTTGTCCACCAGCTGCTGTTTCTGTCCATTGGGATTCACCAAGTGGAAGGTCTTGGCCAGGGACTTTAGTTCAGGAGCAGAAAGGAGTTCAAGCAATTCAGAGAGTTCTTGCAACTCAGATTCTGGAAATGGTTAAAAAATAGGTTTTTAAAATTTTACCATTTTCTAGCTTTATTTACCTTAGTTAGATGAAGATAAAAGGAAATTCTACTCTGGAAAATTTTAATTAGTTGGCCAAGCCAAGCATTAAATGTGGAATTATTAACATGGTATTATTTTAATGTATTCATAATGCTACTATCATATCTCTTAAAAGTTACCAAGA